>CM073572.1:117400771-118000771 GCA_037074715.1 Magnolia kwangsiensis | reverse complement strand
TGGGCCCCTCTTTGATACAAAATATACATCAAGGTGGGTCCACCATACATGGACCCTTAAATCAAAAAAATGGTTGAAAGATAAAAATCAAAGATCACCCACCGGCTTCTTCTTGCACCTTGGGCTTCCTTAGCTCCTTAGCTTTAATTCCAACGGAGGAGATGAGGTTTGGATGGTTGAGATGGGAGATGAAAGGGTAGGAAAGGTGGGCCACACTTGTGGCTCTCTTGGAGTGGGAGAGCTTAGATGTATGGAGTATTCTCTCTTGCTTGGGAATGAGTTTGAAAATGAGAGAGAGAGAGAGAGAGAGAGAGAGAGAGAGAGACTTGTATAGGGAGAGAGAGAAAGGGTGATGGGTGATGGAGTGATGGATGTGGTGAGTGATGGGTGTGTAAGAGATTTTTGACTTTTGGGATTTTTGGTGTAAGAAAGGTATGGGCTTGTAAGAACCTTTTTGACTTTAGGGGCTGCTTGGGGAAGGGTGAAAGGTGATGTATACTTGACATGATGGGATTGATTGATTGACCGATTAATGTGACAAGTTGTAATGATTCTCTTGGAATTCACATGCACAACGATTTCCTCGTTCTAAACGCTGGCCCACATCTCCTAACCAGGGTATCAGATTGGCACACGAATTGCAGAGACGGCATGGTCGCAAGGGTACAAGTCTCGGTTTGTGTCGATTCAGGTTGACGGCATGTGATGGAGGGTTGCGCAAAAATGCCGGTTAAGGGTCAAAGGTTATCGGAATTCGACCGGAAAAACCACAAAAGTTTACGGAATGGTACGATCTAGGATACGGGGCTTACAACTCTCCCCTCCTAATAAAATTTCATCCTCAAAATTTACACAATCATCGCAACTAGGCACAACTCATGAGGAATAAGGAATATATTATCACTATATAAAATCAGAGAAAACATACAAAATACAACATAATCAACATAAAAAAGGTGGGGATAGCGCTCTCGAATCTCGGCCTCCCACTCTCAAGAAGCCTCCTCAACAGAATGGTGACCCCACAGAACCTTCACCAACGGAATGATCTTGGTCTGGAGGGCCTTCTCCTTCTGATCAAGGATACGAATTGGATGCTTAATATAAGAAGCATCCTCCCGAACCTCTAACGGATGCTAATTAATAACAGGAAGATGTCTGATCCACACTTCCTCAACATAGAGACATGGAAAACGTTGTGGACGCCAGACAACTGAGATAGCAAGGCAAGCTGATAGGTTATAGCACCAACACGCTCAGTGATCTCAAAAGGTCCTATGAATCTCGGGGCAAGCTTGCCCTTTGCTCCAAATCGAACTACAACCTTTATGGGTGAGACTTTGAGATACACATGGTCCCCTACATCAAACTCCAAGGGACGACGCTGACGATCAGTAAAACTCTTCTGTCGGCTCTGAGCTGTGCGCATCCTCTGCCTGATGATATCAATAGCCTCTGACATCTCCTGCACAAGCTCGGGACCTAGGAGACGATGCTCTCTAACCTTGGTCCAACAACTTGGTGATTTGTATGGTCTACCATATAGTGTTGTTGTATACAAACTCAGCCATGTCGATGGTCACCTGATAACTGTTGTTGTATGCGAACTCATCCAATCACAGATGCACATCCTAGCTACCCCCCAAAATCAATCGCACGGGCCCGAAGCATATCCTCAAGGATCTGGTTGACCCTCTTGGTCTAGCCATCAGATTGCGGATGGTACGCAGTGCTGAGCTACAAATCAGTCCCCATCACTGTCTGGTAGCTCCTCCAAAACTGAGACATGAACCTCGAATCTCAGTAAAAAATGATCGAGACTAGAACGCCATGCAGTCTCACAATTCCCTCTATAAATAACCTCGCAAGCTGGTCCGTATACCAAGTTGCACGCATCACAAGAAAATGTGCTAACTTCGTCAGACGATCCATAACAACTTAAACGGTGTCATGACCGAGCTGAGTCCTCGGTAAGCCCATAATGAAATCTATCAATATGTGCTCCCACTTCCACATCGGGACACTCAACGGCTGGAATAGACCAGGGGGTCTCTGATGATCGGCCTTAACACGCTGGCACGTGTTACACTCGACTACAAAACTGGCGATCTGATGCTCCATCCCCGCTCAAAAACATTATCGCCTCATATCACGGTACATCTTTGTCGAGCCAGGGTGGATAGAAAACCGCGATCGATGTGCCTCAGTCATAAGATCTCTGCGCAACTCAGGAATATCCGAGACACATAATCGGCCTTTGAAGCGAAGTCCACCGTCTGTACCAATCTGCCAATCTGCCTGACTCTCTGATGCCGCCTCAGCCATATAACTCTACAACGACTCATCAACCTGCTGAGCCTCGATCACCCTTGCAACAAGAGAGGGTTGAATCGACAGGCTTTATAACTGCATGATAGAAGACTATAGGCTGAACTCAAAATCATACTCTGCGATATCCTCAAGCATCCGCCACTCTTGAATTACCATATGTGCCAGCAGGCCTCGTGGCTAATGGCTGAGGGCATCTACTACCACATTCGACTTGCCCGGGTGGTACTGAAGATCAAAATCATAGTCCTTCAGGAGCTTCATCCAGTGCCTCTACCTGATGTTCAGCTTGGACTGAGAGATGAGGTACTTCAAGCTCTTGTGGTCGGAGAAGAGCTCGAACCTGACCCCATAGAGATAGTGTCTCCACACCTTCAGTGCGAATATAACTACAACCAGCTCCAAATCATGTGTGGGGTAGTTCAGCTCATGGACCTTGAGCTGACGAGACGCGAAGGCCACTGGTCTCCCGTGCTGCATCAGGCCAGCACCCAAACTAATATGCGAGGCATCAGTAAATACAATAAATTCATCACTCCGAAAGGGAAGAGTGGGGATAGGAGTGGACGTCAGACGGTCCTTTAAATCCATAAATGCTCACTCGCAGGTGTCTCTCCAAATAAACTCTATGCCCTTTCGAGTTAACCTAGTCAGTGGGGCTGCAATACGAGAGAAGTCCTCAATGAAACGCCGGTAATAGCCCGTAAAACCAAGGAAACTACGGATCTTTGACGTAGTCGTGGCTGGCCCCACTGATGCACTACCTCAACCTTCGAGGGGTCCACTACGACACCATCCCTCATCACTAAATGACCTAGGAACTTCACCTCCTCCTATCAGAACTCACACTTCTCTAGCTTTGCATACAGTTGGTGTGCGTGGAGGGTCTATAAGGTAATCTCTAAATGTTGCTCGTGCTCCTCAAGAGTCCTCGAATAGATCAAAATGTCATTGATGAAGACTACAACAAACTAATCGAGATAAGGGCGGAAGATCTCGTTCATTAACTGCATGAAGACCATGGGTGCATTAGTCAGTCCGAAGGACATGACCTGGAACTCAAAATGATCATAGCGTATCCTGAAAGCTGTCTTCGAAATGTCCTCCTCTCGGACCCAAATCTGATGATAATTGGAACGCAAGTCAATCTTTGAAAAGAACTATGCACCCTGCAGCTAATTAAATAAATCATCAATCCTCGGGAATGGGTACTTATTCTTGATCGTGACTTTGTTGAGCTCGCGGTAGTCCACGCAGAGCCTCAACGAGCCATCCTTCTTCACAAAGAGTACCGACGCTTCCCACGGTGAACTGCTCGGACGGATATAACCTAACTCGTGTAACTCATCCAACTGCTTCTGTAATTTCTGTAACTTCAACGGTGTCATCTGATACGAGGCCTTCAAAATAGGTGCGTACCGGGCACGAGATCAATCTGAAACTCAGTGAATTGATGAGGTGGTAATCTCGAAATCTCCTGAAACACATCAGGAAATTCGTAAACCACGGGCAATTAGTCGATGCTCACCGCTATGGGCTCCTCTATAGCATACGACATCAAACAAGACAATGGCTCTCCTCTAGCCTCTGCAACGAACTGGAACTGTGACACACCAGGTATACAGAACGTGACTGTCCTCGCAACATAGTCCAATATGGTATAGTACTCGGTAAGCCAATTCATACCAAGGATGACATCAAACTCGGACATAGGTAAAGCAAATAAATAGGTAGGTAAAAAGGTATCCCCAACTAGAACTGGGTAAGAGGAGAAAAATCATCCCAACACTGTAGTCCTCCCCAAAGGAGTCAATACTAACAGACCCTCACGAGCAGACTCCAATAGTAAGCTAGTCGATTGGTAGAAACTCTCAACGACAAAAGAATGCGATGCACCAGAATTTAACAATACACGTGCAATGCATGCAGAGACTAAAAGCATACCCTCGACGACCCCTCCAGATGATTGCGGATCCTGCTGAGCCGTGTAGAACCTATCCTGAGCCAGCTGGGGAGGTGCCTGTCTCTTCTGAGCGTATTGTTGTTGCTGCTGTGGTCGCTGAGGTGGTCGAAACTACTGCCTCTGCTTCTGCTACCTCAGAGGCTGGTGCTGATGCTGCTCCTGAGGTGGCCTCAGTGGTGGGGGCTATTGTTGCTGTTGCTGTGGGGATCTCTACTGCTGCGGTGGTGGAGGCTGTTTTGGACCTCTTTGTTGCTTCTGTAATTGGGGGCAGGGACACTCTTATACACGGTGCCCCATCACACTGCACCCAAAATAGGTATCGGAGAACTGCCTCAGAGGTGGTGCTGGAGGTGTTGCTGGTGCTCGGAATGCTGGGCGACCTGTGCACCTCTGCTGCTGTGGTTGACGCTGCTAGGAGTCATCAGAAGGAACCTGCCTCTTTCGATCTCTCCTCTGACCGTGATCAGACTGAGAACCAGTCCACTTGGCCTAAAAAATCTGGGCCTTCCGTACCACTCCCTCAAAAGTCGGGAGCTCATGTCCAATAACACTGCCTCGAAGACCGTAAAGCAAGCCATCCTTGAATCAGCAGGCTCTTCGCTCCTCATCATCTTCCAGGTATGGTGCAAATCTAGACAGCGCTACAAAGCAAGTAGCGTACTAAGCCACAGTCATATCGCCTTGCACTATGGCCTCAAACTCCAACGCTCGCTGTCATCGGATGCGATCTGAAAAATACTGTCTATCAAACCGATCCACAAAATCCTCCCATGTCCACACAAAATCGGTGCCTGCTGCTTGGGAGACTGATGTCCACCAATACTCAGCCTCACCATGGAGGAGAAATACTGTTAATTGGACTCGCCACTCAGTCATACATCCCATCATCTCGAATATCTTCTCCACATCGAAGTGCTATCTCTCAGCTACTGTCCGGTCTAGCTCACCGTGAAAACGTGGGGGATCGAGTCGTGGAAACTGTCGAAGAAGGGCGCTCGCATGCTCCTGCTCTGCTTAGGTTAGTGAAATGACTGGGTGCCTGCCTTGTCCCTGAAGTGCAGCCGTCACATCCTGTAACATCTGCTACAACTAGGAGTTACTCTCGGATACAGTCAGGTTCGCACTGGTCTCTGGTGGAGGAGCTATATCCATAGGCTGGGCAGTAGGAATCTCTAGTGGTAGAGCGAACATCGTAGGTGGTAGTGCGGGAGTCTCAAGTGGTGGTGCAGGAGTCGATCAGGTCACTCTCCCAGGCAGCATTTCCTATAGGAAAGAGCGAAGGCACCAATCAACCTTAAAAACTTTCGAAGGCATGCACATTAAAGGCCTATAATGGAAGATTTCTAAGCTATCCGAACTTCGGGACTTAGTCATTCATAGCAGACATGTAATGTTTGTTCTTAGTTATTCCCAAGTTATGCTCTGATACCAAATTCTGTCACACCCGAAACTCAGAAACGGGGCTAACAAAATTCTCAATCGCCGAATCCGGCACCGATAGCCTCCGTAGTACCCCATTCTCAGCTCCTAGCGCCCAGGTTTCGATCCTGGGATGCTACGAGGAGGATTTTCAACATCAGTTTAATTCGTAATAAGCATAACCAAAGGCATAACCCACAAACAATAACCAAAAACTCCATTACATTTTCACTATGATAAAAAACTTTACAAGTACAATGAGCATAAAGGTAAATACAATGATAATGGACAAGAAGCTCCAAGATGATCGGCTAAGTGCTCTTGCCTCAACACTGCTGCAGTCCAACGTCACCTGCACGTGACGGTCGTGCATAAGCTTAAAGAAAGCTTAGAGGGTGGTGAAAGTGTGTGCGCAAGGTAGTAATACAATATCAGAGTAATATGGAATATGCTGATGAATCCATGAATACTAATGGTTGTACCAAGGCCATGCGGTGCGAGTGTTGGCCGTACCAAGGCCATGCGATGCGAGATGCAACTTAAGTATAAGAATCCTCATCTAAGTCCACATATCATTACAGCTCAACTCTGGGATATAACCGGGGTCTAGTACACTCCAAGCCAGATTGCCGACCCATCACGCTCAACAAGGTGAGTGGAAAAGACCTCACTACCCACTTGCCAATATTAGGCTCAGCTCGTTGATAACGGACCCATTCCTTGAGTTGGTCAAACTCAGCCTAGCTTTACCCCCTCCTCTCAGGTAGGTAAGGCCGTACCCCCTTCTAACCGATCATGACACAATGGAACCTTCTGGTAATCGGCACTCGGCGCTCATGCACCCACTCGGTCTAGGCGTTGGAGCAACCTCTTGGTACTATAAGGGTTTAGGGACTTTCACCTAGGGATATCTATAACATCCCATGTAGAATAAAATTTTTGGTATCCAATCCTACCAACCACGATACGCCTGTGGAGGCTACGACCCTGATGTTGCTAGGTAGTACAGTACCATATCACACAATGCAAGTGCATGAATCACCCTATCCAGGCATGCAACAATCCTGCACATATCGTTTCCTCATGTAGGGCAATACCGCTTATCCGGGAGCTCGTAAACAATCTGTCCAGAGGCATATGCTATGATCAGTCACTTCTCATATCAAGCATACATATGATGCGTATGATCATGAATCATGAAACTATAGTAAACATATTATATGGGATAGATGTTGTTCATAACGAAGATGGGCCTAGATGGCCTACAAGTATAGGCCTAACAATGAGCCCTAAGGAGAATTATAATGTGGACATTTAACCAACATTATTCGTATAATGTGGATGTCAAACTAACATTGCTCCCACGACACAGCCTACACTGTAACAGCCACCCACATTCATTATATTGGGCCTCGCTTATGGACCTCACATACATCGTATTAGGTCCCGAATACACATTGGGCGGGCTCGCACCTGGGCCTTAAATATATCAAAATGGGCCTCTTATGTCAAGCAGGCCACATTACATGGGCCACATTATATAGGCCACACTAATGAGCTTTAGGTATATTAAATAGACTACATTGATGGGACTTATTTATATCAAATCAGGCCCTCCCTTATGTATATTTGAGATCTGACCAATTCATAAATTAACATAGAGATAAATGAAGTGAAAACCAAATATCAATTTGAGTGGGAACCACTGTGGTCCTTAGAAGTTTGAACGGTGGATGTCGTGGTCCATTTTTTTTGAATGGTGGGGGCCACTTGAACTTTAGATCTGATTCATTCATTTTCTCACACTATAAAATGATCTCATAAATGGTTGGGCGGCATGGATACAACACTTGCGTCATGGTGGGGCCCATCATTCAAGGTAGTGGACGATGTCGATATACATCAATGTGGGGCCTGCTGTCAACATGGAGTAGCTATATGGCTTCTTGTAACGCCCCAAAAATCAGGGGTCGAGTATAAACTCCACTCCTGAGTTCCAAAACATCACTTATGTAACATTTTCAATAATGGATGAATGTTGTTCATATTAGTACAAAAAACATGAGTGGGATTAGACCAAAACAGCATATCATACTCCAGAGACAGTTAAATTAGCAAGCGAAAGAATGTGATAGATATATAAAATATATGAACTGTTGTAAGTCTCCAGAGTGTGAACATGTTACCAGGTTAAACATATACATGTATACTCTAAAAATGATCAAAAAGAATATACATGAGTGCTCCAAAAATATAAAATGACAAGTGTCATGGCGTCTAATTAACCTCCCTGTAATCTCGTCGATCAGAACACGGTCTACCTAGACCCGCCTGATAACCGCCTATAGGAGAAATCCTCCTCATCATCAAACAAGTCCGGCTCTACTTCGCAAGCATCGCCACCATCTGAAACTAAAATAGGGACTGGTTGGTGTGCACAACACCATCCCGTAACGTGGGAGTGAGTAGCTAACTCAGTGGAATCATAGAGCAAAGATTAGCATGTTATCAAATCAATCACACGATAATGGTAAAGCAAGCAATCAAACAGGTCCTAGATACTGTGATTAATGCAAGAATGAAATGACATGATGGATGCCCTCGCCGACATACTCCCTCATGCGACACCATCTTACGTCTGCGGCATGCTTTCTTTCCTCAGTGCTCCACATCTTCCAGGCACATGCAGTGTGATATAAATATGATTACCGAGTTGTCATTAGTCCTTTTCATACAGCAGGATTGAGAAACTAGGGTACTTCCCTTATATCATTCCCAACAAGGATCCTGTCTAGGGTCGTCACTCCTAGTAGTCTCATACGATGATATATTTTTAGGTCGCTGCAAGGGCTGTCAGGGCTGTTGCATGCACTCGTTGCTCCACTCCCCCATCACCTTATCAATACAGGCCTAGTTGTACTCTTGTTGCTACAGAAGGGTCGTCGCCTCACGTAGACTCAAAGTACGCTCGAGGTCACTACAAAGGGCTGTCAGGACTGTTGCTCGCACTCGTTACACTGCTCCCCCATCACCTTATCAGTGTAGGCTGATAGCTCGAATATAGTGTCCCATACCACCATAATCGGCTCACGAGTTTGGGTTGCTCACTGGTCACTACGGGGAGGTTTGTGGCCCCAGCGTAGGCCGACAGCTCGACCACGGTGTCCCATACCACCATGCCCGGCTCATGAGTCTTAGTGGATCAAGGTACCACGGTTATCAGGGTTATCACTGGTAAGTTCAGTACCCTAGGTTTAAGCAGTTATGCCGAATACAAGGTGAACATACAACGGTCAATCGAGTTACTTGATGAGTCCGACTAGAATGAGCGCATGTTGAATCGACCGACATGAAGTGCACAAGCACTTTGTGTGGCCTAACCACTGCTGACAACTCTAGTACAACTCGGGTTCGTCATACACATCCTTCATGGCAAATAGAATCCAACCACGAATTCTAAACTGTAACCGACTGCCTGGACTAGAGTATAGCTCCAAACATTTACAATCTAAATCAATAATCATATGAGAGAGACAAAATTGAAATACGAGTAATTCCAGCATGTTATTAGCATGTTATAACATACATCAAAAGCAGTTAACCATACACGAGTATTTCACACATAAGGTAATCAATTCAATACAATAAACATGGAGAAATTCATGTACATCAATAAATTAGTTGAGAATCCAATCTCAACGCTAATCTACAACACCATTTACTCAATACTTACTAATACATGCATTTATACAAACACTTAGACTACACAACTCCAACGTACTTGACGTATGTTGATTTCAACATATAATATGACAGATCCTTATATCAAAGAGATGTCTAATACACAACAATCATGTTCTTATATTCAAAATATATGGCAGGCATAAATCATATTGATTTAGGCATTTCAACAAACACTTAGTCTACACACATTAGTCCTCATAGCATATGTCGGCCAATATGTGCATTAGGGCGAATCTCTTCGCCAAACAGATCATAGTATAACTAGTATAAGCACACGGTAAATACTCATGGCAATCATATCAGCAAAATATGTACATATACAGTATTTCCTACAAATACCTAAAATACCCTAAATCTCATATTCTTCGTACGTATTCGAAATGAAAAATGGACAGCATGTTCTACATGTCAAATAGCATCCTTATCAGCAATCTGCCATTAAATGGCATTGAAAGCTTTGAAAATAGGTAATTTAAGCGTCTAAAATCCGCACCTTATGTCGTAGAAGCGTATTCGTTAGGATTCAAACGATGTGTCTTCGTCAACGGCAGATACGCTACATATGACAAGAAACAAGTTAGCTAGAACTCTTCTACAGCTAGTCTAAGCTTCAAATCACGTTAGGGTTTAGGTTTTCTTACCTAAGAACAGAGTTGGAATCTCCAGAATAGCGATGTAGGTGGATGGATTTGGCACGTGGAGTAGTAGGGAAGAATCCCAGGAGGAAGCTCCAACTTCTCCCTCACTTTCTCTCTCTTTTCTCTCTCTTTATTTGGGTAGGATTTAAATTCATATGGGATTTGTGAGAGAGGATTTAAGGCCCTTTTATAAGCCCAAACATAACCAAAACAGACTTGAAGTCAAGGTATACTTAAGTTATAAACAAATCGGGTCGGTTCCGATCCAACGGAGCACTTCTGGCGGTCCTGTTATCAAATGCGGTCGGACTTAAGCTCACTAATATTGAATCTAGGTCAAGCTAAGTTTTCAGTCCAGTCGGGTTCCCAGATCGACCGTGGCGGACCAGTTTCAGTTCAGCGATCACCACAACTCGATCAGGGCCATAAGTGCTATGACATGTAAAGACCACCTATCCTGATCCGAGGGTAAAATTTGGTTGAATTCTAATGGCCAGAATGCTTTAAAATGTCGCACAATTGACACGTGCCAGATTTCTTAAATTTATATTTAATTTCTAAATAAATTCACTTTTCTCACACTCTTCACTCCGGACTCAAGGAAACAGTCTCAAGACATCGGTTGGGCTTAATTTTTGAAATGATTGTCAAGTCCAACTAGGCGGTCATAATGGTCTAAGTTCATAGATATCAAACTTTTGACGTACGATCCAGGTCCGATATGGAGTTTCAAAGTACTCCCGAGAGCAAACGGGAATAGAGATTGATCCTAGGTTTCTAGGTAACATAGCGTTAGCAGTCCTACTCATTTTGGGTCTTTTAGTTCATATTAAAAGTGGTTCAAGTCAATTCTATTGAGTATTCAGTTTGGTACTTAACCAAATTCTACCCTAATTATGGCAGAATACGGTCCTTGGGCCATTCTATGCCCCATTTTGGAAACTTCTAGGTATCGTATAATTTTAATTATTTTTATAGTGGTTCATAATCAAGTTTAACCTGAGTCCACCAAATTTTATAAGATTTTTAGTTGTAAAAAAATTCTAAAACTTCCAGAAGCAGTAGCTGTCCAACAAGTGATTATCGAATAGTTTCTCACAATGACCTACTTTGAACTATATAAAATATTTTATTGTATTTTTCACATATTTTTATATAAAACTATACTCATTTAGCTTCGATTTGGTTTTTCAATCACCTAAATCGGAGTTATAACGAAGGAGATATGGTTTTTTAAATTTGGAAGAAATGTGCAGAAAAAAGTGCAGAAACTGGCCTGCCAGACCGCTGTACGGACAAGGTTGGCGAGGCCTCGCCAAACTGGCGAGGTCCTCACCGGTCACTAACCTATTTAGTGAGGAATCACCCCAGGGGAGAGGTCCTCACCCCCCGAGGATCCCCCCGAATTGAGTCGTTTGGGCCCGCAAGTCCGTCGAGGCATTTATCGAGTCTTATTTACAAACTGGAATGATTTACACGACGTACAATATATGTTTTTAGGGTAGAAGAAGCTAATCCATCCAAATAACCTATCTACATCATGAGATTCCAAGAATTCCATAGTCAAAATCCTATTTTATGAATGTACGTACCATTTATGGTAAGTTTTAGGTTAAGTATAGTTCTTCACCTTTTAAACTTTAGGATTGTGTCTAATATGAAGGTACTTGGAGAAATTTGAAGAATGGGGTGGTGAAAGGTAAGATTTTGAAGAAAATGAGTTGAAAAATGATTTCTAGACTTTAGGATTGATCTTTAAGAGTGATATGGTTGACCCATTGCCTAAGGACGTCTAACTCTAGGTTGGCAAAAATCTAGGGTGTTACACTGCTACACAGGCAGTTGGCTGCACCTAAGAAGGCAAAGGTAGGTCCCACATAGGGTCCACCATCATGCATATATAACATAATATAATATATATATATATATATATATATATATATCTAATCCCCTTAGAAGTGGGACTCACAGAACTTATCATCATCATATGGCAGTGGGTCCCACCATCAAAACAGACGCACGACATTGTGTAACACACATTTATCACGCATGGCCCACTGTCAGAAAGGATGGACGGCTTCTTCAACAAACACATTATGTGGGACCTACATATAGCTGATGTTCAAAGAGAGGGAGAGAGAGAGAGAGAGAGAGAGAGAGAGAGAGAGAGAGTTGTTGTACGAGCAGCATTGCTTTCCTTAAAAAGAGGTGGGTCCCACGTAGGCCCCACCACAACGTGTAATATATAACATATATATTTAATATAAAAAGCCAGCTACTGCACAGGTAACTTTATTCATTACAACGGGCAGAGGTGGGTCCCACGTAGGGTCCACCTTCAGGAGATATACATTAAATAATATATATATATATAATATAATATATAATATATATAATATAATATAACATATATATGATATATCTGACGTCCAGGTCATCCAGGGCCTGGACAGTCTCATACATCAGGGAGGGCGCCACATGTGGGGATGAGTCCCACCGTCCTTGGATGGTGGACAACACACATTCATGGTGGCATGGCCACACCAAATGGATGGACAGATCACGTGGGTGGGTCCCATGGACCCCACCGTTAGTCACATTGCTCAGTTGGCCGCCGTCACATGGACCGATACCAAGACCTCAAGTGTTGAAACGAGGCACCGGCGCCAAAAACTTGTTCACTCCCCAAGTGCAGGGTTGTGATGTAGTAATAACTCGGTAAGACCGAGGTCAAATCCCAATGGACTGAAACTTGTACGTTATCTAAAATTAACTAGAAATAGAACTAGAATGAAATGAAATCTGAATTGAATTAAAAATTGAGGAATAATTGTAAACTATTAATCTAAAACTTAGGGAACAAATCAGAGATAGGAAACTAGGGATTCAGAGGATCCACTTGTAGAGATCAGGGAGAACTTATGCTCGCATCAAAAATTATGAAAATTACTGAACTGTCGTTGATCTAGTTTTCAAAGAGATGAAAGGTGTATGAATTAGAATGGATTCCATCACCAAACCATGCCCAAAAGACTATGGCAAACAACAGAATTAAACTAATTACCAATCCATCACATGTATGAAGGTTAAGAAGGGTACCGACATCCAACCATGCCCAGGAGACTATGGTGAACAACAGGGCTTCCTGACATCATAAACATAAAGGAGAAAAGGACATACTCCAAGCCATTGCAGACCCATTGTAATTTTAGTCACAACAGACCATTAACGACTAAACAAAACATGCCATTAATAATAAACTAAAATCAACGTTAATTCAAGAATTAAATTAAAGACATAAAATAAAATCTCCCATCTCACCACAAGCTTCACCTCTTAGCCCTAGCTAAGAGGTTCAGCCCTCCATGAACGGGTTAAATCTCATAATAAAAGAAAAGAAAAGAAAATACTCTCTCCCTCACGTCTGCTTCAAGTCCCTGCCCGAGCCTCCACGTCTCTCTTTTTCTTCCTTCCTAGACCTGAGTGAATGCTCCTCACGTCCAAAACCTCCTTATATAGCTGCTGGAGTAGTGAAAATCGGATTTGAATCGGATTTGGAAAGCTATGCTGCCCATTGAAAGCTTTTTCGCAGCCAAGTTCGGTGCCTCGAAACACGCCACTTTCCTTGCTCAAATTCTAAAGAAACACCGTCCCTTAGGATTTCATTGGGTCCTCTACATGATAGACGGTTTAGATTTGTCATATGATCAAAGATGGTGGGCCAAAACTGTCTGAAAAAATCAGTTTTCGCGGATGTGCGAAACCTTTCGCACCATTTCGCTGTTGTGATCGGTGGGCCCCACAGAAGCATTTTCTGGAAAATCCACCCCGTCCATTGGATTCAGAACGAAATTTCAGTCAAGAATGGGTAGTTTTGAATGTTCATTGACGTGTCCCAGAGAAGAAATAACTAAAAGATCAGATTTAAATGCTACCGGGCAGCCCTTTTGTGGCCTCTGTATCTCACACGTATGCACGCATGGGTGCAAAAGGTCAGCATGGTTTTGTAGTTCTCGAAGCCCTCTACACGGTGGACGGATCAGATCAGACATACGAGCAATGGGTGGGGCCCACTACCGTCCGCAAAACGGACGCCGGTCGGTTACGCGACCGTGAAAATTTTTATTTTTATTTTTTATTTTTTTTTCTTTCTTTCGGTCAGAGACGGTCAAACCGTCTCTGACATTTTCCATGCACGTGTAGTGCACTTGTGCACTATACACACTCAATCCAAAGTAGGGTCCACTATGATGTTTTTGCAAAATCTGATCCAACCATCTGATTGGTCTCCTCATTTAAGGCGTTGATACCAAAATCGAGGCAATTCCAGATATCAGATGGGCCTAGAATCAACGGTTTATGGGCTGATCTGTCAGTTGGGGCACTTCCCGAGATCTTCAATGGCTGAAATTTTATATGTATGGTTAATTTATGGTCCTCAGGCGACGTATGAAGTTTCGAGCTGAACGGATGGTGGGAATCTCGTGATCTTGCATTCTGGACGTTCTTCAGGCCACTTGAGCTTCAATTTCTAACTTTTCTCGGATTTCTGACCATGTATATCTGTCGATCTTGGTCCCCTGGAGTGTGTCCCTTGCCTTTGGCGTCATCAAATCGTTAAATCTCAACTTTTAGCGTCCTTTTTCCATCCATGCTCATAAAATCACTTTGCCGCACAAGAATGAGAAAACGAGCCATTAGATAGCATTATATTCGTAAATCCAGACAATATCTGGGGTCTAACATGCAATATTTGACCCTCAACAATGGCCACACCAAATGGATGGACAGATCACGTGGGTGGGTCCCATGGACCCCACCGTTAGTAACATTGCTCAGTTGGCCGCCCTCACATGGACCGATACCAAGACCTCAAGTGTTGAAACGAGGCACCTCCATTCAATCTGCCAGTTGAGCCATGGATCTGAGTGTGCACACACCAAGGAGGGCCCACACAGACATGGACCCCACCGTCCAGGGGTGGTGGACAGTTAGGATAAAACATATGCAGTATGGTGTGGCCCACCAAAATGGATGGGTGATGTGGGTGGGTCCCATGGATCCCACCATTAATCCACACCCATGTCAGTACACACTCCATGATAGCCACCTCCACAGGGATCGATACCAAGACCTTGAGTTTGACCTTAGGGTAGGTCATTTTGGATACTAGAGAATTGTGTAACATAGATGCACCATGGTCTCAAAATGGAAATGCCCTCGCATCCAGATACTTGTTACCCAGATATAGAGTTTTACATCATATCTTTACCTCTAATCTGTATCCCCGCTCTGGAAACAAAACTGAGTTGACTCTGCTTATGGTTCGTATTATGTACTCAATCATTACTGGTGCTAATGTCTATTTGCCCTCTTTGATTTGTTCCTCTATTATTCAATTTTGTATCCATCCTGGTCATAGTGATATTCCATTTGGGTATCTGATGAATGTGTTAGTCACTCACATGTCGTTATGCCCGTCGGAGAGGCTCCTATCTAACAACTTATTTTCAACAACTCCAACATAAACAAAATGAAGTTGGAATTGGCTCCAGGACAAGTTGACGTTGGTGCAGGTGGAGCTGTTGCTGAAGATGAAATTGGTGTCGAGGGTGATGATTTGCCGCCAGATGATATAGACATGGATGATATCTTTAATGAAATTGATTCGGACTCTAGAAATGATCCAGACTTTGAACCATCTGATTTCAATACACGTCTGAGTGCATTAGAGGAGAAGGTAGAACAGATAAATGTGGGCCACAATGATCAATTTAATAAGATGCATAAGTATTTTAGGCGCTTACAAAAGAGCCTTCATCAAAGTGATCCTAACATACCAGCTCCTTCCTCTGAATCAGATTGAATTTTTTTTTTGGTCTGTAATAACTATTATGTTTTGTGTGTGAGACTTTATCTGACTTAACTTGTTAACTCCTGATGATCTGTTCTGTACTTTGAACTTTCTATCTTGATATCTATATACTATCTTTCATATCTTATCTTTGCTTCTTCCTTTGTCATATTTTGACAAAAAGGGGGAGAATTTGTGAATTCTATGGTATTATGGATTGTGATGACATTATGGATTATGATGGGGTACACTACTCAGGGGGAGTTAAGAAGTTGTATATTGCTTATCTTCTTATGACAACTGGTGCATGATTCTTTATTCCACCTGGTTTATAACAGCTTGTGCTTGTGCTTCTCTTGCTGATTATTGATAGTGCTATTTTTTTTATAAGAGCATGTTTTATCACAAATTTGACAAAGGGGGAGATTGTAATTGCTATGGTCTCATGCTCCTTTGGTTGTCAAATTTTTTGTGTCAAAACCTCTATATATGTCTTGTGTTTGTTGTGTTTATTTCTTGATAACTGTGTTCGAGACACCTCATCAACACTTCAAGTTCAAGCTAGTTAAGTACAGGTTAGTTCAAGCTCAAGCTAGTTCAAGCTAAAATAAAGAGTTCAAGTTCGAGACTCAAGATAGACCGGGAGACAAGTGCAACTTAAAGTGATACTCAAGCTTGTGATGTGTTCAAGCTACATCAACTTAAAAGTAAATTTTTCAATATCCATACTTCGTGTCCCAGGTTTGATAGACCTTAGTTTGACCTTAGGGCAGGTCATTTTGGATACATAATCCAATTTTTATAATTATGCATGATTCTGGTCTATCCTAAGACTAGTCTTGGATCTTGTTCGACTAGTCCTAGCACTGGTTCGACCAGTCCAAGAAATTCCAAGACCAGTCGTAGTTTTATTGTGAATTATCAGATTTTTTCTATTTGGCTATGACCAGTGCTGGAGTCTGCTTGACCGGCGTAGGATGGTCTCAACTCGACCTTCGACTAGTCGTGGAGCTACGACTCAAATTCCAGTGACTAAATCAAGTGTCGCACGACCAGTCGTAGAGGGGTCTCGACCGGTCGTGGACTGCCTTCGACCAGTCGTGGACTGTCTTCGACCGATCGTAAAATGATTTTATCCGATCGCGCTCAAAAATTTAAAAAACCATTTCTTCTTCGACCAGTCGTGATGACCCTAGGACCAGTCGAAGAAAAATTTCTGCAGCTATAAATAACACACGAATTTCAGAGTTATTTATCAAAAATTTAAGTAAATTTGAAGCTCTACTCTGAGCTAAGTTTGTGTTTATTTTTAAGCTATATCGTGCATAATTCTAAATTCTATTTCCTTTTGTTAGGTTTTTACTATTTGATTTTATTCTATATTCCAATCTGATTTGAAAAAAGGAATTATTGTTTTCCTTCTTCTTAGAATTAAAATTAAATAGAGCTAGCCCAATCTAATTTAATTTAAAATCAATTAGAACTTAGAACCATTGTAAAGTGAGTGTTGGACATTGAACTTTCATATTCAAACATTTACTCCAATTGGTTCTTCCGGGCTGCTACAAGATGAGAAATCTAGGTATTTTATAATTTTGTAAATTCCATTCTATTTGGTTTTTATTTGGGATTCGCCAGAAAAATCTCAATTTGGTTGGTTGTCTGAGGTGAGCCAGAAAACTCAGAAAAGAGGTTTTTTTTGTGAAAGCCCAAGTGAAAAAGATAAAATTGTGAAGGTTTTAGGTGAACTTGTGAAACCCATTTTGATAGTGAACACTAATATCCCTGTGTGAGGATATTAGGAATGGAGTAGCATTCTGTGTGGCTATTGTTTAATAGTCGGTGAACACACAAGCGAACCACTATAACTCCTTGTCTTGTGGATTGAATGCCTACTTAATTCTTTATCTTTTATCATTCAGTTTTAAGGAATGTATATGTGGATGTGAATGTTGTAACAATTTACATTTCAAGCAAGCGGGGAGAATGGTGTAATAGTTTAGAGTTTTATTTCAGCAATTTATCTCTTGTTATTCCTTTATCAATTCGAGCTTCAATTTTTGTAATTATTCTAGTAAGGTTGCCCTGCCATTTTTATGGTGCATGGTTGTCCTTAGAATAGTCAATTATTAAGATTACAATTTATTCTTTTTGAATTTATATTTTCCTCTTTCGGTTTGAGTTCTTAATACAAAGATCTTTCTAGAAATCAGGTTGTCCTACCATAAACCTTTAGTTTTTGGTGTAAGGTTGTCCTTAGAACAACTTTTGTATCAATCTCTCAAGATCTGAATTTTGAGGTTGTATTGTGAATTGATTTATTTTATTTTGGCTATCTATTTAATTTAATTTTTTTGTATTTAATTTTAATTTGGCATAGTCCTATTCACCCCCCTGCCCCCCTCTCCTAGGACATATAGCTTGGCCATTTCAATCTTTCACTTGGTCTGCCACCAAGCCATGGAGCTGGGTGGGCCCTGCGTTAAAACGAGTTATCTTCACTTGACCTGCCACCTGAACTATGGAGTTAGGGCCCATGACAGATCACACTT
This sequence comes from Magnolia kwangsiensis, assembly GCA_037074715.1. Classification (NCBI taxonomy): domain Eukaryota; kingdom Viridiplantae; phylum Streptophyta; class Magnoliopsida; order Magnoliales; family Magnoliaceae; genus Magnolia; species Magnolia kwangsiensis. The sequence continues at coordinate 117,982,273 of CM073572.1, read as the reverse complement.
CACTGGCAGCCACACCCCACAGCTAGCCACACTAAGGTGAGCCCCCTTTGGACGGTGGGATGGCATATAAACATCAAGGTGTGTCCCACATGGATGGGGTCCACCGGTAGATGGCATGGATGATATCACACATTATGGGTGGGCCATAATCATAGCAAGAGAGAGAAAAAAAGAGACAACGTAGGTGATGGAGGGGCCCCGCCACTATAGACCCCTCTTTGATACAAAATATATATCAAGGTGGGTCCCACATACATGGACCCTTAAATTAAATAAACGGTTGAGAGATAAAAATCAAAGATCACCCACCAGCTTCTTCTTACACCCTAGGCTTCCTTAGCTCCTTAACTTTGATTCCAACAGAGGAGATGAGGTTTGGATGGTTGAGATGGGAGATAAAAGGGTAGGAAAGGTGGGCCACACTTGTGGCTCTCTTGGAGTGGGAGAGCTTGGACGTATGGAGTATTCTCTCTTGCTTGGGAATGAGTTTGAAAATGAGAGAGAGAGACTTGTAAAGGGATAGAGAGAGAGAGAGTGATGGGTGATGAGTGATGGATGTGGTGAGTGATGGGTGTGTAAGAGATTTTTGACTTTTGGGGTTTTTGGTGTAAGAAAGGTATGGGCTTGTAAGAACCTTTTTGACTTTGGGGTTTGCTTGGGGAAGGGTGAAAGGTGATGTGTACTTGACATGATGGGAGTGATTAATTGACTAATTGATGTGACAAGTCGTAGAGATTCTCTCAGAATTTGCACGCGTGATATTTTTCTCGCACCGAACATTGGCCCACATCTCTTGACCAGGGTATCAGATCGACGCATGAGTCACGACATCAGAACCGCGGCGACGACGTGGTTGCAAGGCTATAAGTCTCAATTTGAGTTGATTCAGGTTGACAGCATGTGATGCAGGATTACGCGCAAATGCCGGTTAAGGGTCGAAGGTTGCCAAAATTTGACCGGGAAGACCACAGAAGTTTACGGAATGGTACGGTCTAGGATACGGGGCTTACAATTTTGTTGATTCCTCTACTTAAATTCCTAAAAAAAATTAGGGTTAGGATTTCTTACCCAAATTGAAATTAGAAAGCTTCGTGTAGCGATGGTGCGGGGTTGGCGTGTGGAGTTGTGAGAAAAGATCCCAGCAACGATCTCTAGGAATCTCACTCTACTCGTCACTCTTTTCTTCTCTTTTCTCTCTTCTCTCACCTAGGGTTTGAGAAATTCGTATGAAATGAGAGGGGTGGTTTGAGATCCTTATATAGGCTCAAAACCGATATAAATGGCCTCAGGGCCATGGTATACTTGGGTTATAGCCAAGGGGCGACTGTTTCTTACGATTGAGGCTCATCTGGAGGTCCATTATTTATCTATGTCACGGAGTAAGTTCCCTGAAAATAGATCGATGCTAGGACTGCGTTTATGGTCTGATCTGACAAACTGATCGGTCGTGAAGGACCTGTATCAGATCAATGGTTATCGTTACTCGATCAGGGCCACAAGTATACCAATAGGTGTAGAAAAATTTTCCTAATCCATGGGTGTAGTTGGGTCAGAAACTGACAGTCTGAAGTCCTCAATTTCACCCGTAAGCAAACGGTCCAATTTACTTAAGTTTGAGTTCATTTCTAAAGATATTCGCGTTTCTCACTCACTTCACTCCAGGCTCAAGTTTTGCATTTCTGGATACTATTTGGGCTCGATTCCCTCGATGGTTGTCAATCCCAATAAGGTTGTCATAACTTTATAGTTTCACGGTCATCGGACTTTCAACGCGCGGTCCAAGTCTGATACGGAGTTTCAATGTGCTCCCGAGAGCAACTGGGTTTTGAGATATCTCCTAGGTTTTTAAGTAATGTTGAGCTAATGGTTTTAATGGTTTTGGGTCTTACAATTCATATAGATAGTGGTTCAAGAAAATTTACAGATTAATTTAGTTTAGTACCTAATTAATTTTTATCTAATTTCCATAGTATACGGTCTATAAGGATTTCTGCCTGAGGTGGTACTCGGGTCTTTGAATAGATTTTTCTGAGACGTTACAATCTACTCCCCTTAAAGAATAATTTCATCCCTGAAATCAGTACCTTTTAATACTCCTTAAGGATCTGAGGGTAGTTCTTACGGACTTCAGCTTCCGTTTCCCAAGTTGCTTCTTCCTTAGTGTGGTGCGTCCTTAATACTTTCACAAGAGGGATAACTTTGTTGTGCAGCACCTATTCCTTCCTATCCAGGACCCGTGTTAGTCGAAGGACGTAAGTAGCATCTTCACTTAACTGCACCTGTTCCCACTTGATAATGTGAGTAGGATCAGGAATGTATTTCTTCAGCATCGAATCATGAAATACGTTGTGCACGCCAGCGAGTCATGTTGGCAAGGCGTGACGGTATGCTACCACACCCACTCGATCCAGAATCTGGAATAGGCCTATGAATGTCAGTGTAAGCTTTCCCTTCTTGCCAAAATAGAGTACTCCCTTCATGGGGGAAACCTTAAGAAACACATGGTCCCCAACCTCGAATTCCAATTGCCACCATCATGTATCAGTGTAATTCTTCTGTCTGTTCTGTGTTACAAGGAGTCGGGGTCTAATAATATCAATCTTCTCTGAGGTTGTCTGAACCAAATCTGGGCCAATCAGGCTCTTCTCGCCAACTTCTGCCCGATAATATGGTGCTCGACATGGGCGCCCATACAATGCTTCGTAGGAAGCCATGTCAATGCTTGCTTGGAAACTTTTATTATAAACAAACTCAGCATAGGGATGATAATCATCCCAACTGTCTTTGAAATCAAACACACACTCGTAACATATCTTTAAGCATTTGATTTTCCCGTTCTATCTGCCCATCGTCGCTGGGTGGAACGTAGTACTGAAATTCAGTTTCACTCCTATTGCTTCCTAGATTCGAGTCCAGAAAATGGACGTGAATCACGTATCTTGATCTGATATGATCTCCATAGGAACTCCATGCTCCTTGATGTACAGCTTGGCCAAATCATCTGCTGAGTTTGAAACTTTAATCGGGAGAAAATGAGCTGACTACGTTAATCGGTCCACAATCACCCAAATGGAGTCGTGTCCCTTCCTCATCTTCGGTAACTCAGAAATTAAATCCATAGATATGAAATCCCACTTCCATTCAGCTATGGACATGAGTCAAAGTAAACCAGGAGGTTGGTAATGCTCGACCTTGACCTGCCGATACTTGAGACAACGGGATACAAAATTTTCTATGTGGGCCTTCATGTTGTCCTACCAGTACGAACGCTTCATGTCTCTGTACATCTTCGTACTATTAGGATGCATTGCTATCCTCGAATTGTGAGCGGCTTTTAGAACTTCCTCAAGTCATGGAGATTCAGGACATACATGTAACATCCCGAATTTTCATGGCCAGAGTTTGTACTTGTGCCCGAGGAAACCAAGTGTTAATGATGTATAGATTGGATGCTTTAGAAAATCACGCCCTTTTTTTTCATTTGGGTCACTTCCAAATACATTCAAGAAGTAACATTGACAAGAATAAAATCAATTGTGTTAATTATATTTCATTAGAGTAAAAGAATAATCAAATGGCCTCATAATGGGAGGTATATTACAATATTAAAGTTCACAATGGAAGTATAAAACTAAATAGTAAACCTTTCTTCTTTACCTTCAAGATAATCTTCTATAGGGAAGCAGTCCTCTAAGTCTTCCATTTGTACACCACCTGTGTCATCTATATGGTTGGGAGAGGGTCAATGCCCTACTCATAGTGAAGGTTATCCTTGAAGATTAATAATAATTCAAGAGATTCATTAAAGTAACATAAAGGGCACTGATACGTCTCGTACTCTACTAATACATGAGATATTAGTATTCGCAAACAAGCTACATGAGATGCATGCCTAGCATAGAGTGTGTGGCTCATCATATGTAGTGATCGTCACAATGTGGAATATAATTCATAGAAAACCCAACTCAACCTGCATCGCATAACTACGGATATTCGCCGGCGTGGCCATCGCTAACATGGATTTATGCGAACATCTCAAGGCAACACACAACACGCAGTTGGGGGATTTACATAACACGATATGTTCATGGAGTGACTTTTTGCGATATCCAATCTTAAAAAGTTGATGTAACATGTATGTCGATTTACATACATCGATTGTGCACTAAGTCAACCTACCCACAAAATTACGTGTCGACCAACAGGGCCGCTACCTGTAACGCATTACGTCCATGATAAGATAATTGATTCACTAGTTATGATACCTCTTAACACATCACTTGCACTTATAAAGAATATAGCTGAATCATTAAGAATATAAACTGAATTATGGAGGGTATAATCTGAATCATGAAGAATATAAACTGAATCATGGAAGTTCTAGAATAACAAGACACATGCCCATGCCTTTAAAGATAGACGACACAAGGCTAATATAATAAGAGAAGAGTGACAATGGTAAACTCAACAAATGTGGCAACGACCAACATAATAAGCGAAGAGTGACAATGGTCCACTCAACAAAAGAAGAGTGGCAGAGCCAATTCAAATAAAAAGACGAGTGACATAGCCAACTCTAAAGAGACGAGTGGTAGAGCCAACTCAAATATAGAGATGAGTGGCAGAGTCAACTCAATAAATTTGATAAGGCAGGCGTAAGGCTTGTATCCATAGCCTCATATATATTCAGAGAAATTCACTTATATTTGACATTATGTCATAATCTCAAAAGGGCCAACAGTTGTAATGATATTAACTAAATCAATTGATAGGATAATTCTCAAAAAACATGTAATCATATAAGGAAGGATAATTCGCATCATTAAAGACATGGAAAAGGTAGGATAATTCATATCATAAAAGGCACGAAAGACACCAGATGAAATAATAGGAATACAGGTAAATGACAGAATAAATAATCAACTTAAAGTACTATAAGCTTAAAGGATAAAACCCTCACCTTTAAGGTTGAATTGTCCTCATCCGAGGCTAGTTTTTCCTGCATACTCATTCGCATTCAATCTTACCCTATATCATTATTTCTACAAGGCTTACAAGGTTAGGATTGAATCTAGGGTTATGTTTATGGCCTAGATATAGGGCTTAACAAATTCCTATTTAAAAAAAACATAAATCATGATATTAGGTACTACATACTTTACCTAAACTTGGGCCCTGACTCAATCATAGGACTCGGCGAGTCGACTCAATACGCCATCTCCTCCTTTCTTTATTTCCTTCCTTCTCTTTCACTTTCTTTCTTTTTCTTTCTTTTTTCTCTCTTTCCTTTCCTGACAGTCGGGCAGATGGCTGGCGCTTCCTTATTGGTTGGTTGTTCTTATAGTGAGTGGGGCATCAGCCGATCTCTCTCTCTCTCTCTCTCTCTCTCTCTCTCTCTCTCTCTCTCGTTGCTCCCTCTTTTCCTTTCTTCCCTCTTTTCTTTTCTTTTCTTTCCTTTCCTTTCCCTTTTCTTCTTTCTTTTCTTTTCTTGTCTTTCCTTTCCTTTCCCTTTTCTTCTTTCTTTCTTTTCTTTTCTTTTATTTTCTTTTTTTTCCTTTATCTTTCCTTCTTTTCTTTCCTTCCTTTCTTCCTCCACTGTTGGACGGTAGTAAGCCTGACTGACGGAACCTGTTGCTCGGCTGCACCGTTCACTCTTTTTCTTCCGTGTAGTCCTTTTTTTTCCCCTTATTTTCGTATCTCCTTCAGCTGTTGGTATCCACACCTATATATAGGATGCGGTGAATATTTCAGGTCCTTCTAGAAAGACCTTTTGCAGGTCAAATTCACCCCACACTCTTTTTTTTTGCGCAACAAACCCTCTTGCACTCGCTGTGTGCTTGGAGTGGATGGTCTGCCAATCCGACTGATCTGACTTCGTAGGGACGGTCGAAACTCCTTTCCCAGTGTCTGATCGGTCTAGATCATCATATTGGTTCCGGATCTGATCATGTTTCTCACCAGTTCGTCCGGGATGCTCGGACGCATGTTCTTGTGCGTAAGGCTGTGGTGGGGTCTGTATGGCCCATACCCCATGGTGTTTACGAAATCCATGCCTTCCATCAGTTACATGATGGAATTTTGGTCTAGGATAGACCTCTTCAACTGGCATTTGGCGTAACCTCACATAATTAAACATGCTGCAACAATTTAAACGTAGTAGAAAGGGTTGTTGTTGCAGGTATGTGTGTGTGCATAGGCGCACGTGTTCAGCATGGTTCTAACCGGTCCGAACTCCACTCTAAGATGGGCAATTTGGATTAACTAAGTGGGCTATGATGGTGGCCCACAACACCTCCTAAGACGGACAGGGTCTGCACGTTGCGTGCGGTAGGAAAACAGAGCCTTCGCGTTCAAGCCGGAGTCATATCAGCATACGCTGACCGATCTCCCTAGTTCAGTGCATGGCGGTAGCACCGATGTGGTGCACATGCATTAATCGTGAGGGCCCACTGTGCTGCTCGCATGACAAATATTCACCATCCATTTATTTTCACATCTAATTTGAGGCATTAAGCCTAAAATAGAAGCATATCCTAAGATCAGGTGGCCCTAGATTTTATTATTAAAGTTGATCTATCCATTGGGTTAGTTTTATGATGATCCAAGGGCTATAATTTTATATGTATGGTTATATTATGGTATAAAATTTTCTATCAAACTGATTGTGGGAACCATGTGATTTAGAATCACGGGTCTATTTTAATGACATTATTGTATTTATTTTTAATTTAAGGGTTTTGTGAAATCTAATGGTTCTACATTGTTAAGGCCATGTTTCTAAGTGATTCTTACGAAAGGACCTATGTCTAAATCCATATGGATGAATGATCATACATTGATTTGGCTTGAGGGAGTGTACATGTACAAATCCACATGATCAACAGTCAGATGACCTGCTTTATGAATGGGAGTCACTTCCAATGGTTAGATTCATGTCTTGGTAACGCTCGAGGACTTTTGATGCTCTAGCATCGAAAAGTTCAGGGCATTACAATCTACCCCCCTCAAAAATAATTTCACCCCCAAAATTTAGTACTTCTATTATATAAGACATATTTCAACTCTCTAAGGAATTCTCACTTCCTATGTTTGAGGTAATATGAATAGATGGTTGTGGTGGGTTTGTACCCGATGCATAGATCCTTTGTCTACATAGTACAGAGGATTTACTGCATCAATTCGCTCGATCCTTTACTTAATCAAGGCATTGGAATCTTTTGAGATTTTCTAGGATTTGGAATTTAAGTCAAACCACGTAAGTTTTGATTAAGCATGGTTCCATCAATTCATAACTCAATTAGGGAATATCATGAAATCTTATATTCTCGTTAGGAGAAATTATCCTCACTGATTCATTGTGCTTAATTTTTCCAACTTATTGCCTGTGAGGTAGGTATATATACGTCTAGGTGCGGATAATTGGCTATATGAATCGGGACGCTACAGCCTACCCCCCTTAAAAAAAATCTCGACCCCGAGATTTTGTAATTGAATTAACTTGCACAAGCCTTATCTGATTATTGTTCAGTTATTGGGATTCGAACCTGGGTCAACTCAGTGAAAGCTAGCTATACTAACCGGTTAGACGATAATGGATTTAAAATTATTTTAGAGGAAAGTTGATGGGGACCTAGATTCAAAATCTCTAAATTTCATACTTATTGTTTCAAATTGGGGAACCTGAATGTGGGTTTCTAATTCCTTAACTTCCTAATGCATTTAGGAAATAGTACTAAGTATATATATTTAATTTAGGATTTTATCCTGGTCATGTAAAGTTTATGACGGTCCACTCCCCTCGGGCCTAGTTAATCACATTCTTGTGCTCTGAAACCAACTGTAACATCCTGAATTTTCATGGCTAGAGTTTGTATTCGTGCCCGAGAAAACAAGGTGTTAATAATGTATAGATTGGATGCTTTAGAAAATTGCACCTTTTTTTTCATTTAGGTCACATCTAAATACATTCATGAAGGTAACATTCACAAGAATAAAATCAACAATATTGATTATATTTCATCAGAGTAAAAGAATAATCAAATGGCCTCATAATGGGAGGTATATTACAACATGAAAGTTTATAGCAGAAGTATAAAACTAAATAGTAAAACTATCTTCTTTACCTTCAAGATAATCTTCTATAGGTAAGTAGTCCTCTAAGTCTTCCATCTATACACCAATTGTGTCATCTAAACGGTTGGAAGAGGGTCAATGCCCTACTCATAGTGAAGGTTATCCTTTAAGATTAACAATAATTCAAGAGATTCATAGAAGTAACGTAAAGGGCACTGATACTTCTCGTACTCCACTAATACATGAGATATCAGTATGTGTAAACAACCTACATGAGCTTCATGCCTAGCATAGAGTGTGCGGTTCATCATACGTAGTGATCATCATAGTGTAGAATATAATTCATAGAAAACCCGGCTCGACCCGCATTTCATAACTATGGATATTCGCCGGCATGGCCAACGCTAACGTGGATTTATGCAAACATCTCAAGGTAACACAACACGTGGTTTGAGGATTTACGTAACACGATGTGTTCATGAAGTGACTATTTATGACATCCAATCCTGAAAAGTTGATATAACACATGCCGATTTACATACATCGATTGTGTACCACGCCAACCCACGAAATTATGTGTCGACCAAGAGGGTCGTTACGCATAACGCATTACGTCCATAATAAGATAATTGATTCACTAGTTATGATACCTCTTAACACATCACTTGTACTTATAAAGAATATAGCTAAATCATTAAGAATTAAACTTAATTATGGAGGGTTTAATCTGAATCATGAAGAATATAAACTGAATCATGGAGGTTCTGGAATAACAAGACACATGCCCATGCCTTTAAAGATAGACGGCACAAGGCCAATATAATAAGAGGAGAGTGACAATGGTCAACTCAACAAAAGAAGAGTGGTAGAGCCAACTCAAATAAAAAGACGAGTGACATAGCCAACTCTAAAGAGATGAGTGGTAGAGCCAACTCAAATATTGAGACGAGTAGCAGAGCCAACTCAATAAATTTGATAAGGTAGGGGCAAGGCTTGTATCCATAGCCTCACATAAATTCAGAGAAATTCACTTGTATTATACATCATGTTATAATCCCAAAAGGGCCAGCAGTTGTAATGATATTAACTAAATCAATTGATAAGATAATTCTCAAAAAACATGTAATCATAAAAGGCATGATAATTCACATCATTAAAGACATGGAAAAGGTAGGATAATTCATATCGTAAAAGGCACACAAGAGGCCAGATGAAATAATAGGAATACAAGTAAATGGCAGAATAAATAATCAACTTAAAGTACTGTAAGCTTAAAGGATAAAACCCTTGCCTTTAAGATTGAATTGTCCTCATCCGAGGATAGGTGTTCCTATATACTCCTTCACATTCAATCTTACCCTCTATTAGAAGGTCTACAAGGCTTACAAGGTTAGGATTGAATTTAGGGTTATGTTTATGGCCCAGATATAGGGCATAACAAATTCCTATTTTAGAAAAATGTAAATCACGATATTAGGTATTACATACTTTACCTAAACTTGGGCCCTGACTCAATCATAGGACACAGCGAGTTGACTTAGTACGCCATCTACTTCTTTCTTTTTTTTTCCTTCATTCTCTCTCTTTCTTTCTTTTTCTTTTTTTTTCTTTTCTCTCTTTTCTTCCCTGATAGTTGGGCGGATGGCCAGTGCTTCCTTGTTGGTTGGCGGTTCTTACAGCGAGTGGGACATCAGCCGATCTCTCTCTCTCTCTCTCTCGTTGCTCTCTCATTTCCTTTCTTCCCTCTTTTCTTTTCCTTTCTTTCATTTCCTTTCCCTTTTCTTCTTTCTTTTCTTTTCTTTTATTTTCTTTTCTTTTCTTTCTCTTTCCTTTCTTTCCCTATTTTCTTTCCTTCCTTTCTTCCTCCCCTACTGGAAGATAGCCAGCCTAACTGACAAAACCTATTTCTCGGATGCACCATTCACTCTCTCTTTCTTCCTTGTGGTCCCTCTTCTTTTTTTTCCTTCTTTCTGTATCTCAGATTTTCCCCGCACTCTTCTTTTTTTTTGTTGCGCAACAAACCCTCTTGTGCTCGTCCAGTGTTTGGTGCGTATGGCCTGCCAATCCGACCGATCAAACTCCATGGGGACGGTCGAAACTCCCTTTCCCAGCATCTGATCGGTCTGGATCATCATACTGGTTCCGGATCTGATCCTGTTTCTTTTCGGTTCGTCTAAGATGCTCGGATGCACATTCCTGTGTGTAAGGAAGGCTGCGGTGGGGTCTGTGGGGCCTGTACCCCCTGGTGTTTGTGAAATCCATGACTTCCATAAGCTGCTTGATGGAATTTTGGTCTGAGATAGACCACTCCGACTGGTATTTGGCACTGCCTTACAGAATTAAACATGTCGTGACAGTTTGAACACAACAGAAAGGGTTGTTGTTACAGGAACGTGTGCGTGCATAGGCGTACGTGGTCAGCATGGTTCTAACCGGTCCTAACTCCTTACAAGATGGATGGTCTGGATTAACTAAGCGGGCCATGATGGTGGCCCATAATACCTCCCAAGATAGACAGGGTCCGTCCGTTGTGTGTGGCAGGAAAACAGTGCCTCTGCGTTCGAGCCAAAGTCGAGTCAGCGTACGCTGACCGAACTCCCTGGTTCGATGTAACGTCCTAGAAAGATCCGTACAAAGACCCGAGTACCACCTCAGGTAGAAATCACTAAGGACTAAATTCTTTAGAAATTAAATGAGGATTAACTAGTGCTAAACTAGATTACCTGTGAAATTAGAACCAATCACTTTACATAGGATCTGTAAGACCCAAAACTTATAGAATTATGACCGCAACATTACCCTAAAATCTAGGCTCAATCTCTAAACCCAGTTGCTCTCGGGAGCATTTAAAAATTCCATATCGGACCTGGACCACACGTCGAAAGTCCGATAGTGGCGAAATTAGATGAATATGACCGCCCAGTTGGACTCGACAATCATCTCAAAAATTAAGTCCAGATGATGTCCTGGGATGATTTACTTGAGTCTAGAGCGAAGTGTGTGAGAAATGTGAATGTTTTTTAGAAATAAAATATGAAATTAAGTAATCCGAGTCATGTTGCTTGTGGGCCAAATATAAGGATTTAGACCATTAGAATTCAACCCTCGGATCAGGGGAAATATACCACACATGCTAATGAAATTGTGGCCCTGATCGAGTGTCAGTGACCGTTGAACTGAAACTGGTCCACCACGACCGATCTGTAAACCCGATCGTACCAAAAACTTATCTTGACCAAGATCCAATGTCAGGGAGCTTAAGTCCAACTGCATTCAGCAAAGGGACCACCAGAAATGCTCCGTTGGATCAGAATAGACCCGATTTGGCTATAACCTAAGTATACCTTGGCCCTGGGGTTATTTTCATCAATTTTGGGCCTATATAAGGGCTTTAAAACCCCTCTTACATATTCCATACGAATTCCAAAAAGAGAAGAAAAGGAAAGGAAAGAGAGAGAAAGAGAGAGAGTGAGTTGGTGATTCATCCTGGGGTTCTTCCCAGCTGCACTACATGTCAAATCTGTCTATTTGTAACACTATACGGGTGATACCAATTCCATACTTGGGTAAGAAAACCAAACCCTAACCTGTTCTAGGGTCTAGGGTTTTCAAATAGTCTAAGTGATGACATAGCTAACCTACTTCATGCTCTAGGTTGCTAATCCGCCGTTGACGAAGACTTAACGTCTAAATCAAACCTGTTACGCGTTTACCGGCATAAGGTGCGGACTATGTACGTATAGGTTATGGTTTTTAAGGCTTTCAATGTTGGTTAATGGTTTATTACTGACATGGATGCTATTTCACATGCCAAATGCGATATCTATTTCATTTTATGTATACATATGAACTATGTGGTATATAGGAAAATTCATGTGTTTATTGTAATGTTTGTGTACATTTGGAATTTGATTTATGATTTCCATGATTAACTTTGTAGGTACATGATTGTTATGTATGTGACAAATTCTTGGCAACAAGATTTGCCCTAATACGTAATATAACCAACATATGTGATGTATGTTGAAAGGTGTAGTCTAAGTGTTTGTAAAAATGTCTGAATGAGTTAGTAGTTAGTAAAGTGTGATTTATAAGGGAATTGAGATATGAATCCCAACTACCTTAACTGTGTGTATGATTTCCTTCATGTACGGTACATTCATGTTTAAGTTATTTTCCATAACATGCTCACATGATTGTAGGATTTGACTTGAGTATTCATTACTGCTTGTTTATCTCATATGCTTATTTATTGTGAGTGCATGCAGTTGGGACTATATCGTAGTCCAAACAATCGATAATAGGCCTTATTTTGGTGGTTGAGGTTGTTTTCGCTATGCAGGATGTGTTCGATGAATTTGAGTCGTACTTGGGATGTTGGCAGTGGTTAGGCCACACGGAGTGCTTATGCACTTCATGTCGATCAACTCAACGTGCGCTCATCCTAGTCGAGTTCGTCAATTAACCCGATTGACCAGATGTATGTTCACCATGTTTGGACACTACTCTTGAATCTAAGGTACAAAACTCACTAGTGAAACCCTGTTAACCTTGGTACCTCGATCCACTAAGACTCATGAGCCGGGCATGGTGGTATGGGACACAGTGGTCATGTTGTTGGCCTACGCTGGGGCGACGAGCCTCCCTGTAGTGACCAGTGAGCAACCCAGACTAGTGAGCCGAATATAGTGGTATGGGACACTGTATTCATGCTGTCGGCCTACTCTGATTGGTAACGAGCCCTTTGTAGTAATCTCGAGCATACCTTGAAACTGCATGGGGGCTACGAGCCTTTTTGTAGTAACCGGGGTATAACTAAGCCTGTATTGATTGGTGACGAACCCTTTACAGTGACCTAGAATCATAACATCATATGAGATTTACTAGCATTGACGACCCTAGAATGGATCATTGTTTGGGAATTGATGTAAGGGAGGTACCTTAGATTCCTAAATCCTGCTATATGAAAATGACTAATAAGAACTTGGTAATCACGTTCATGCACCGCATTGTATGTGCTTTAGCAATGAAGAGCACTTTTGGATGGTTGCCATGTGCGCCATATGATGAAGATGCTGAGGGAGTGTAGGCGAGGGCATGCATCATTATGGCATATCATTCTTACATTAACAAGAGTATCTAGGACATGTTTGATTGTACTGCTTTATCATTACTGCTTGACTGAATTGATAACATTTTAACCTTTATAGTATAGCTCCACTGAGTTGATCACTCACCCCACGTACTGGGACGGTGTTAAACACCAACCAGACTCTGTCTTAGTTGTAGATGATGATGCGACCCACGAGGTAGAGCCGGAGTTCGAGGATAATGAGGAGGCATTCTCTTACATGTAGTTTTTGGGCAGATTCGCATGAGCTGAGTCTGGATAGACGTGGGATAGTTTTCCTCATGTTTCCTCAACTGTTGTGAGGTATAGGCAATCACTCGGTCCTTCTGCATAAGAACACAACCCAAACCAACATGAGAGGCGTTGATGTTAATAGTGTACTTAACCCCTTGCTCTGACAATAATAGCACAGGTGCAGATGTCATCTTGTCCTTCAAATCCTGAAAGGCTGCTTTTGCCTTCTCATTCTAGGGGAACTTAAGATGTTTTCAAGTGAGTTATGATAATGGTCTAACTATCTTGGAAAAGTCTTTAATGAAGTAGTGATGGTAGCCAGCAAGTCTGAGGAGACTCCTCACCTTTATAATCGAACCGGGCTGATCCCAGTCCTAAACCTAAGCCACCGTGGTGAGGTCCATAGAAATACCTTCCTTGGATACCACATGTCGTAGAAACTTGACTTCTTCCTTCCAGAAGTTACATTTTCAGTATTGAGCAAGCAACTGATTCTTCTTGAGAGTATCAAAGACTGCTCGTAGGTGTTCTTTGTGATCCTTTCGGATCTTAGAGTATATCAAAATGTCATCTATAAATACGATGATGAATCGATACAAATAAGGCCAAAAAACCTGGTTCATGAGGTCCATGAACACGTTCATTGCATTCGTAAGTCCAAATGACATCACTAGAAACTCGTAGTGCCCAAAACTAGTCATGAATGTTGTCTTTTGCACGTCCTCATCCCTGATGTGTAACTGATGATATCCGAACTATAAGTCAATCTTTGAGAAATATTGTGCCCCTTTCAACTGGTCAAATAGATCATCTATCCTGTGCAAGGGATAGTTGTTCTTCACTGTCACTTGGTTCAACCTGTGGTAATAAATACACAAGCGCAGCGACCCGCCTTTCTTCTTTACAAACAATATCGGTGTTCCCCAAGGGAATACACTAGGCCGTATAAAACCTGCATCCAACAGATCATCAATCTATCTCCTCAACTCCTCCATTTCACATGGAGGCATGCAACACGTCGGTAGAGAAATGGGTGTCGCACCAGGCACAAGGTCGATAGTAAAGTTGATCTTGCACTAAGGAGGTAGTCCAGGTATTGTCCTGAATATGTCTGTGAAATCTTAGACTCCAGGGGTGTCCCCAAGTATTGGGCCATCAACATTCTCCAATAAGGAAGTGTAACAACTTATACGGTAGGGCCAACTGACCTGCACTGGGAAAGTAAAGGTTGTGCCCTCAGGTCCATGGACTGTCACCAATCTGGTATCGTAGTCGATCTCTCCCTTCATTTCGATGAGCTAGTCCATACTGAGGATGACATCATAATAACATAGTGGGGTAACAATCAGGTTAATAAGCACCGCTCTGCTTCCTAAGTCTATCAAACAACCCTTACAAATCTTGGTAGAGTCTGAGAAGGTCTCTATAGTGGTAAGGAGTCTCACCCCAATCATAGGAGTAGTTTTTAACACTAGTTACTTAATTTCTATGCATCATATTATTGAGATAGTGGACCCGATGTCCACCAATAGAAATATAGGTGTACCTTGTATGTCCAGTGACTTTAAAGGCTAAAGGCACTACAGTTGTTGTCTCAAATGCACCAGCTTTTAGTGCATGTACACGTGCATGTTAAGGATGATTCGGTTGCGCTACCATAGGTCATTGAGGTGGCCTATTTTGAGGTATAGGCGGTCAGTAAAATTGCTATACTGGCGGTGCCGATCGTAGAGGTGGAGCTGATATAGCTTACGGTTGCTAACAACTGATCTTCTGAGGTAATGTGAAACCATTGTCCCTCATCTTAGTAAAATAATATATATCTGAATGGCCTATCCTCTTACAGTAGGTGCACCACATATTTGATCACCTAAGCTGTGTCGGTGGAGCCATAAGCCTGGGAGGTGAATCTATACGTGGCCTCTTGCCGAGGAACGGTCAGTTCGAAAAATCAGGTCGAGGCCTCATGCCCACTAGTAAATGTGTACAAGACAGTCTGTCTCCATCCTACTCAGCTCACAGGGACATGTTCACTAACTCAACATAGTTGGGAATGCTAGCACAACACATCTTCATGCGGATATCGGGCCGTAGACTATCTTAGAAATGCCGCATCTTCATCGGCACATTTGCTAAGATCAAAGGAGTGTATCTAGATAGCTCTGTATATTTGTTCTTGTATTCCGACATGGTCATTCTTCCCTATTGGGGGTGAAGAAACTCACCCTCTTTTTCATTACGGTATATGAAGGGCCATGGAAGTGAGTCTCAAATGACTCCCATGTCCACATGTGTCCTGTTGAAACTGTTCGTAGGATGCTGTCCCACAATAGGCTAGCCTCCTTCTTGAACATATATGTGACTAGCTCAACTTGCTTTGTCTTAATGCAGTGTAGCAACTTTAACATCTTAGAGATGCGATCTAGTCAATATTCAGCTTCCTTAAGCCTATGAGTGCCTGCAAAGGTTGGAGGTCAAAAGTGCTAGAAGCGTTCAAATAGAACACTGGTATTCATGTTTCCAGCAGGCTGCATAGGTGGTGCAGGTGGGACCATATTCATGTTTCGGCCAATGGCCCTCACAATAGTGGCAAAAAACTGTTGTTGTTGCTGCATCAAAAATATCTACTCCAACCTATCAGGAGGAGGAGCCGATTGTGGTACATGTGGTGTCGATGAAGAAACACGGTTCTGTTCTGGAATCGGTGGTGCAAAAGGTGTTGGCCCATTTGTGGGGCAAGTGGCTGACTGAGAATTCAGCATGGTCTCAAAATTCAGGCCCAAACTGGGGTCCATCTGGCTATCACTTAGGGGAGGTGCCCCGTTAATCGATCCGCCAAGTGCAAGACGTGTCATATTTCGAGTGTTTTTTGGAGGCATTCCCTATATACAACATAGGGTGAAACATGTGTAAGATTTTAAATAACAATACTTAATTTCCCAAGCAATCTACACATTTCAAATCAAAATAAGCTTCATACATATCATTTAACCAAAATTATCACAATACATGTGTTGTAGACTGTAACATCCTGAAAATCGGGGGTCGAGCATAAGCCCCACTCCCGAGTTCTAGAACATCACTTATGCAACATTTTCAATCATGGATGAATGTTGTTCATATTAGTGCAGAAAACATGAGTGGGATTAGACCAAAACAACATATCATACTCCAGAGACAGTTAAGTTTTTCAAGCGGAAGACTGTGATAAATATATAAAATGTATAATTGATTGTAAGTCTCTAGAGTGTGAACATGTTACCAGGTTAACTAAATACATGTATACTCCAAAAATGAAAAGAAAAGAATATACATGGGTGTTTAAATAAAAGGAAAAATACCAAGTGTATTGACATCTAATTAGTAACCCTGTAACCCCGTCGATCAGAACCTGCATATGGGAGAAATCCTCCCCAACATCATAAAGTCCGGCTCTGCTTTGCAAGCAACGTCATTATCTGAAACTAAAACAAAGACTGGTTGGTGTGGCCAACACCATCCCGTAACGTGGGAGTGACTAATTAACTCAGTGGAATCTATACAGCAAAGGTTAACATGTTATCAATCCAATCAAGTAGTAATGATAAAGCAGTACAATCAAACATGTCCTACATACTCTTGTTAATGTAAGGATGATATGAAGAATGATGCATGCCCTCACCACAAACTCCCTCATGCGACATCATCTAACAATCGCGACATGAATCACTACTACTGTGCTCTCACACCAACGCCAATGGCACATGCAGTGCGATGTCATGAGAATGATTACCAAGTTCTTATTAGTCCTTTTCATATAGTAGGATTGGGAAGCTAAGACACCTCCCTTGTATCATTTTCCAACGTTGATCCATTCTAGGGTCGTTAGTCCTAGGGAATCTCATATGATATTATGGTTCTAGGTCATTGCAAGGGCTGCCAGGGCTTTTGCGTGCAATCGTTTCTCCTTTCCCCCATCACCTTATCAATACAGGCCTATTTATATCCTCAAGACTGCAACAAGACTCGTCGCCCCTATGTAGTGTCAGGATAAACTCAAGGTCACTACAGAGGGTTGCCAGGGTTGTTGCACGCAATCGTTGCTCCACTCCCCCATCACCAATCAGTGTAGGCCGACAACAAGAATATAGTGTCTCATACCACCATAATCTGCTCAGAGTAGGGTGCTCACTGGTCACTATAGGGAGGTTTGTGGCCCCAGCGTAGGCTGAAAGCTCGACCACGGTGTCTCATACCACCATGCCCGGCTCATGAGTCTTAGGGGATCATGGTACCACAGTTAACCAGAGTTTCACTAGTAAGCTCGGTGTCTTAGATTCAAACAGTTGTGACCAAACATGGTGAATAAACATCTGTCAATTGGGTTAGTTGATAAGCTCAATTAGGCCAAGCATACGTTGAGTTGAATGACATGGAATGCATAAGCACTCCGTGTGGCCTAACCACTACTGAACATCCCAAGTACGACTCAGATTCATTAAACTCATCCTACGTGGCGAAAACGACCTCAACCACTATTTATAGAATGATTACTGATTTCTTGGACTATACAATAGCCCCAATCACATTCAATTACAATGATCTAGCATATGAGATACTCAAGGCAGTAATGGAGCAATGATCCAAATCATATAATCAATTGAGCATGTTACGTAGTACAACATAAACATGAATCCATACTTATGCATTTCTAAGTAAAAGCAATGAGTATGAAATAAAGTATGCGGAGGAAGTCATAGACATCATTAGAGTGGCTGAGAATCCTATCTCAACACCCATTTAAAGAATAGTTTACAAGTATGTATTTATACAGACATATTTACAAACTCTTAGCATCCACGTTATATCATACATGGTATGTATTAGTTAGCATACGTACTAGGGCAAGTCCTTTCGTCAAAGGATTGTTGCCTACACAACAATCACATAACTACGATGGTTATTCATGGCGTACGCTAATGGAAGGTTTATACACATTTAGTCATTTTTACAAACACTTAGGCTACGCATTGTAACATACACGACGTATGTTAATATAACATGTATTAGGCAAATCCGTTCACCCAGAAGTTGATACATATGCATCTAGCATACCTAGACAGTAATTAATCATGGTAATCAATTCAGCAAATTCCATACGTATACGTGTATTCTAACATATACATGAAATACGGTATTTACAATATACAACATACGTATACGAAAGACAAAATAGACAACATATTTGGCATGTATAATTGCATCCATAGCATGAATAAATCATTAACTATCATTGAAAGGGATGAAAACTATAACCTAAGTGCATATAGTCCGTACCTTAAACCAGAAAACGCGTATTGGATATGATTCAGACGATAAGTCTTCGTCAACGGTGAATACGCTACCTATGGCATGAAACAGGTTAGCTATAACGTCATTAGAACTATTCTAGGCTTCAAAACAGGTTAGGGTTGGTTTAACTTACCCAAGAACGAAGCCGGAATCATCGGAGAAGCGATTGTAAAGTGATGATTAAGCACATAGATCGGTAGGGAAGAATAGCAAGAAGGTTCTCCCACTTCTCTCACACTTTCTCTCTCTTTTCTCTCTTCTCTCTCCTAGGGTTTCTCTCAAATTCGTATGGGCTGAATGAGGGAGGGTTTTAGCCCTTTTTATAAGCCCAAACATGATGAAAATAGACTTGAAGTCAAGGTATGCTTAAGTTATAACCAAATCGGGTCTTTTTCGATCCAACGGAGCACTTCTGGAGGTCCTGTTACTAAATGCGGTCGGACTTAAGCTCTCTAATATTGGATCTAGGTCTAGCTAAGTTTTCAGTCCGGTCGGGTTTCCAGATCGACTGTAAGGCCCATAAGTGCTATGACATGTAAGGGCCAACTTTCCTGATCCGAGGGTGAAATTTGGTCGAATTCTAATGGTCAAAACGCTTAAAAATGTCGCGCAAGTGACACATGCCAGATTTATTAAAAATTGAATTAATTTTCTAAATATTTTCCTTTTCTCACTCTCTTCACTCCAGACTCATTAAAATGGTCTCAGGATATCAGTTGGGCTTGATTTTTGAAATGATTGTCAAGTCCAACTAGGCGGTCATAATGGTCTAAGATTATAGATATCGAACTTTCGACGTGCGGTCTAGATCCAATACAAAGTTTCAAAGTGTTCCCGAGAGCAACAGGGTTTAGAGATTGATCCTGGATTTCAGGGTAAGGTAGCGTCAATGATTCTATAGGTTCTGGGTCTTACAGATCATATTTAAAGTGATTGGTGTAAATTTGACAGAAAATCTACTGTAGCGCTAGTTAATATACGTTAAATTTCTAAAGAATTTGGTTCTAAATGATTTCTTTAGCTTTGGAATTGGGTTCTGAGAGGTTACCAAGGTGTTATGGCTGACCCATTGCCTAAGGACGTCTAACCCCAAGTTGGCAAAAATCTGGGGTGTTACATAGACTTACATGGATCATGACAGAAGATGCATGTGAGCTAATCTAACAAAAGCTTTAAACACTAAGCAAACTATCAACCAACCAAGCCTACCAAGGTTATTACAAAGGAAAGAAAAAAATAAGGAAAACCCCAAAGATGACTACAACATATGACTAGCCGTCCGACTCTGGTCATGGTGGAGGAGCACCCTTGTCCTACATATAGTACAGGAGGGCCTTCAAAGTGCGAGACATCCTCTTGAATTTATGTTTCATATAGGCCTGATTCTCTTCAAGCCTTTGCTTCAAATCGGCCTGGGTCTCCTTAACCTCCTGTCTCAGGGTGGCATGGATCTCTTCAATATGAGTCATGCGGGTTTCTAAGGTGGCTCGATCACGGCGGTTATCATGAGTAGCAGTAGGAGGCTACCTATGCAGATCTTAAGCTTCCTCTTCTTCCTCTTCCTTCTTTTCCTCATCACTTCCTTCCTCAGTGCTCTCCTCGCCACTGCCTTCCTCATCTTCACTCCCTTCTTCCTCCTCACTCTCTTCCTCAATCTCATCTCCATATTCATCAAGCCTTACTTGGAGTTACTTGGGTCCTATGCCCATATTGTTGAGCATAATGTCACTGATGATATGAATCGGGCAATGTCACCCATATGGAGTCTGAAACTAAAGTGGTCGAAAATTTTACAAATAAGTCGGCTGAAGGGAAGTGAGGCATCTCCCCATATAGATCGTGCAGTATCCACAATCTGAGACAATACGAATGTAAGCAAACATAGCTTGTCTCCCTGACCAGCTTTGTATAAGAAATCTACCATGAGCCGAGTACACTCCATGCAGTTGCTCCACCTTAGATATATGTTATACATAATTATGTAGTGGAGAAGGAGGAAATCATTTGTAAATTTGGTTGATGCAAGGATATTTCCTCGCCTCCACTACTCAAGCTGGCCGCAGAGGAAACGGGTGTGGCGATTCCTTTCTCGTTCACTGACAAGGTTTTTCTCACTAGCATGTACAAGTCCACACTCCATACCCATGATTCGAGCCACCACATCTACATTGACTATGACTTCTTCTCTTCCTAAAGGGATAGTAAATTGTAGTTGTTCCAGTAGTGGGTTCCGTATATGAGCATAGAAGGCATACACTGCTCCTTCACTTGCATGGGTATTTCCCTCAAATATGGGACCCCAACCATTTTCTAGGAGCATGTCCATCACTGGGTACAGTCCAAACAACTTTTCATCAACGTGAGCCTTAAATACAACTCTACGGTTACGGAACCTACCTAATTCGATGCCCGCCAGTAGTGATCTTTCAATAGGGATCCGCGGGTCAAGATCCTGTTTTCATCTCCTTTCTTACTCGACGCTTGTGCTTGCTTTAGCACTAGTTTTCTTCCTCGAACGGGTTGGGCAACTAGGCCCGACTTCATCCATGGATGCCCTTTTCTTTCCCATAAGGGAAAGGAGTGTGAAGAGGGAGAAAATTGTAATAACTAGCTCAAAAAGAGCCATGGGGTTGGTAAATCTTGAAAGGTGAGATGGGTTTGTGAAATTGGAGGGTTATGAGGCACAAAAGAGAGCCTTTATGCTCAAATAGTTAGGAAATGGGAAAATGGATGGTTGTAAGAAAGGGGTTTTGAGGAAAATGGTGGAGGATGGGTGTGTAATGTAGAAGGAATTTTGTGGATAAAAGGGAGATATGAGAGAGGAAACGTGAATTCAGAGGGATTTTGAGGATTTAGAAGCTTGGAGGGGGAGTGAAATGGAAAAAGGGGAGCAAAGGGGACCCAAATAGGGTGGTCTCATACAAATACATGGCCCCACACGAGTGGGGTAGGGCGGCGGGCCGTTGGATCTGCAGGCCCACTGGATGTGGGTGCGGTGTGCCGCCATTGGCATGGTGCCACTATGGTCCGCTGGACCATGGGTGGTGCCACCACTGGGGGCAGTGGTCTTCCCCTCCCGGGGTGTCGTAATAGTGTAGGGGACCCCATGGTTCCCATCGATAATTGGGCTTTTGGCCCATGGGTCCGTATGATGCATTTTCTTGATCTATCTCATACATATTCATGCCTTTTAGCATGATTTAAGTTTGAGAATCGCTATCTAATAGTTTAAACCCATCGATTGACAATCTAAAAAAGAATTGAGATCATTTCATATAATCTCGGACGCGTACGGGTCACATTTCGAAGGTCAATCTCGTCCGTCGATGAAACTTAGGATCCTACGATCATTTCTACATTTTTTGCCCCCACCTAAGTCAAAGTGCGTTAATGAGCATCGTGTTACCATAACACAGGTCCAGTTTAATCCAAATCATGCTCTGATACTAACTTGTAATGCCCTAAAAATTGGGGGTCGAGCAAAGCTCAACTCCCGAGTTCCAACGTATCACTTATGCTGCATTAAACATGAGTGAGATTACACTAAATCAGCATATCATACTCCAGAGTTAATGTAATTAAGCAAGTGGAAGACTGAGATGAATATATAATGTATATATGTGTTTCATAGCCTCCAGAGTATGAACGTGCTATCGGGCTGAATATATACATGTTTTACCTCAAAAATATATAAAATGTCAAAATATAACTATTCAACAAATACAATATCCCTGTAATCTCAACGATGCAGCTCTAGGTCTACATAGACCTGCTTGTGAACTACTCGTAGGAGAACTCCTCATCAATGAAATCTGGCTCCGTCGAGAAAGCCTCGCCATAATATGCATCTAAATCAGAGTCTAGTTGGTGTTTTAAAACATCGTCCTAGATTGTGAGTGAGTGATCAACTCAGTGGTACTATAAGGCAAAGGTTAACATGTTATTAATTCAGTCAAGTGAAAAGGCCAAGCTATATGTCCTAGAGGGGGGGGGGGTGAATAGGACTGCCAAATTAAAATGATAACAGTTGAATTTAAATAAATTAAATGCAAATAACAAAGATAATCTCCCAATGCTGAATATAAAAATAACCTCAAACGTATGAGTATTGAGAAGTTGATACAAATGTTGTTTTAAGGACAACCTTACACCAAAAACCAAGGTTTATGGTAAGACAACCTTATTTCTAGAAAGGTCTTTGTATCAAAATCTCAAACTTGATACAGAGGAATAAATAAATAAAGAAATATCATTGAAAGGAAAACTAAGTTATTGCAACATTCACCACAATGCTTGAAATGTAAAAGATTACAACATTCACATCCACAAGTACATCCCACAAACTTGAATGATAAAAGATATAGAAAATAAACCACACATCCAAACACAAAGAATTATTGTGGTTCGCCTGTGTGTACACCAACTGTTAAACAACAGCCACACAGCTACTCCACTCCTAATATCCTCTCACAGTAGATATTAGCGTTCACTACGTAAATAGGTTTTTCTCAAGTTCACCTAAAACCCTCACAATTGTGTCTTTTAAGTGGGCTTACACAATTCAAAAACCCCACACTCTACGTTTTCTGGCTCTCCTCAGATAACCAAATGAATGAGATTTTTCTGGCTTAATCTCAAAAGAAACTAACATAATGGAAATTACAACAATGTAAAATACCTGGATTTCTCCTTTTGTTGTAGCTCGGAAGAACTAAGTTAGAGTAGAAGTTCAACGATGAAGTTCAATGTCCAATACTCACATATGAAATGGTTCTAGGTTCTAAATTGATTTTAGAGTTAAAGTACTTTGGGCTAGCTTGATTTGATTTTGATTCCAAGAAATGGGAATACCTTTATTCCTTTTTCAAATATAATTGGAATAAGGAATTTCAAAATTAAATCTAAAGAAAGCTACAAAAGCATAATATAACTTAAATAAATTACCAAATTATCTCTTAGAGTGATGCCTTGATTTTACTTGAATTGGATTACCAAACTCTGAAATTCATCATCTATTTATAGGTGAGTAGATCTCAACTTTGACTGGCCTTGTGGACACAATGACTGGTCGTAGGTTGAACTAATTTTTGAAATTTTGAGTGCGATCCGATAAAACCATTCCACGACTGGTCGTAGGCACTACACGACCAGTTGTGTAACCTCCACGACTAGTCGTGACCTGTCCATGACTGGTCGTGAGGAACTAATTTTAGTCGCTGGAGTTTGAGTTGTAACTGCAGGACTGGTCGTGAATGAGTCGTGCACTGTACACACGATAGGTCGAGCATCTTCAGAACTGGTCGTGGCTCAACAAAAAATTCTAAAAAATTCAAACATAAGACTGGTCTTGAAATTTCTTGGAATGGTTGAGCTAGTGTTAGGACTAGTCGAACAGAGTCCAAGACTAGTCGAAGAATAGACCAAACACTTATAAAATGAGCAATTGAATTATGCATTTAAAATGACCTACCCTAAGTCAATCTAAGGCCGTCCAAACCTTGTTAGTGATGTATGAACATTGAACTTCTTTTCATTTTAGTTAATAGTCTTTCTTTGAAGTCCATGAAGGTTGCAATCTTGACACATGATGAAGCTTGTACTTGAGATCTTTTGAATCTTGAAGTTGTGGTACATATATTGAACTTCACCTTGAGCCTTAAACCATTCACTTGTCTTTCGATGTCGCTTTACAACATTGACAGTTGAAGCTTAAAGAAGTAAATAATGTACTTGATCATGCATTTGAAGTAGATCTTTGTTCTTGAGTTAAAGCACTTGACTTGACTTGAACATGTGATGCATTGCCTTGATCATATATGTGTGTGTGTGTGTGTGTGTGTGTGTGTGTGTGTGTATATCTATATATATATATATATATATATATATATATATATATATATATATATATATATATATATATATATCAATGTGCTACACAAGATAAAGATTGTGGTTTTGGCACTACAAAATTTGACAATCAAAGGAGTAAAAACTATAGCACTTACAATCTCCCCCTTTGTCAAATTCGTGACAAAATACACTACATTAGAAATAAGAGAAGCATTACATGTTCAATAAAGAATCATGCACCATACATACACAAGAAAGTATAATGCACTATAATGCACAGTAAATCATCATGATATATCCAAGACACTTCCTCACTCCCCCTGTGTAGCATAAAAAAAATACTACTATGCTACTACCCACACTCTATATCCATAAGCAGGTAAATAGGCACGAGCATAACAAAATATTCTCCCCCCTTTTGTCACAATATGACAAAGGAAGAACTGAAGATATGGAAAAATAACTACAAGAGAAATAATGGAGCAAACATAGTCAAGATATGAAAGATATAAGCAAATGCAAAGATCAAATATCATTAACCGTCATAAACCAAATTCAACTAAAGTCAATTTCAAAAATTGAAAGAAAAGAGAAAGTATCACAAAAGTTATTACAAGCCAAATGAGAAAACACTTAATTAGATCCTGAAGAAGGAGCAGGTATGGCAGGATCAATTTGATGAAGGCCCTTGTTAATGCACCTAAGATACTTGCGAATATATTTAAACTACAAATCATGGGCAACATTCATATTATCTACCTTCTCTTCAAGTGCACGTAAATGCATATCAAAGTCAGATGGCTGATAGTTAGGGTCAGCCTCAGAATCTGAATCAAGTTCATTAAAAATATCATCCATGTTAACATCATCAGCTAAACCGTCTTCTTCTTCATTCACTGCTTCAACTCCACTACCACCCTCATTCACTTTGCCCTCAGCCAATTGTAACTTCATCTTGTTTATATTTTTGTTGTTGAAAAATGAGGTGTTGAATGGGTGCCTCTCCAATAGGCATAGCAACTAGCATGTGAGTAGCTAAATAGTCATAAGATATGCAAATGGAATGTCACTGTGACCCGGAATTGAATAATGGAATGACAAATTAAAGAAGGAAGACAAATATTAACTCCAGATATAATGGAATTCAAAATCAGAACAATAAAAGAAGTGAGTTTGGTTTTGTTACCAGACCTAGGATAAAGATTGAAAATAAATATCTGATGAAGGACCCTATATCTGGGTAACAAGTACCTTGAAGAGATCGCATTTCCATTCTGACTCCATTGCGCATCTATGTTACATAACGCTCTAATAAGCATGGGCTTTTTTTATTCAGATGGTTCATCAACTAGAGAACTAATAGGAATACCTTCATCATTAACAGGTATGTTCATAAGGCCAGATATTAGATGATGATCAACTTCAAATGGGCCTTCTCTAGTAGTAATTTTATCAGAAATTCATGCGAACATAGCCTGTACAATAGACCAATATGTCGGCTCACCCCAATGTAGAATGTTAGTCCATCCTACAGATTAGAGAAGAGGAAGGAGTTCAAAAGGAGCAAGATGTTCAACATGCATAGATCGCTCAACTATCACATTCACAACCTCAAATCTCGCACATAGGGAGGATCATCTTTGGGAGATCGAAGTTGGCGCCTAGTGATAGGTGATGATCTAGATGTTGATGGACCACAAGTATTTTTCTTATGACCTTTAGCATCCATTTATGATTAGAAAATCAAAGAAGTAAAGAGTTACAAAAGATATGGAATGGGTTTTCTCAAAAATAGATTTTGGAGAAGAAAACCCCAAAAACTTTAAGAAAACTTGAAATCAAGCACTCTAAGGAAGAAAATGAAGTAAATAGAGCTTGAATCTAAAAGAAAAAGTGAAATAATACACTGACCTTGATGAATCAAGAAGTTGGATACGACTAATCGTGCTACGACCCATTGGAGGAAAAAGAGGAAATGAGGCAGAAAGAGTTTTTTTTTTTCAAATAAAAAAGATCCAGCGCACTACACGATTGGTCGAGTACGTCCTCGACTGGTCGTGCTCACCTAAAAACAAACATTCTTCACATAATTCTGAAATAAAATATTATAATTCAATAAATTTATAAACTATAATACAGTAAAGCATGAATAATCAATTTAAATTGCACATGCCAAGATCAAATTTCAATTTATTAAACCTTCTTTTGTTAAGCGGTTTAGTAAAAATGTCAGCAAGTTGAGTCTCGATTGGAATGTAACCCAAAGAGATTGTCTTTTCTTCCACTAGTTCATGAATGTAGTGATATCTAATGTCAATGTGCTTGGTTCATGAATGTTGGATTAGATTTTTAGATATATTTATTACACTGGAATTATCACAATATAAAACCATTGAATCCTGTGCAATTCTGTAATCGCTTAACATTCTTTTCATCCATATGAGTTGAGCACATGCATTTCAGTTACGATGTATTCAGCCTTAGCTATTGAGAGTGATATGGAACTTTATTTCTTGCTAAACCAAGAAACTAAACATTTTTTAATATAGAAACCACCACTGGTTGTTTCCTATCATCGATATTACCAGCCCAATCAGCATCTGTGTAACCAGCTAATTGAACACTAGTATCATGTGGATACCAGAGACCCAAATTTGTTGTGCTTGTGACATATCTCATAAATTGTTTAATAACAATTAAATGTGACTCTTTAGGGTCGGATTGATATCTTGAACAAATTTCAACACTAAAGGCAATATCAGGTCTACTTACGGTTAAATAAAGTAAACTACCAATCATTCTATGATATAATTTAGAATCCACACATTTACCTGTAGAGTCTTTTGAGAATTTTAATGATGTACTCATAGGAGTATCAAAGTTTTTTCCATTCTCAAATCTGAACTTTTTAATTAAGTTAAGAGCATATTTGGTTTGAGAAATAAAGATGTCATCAGGTTGTTGTTTAACTTGCAACCATAGGAAATAATTTAATTCCCCAACCATGCTTAATTTAAATTTAGATTTCATAAGATCTACAAACTCAACAGTCATGTTAGAACAGGTAGATCCATAAATAATATCATCAACATATATCTGAACTATTAAGATATGATCGTTATGTTTCTTAACAAAAAGAGTCTTATCAACACTTCCCATTAGAAAATTATGACTTAGTAAAAACATAGTCAATTTTCATACCATGATGTGGGAGCTTATTTTAAACTGCAGAGAGCCTTTTATAAGCGATAGACATGATCAGTACTTTTAGGGTCTTCAAAACCCGTTGGTTGTTTAACATACACTTCTTCATGTAAATCACCATTTAAGAAAGCACTCTTTACATTCATTCGATAAATTTCAAATTTTCTAAAGTAATGGATATAAATAGTCTGATTGATTCAAGACGAGCTACTGGGGCAAAGGTTTCATCATAATCAATACCTTCAATTTGAGTGTACCCTTGTACAACCAGTTTAGCCTTGTTTCGAATTATATTACCAAGTTCATCAGACTTATTTTTAAAAATCCACTTAGTTTTGATAATATGTTTATCTTTAGGTCTAGGAAAAAGATACCAAACATCATTTCTAATAAATTGATTAAGTTCTTCTTGCATAGCAACTATCTAGTTTTCATCAGTAAGAGCTTCCTTTATGTTTACCGGTTCTATCTGAGATGTAAAGCACACGTAATTACATATATCTTCTAGTTTTCTATGAGTACGCACATTAGTGAGAGGGTTTCCAAAAATATGAGTGGTTGGATGATCTTTGACAGTCCTCAGTTCAGAGTTATTTTGACTTGATGAAGTATCTGGTTTGTCAATTAGAAAAACTTCATCATTATCTAAACTTGAGGCTCGTGTATTCAAGTGATCGTCAATGACCACATTGATGGACTCTTGAATTACACCGGTCCTCTTATTTAGTACTCGATACACGTGACTGTTCAAAGAATACCCTCCTTCACTTTTAGTGTCAAACTTACCCATATTTTCACAGTCACGTAAAATATAACACTTCCTACCAAAAACTTGAAAGTATTTGATAGTAGGCTTCTTATCGAACCACATTTCATAAGCCGTTTTATTATAAGTTTTACTTGTATAAACCCGATTGATAATATAGCATGCAATATTTACAGCTTCAACCCAAAGATTTCTAAAGAGCTTCATACTATTCAACATTACATTTGCCATTTCTTGAAGCACTCTATTTTTTCTTTTAAATTTCATTTTCTTATGGTGTTTTGGGCACAGAGAAGTCATGTGATCTTCCCTGATCGCAACAGAATATCTCAAAACTGCTATTCTCAAATTCTGATCCATGAATACTACATATCTTACAGACTTGAGAACCTTTTTCAGTTTGGATCTTTTTGAGAACTCTTTTTACTTCGTAAAGGGTTTCTAATTTATCCCTTAAGAAGGCTACTCAAGTAAATCTGGTATAATCATCCACGATTACCAGTATGTATTTTTTGCCACCTCGACTCTCCGTCCTGGTTGGTCCTATAAGATCCATGTGGAGAAGTTCGAGTGGTTTGGATGTGGCATTGAAATCCACTTTTTTGTTAGCATTCCTTGTTTACTTGCCAATCTGGCATTCACCACATATTTTGTCTACTTTCTGTAATTTAGGTAGACCTCTTATCATTTCTCTTTTGCTCAATCTATACAAATTGCAGTAGTGCACATGTCTAAGGCATTTATGCCATAACTCAGTCTCATCGGCATGGACCATGTAACACGATTGACGAGATGGCTAGAATCATTAAAAATATAGCAATTTTCAGAAGTTCTATGACCAGTTAATATTACAGAACCTTTTTTGTTTAAAATTTTACAACCTTGGTTAGTAAATCTTACACTATAATTATAATCGCATATTTGAGAAATGCTTAACAAGTTATATTTTAAACCTTCTACATATAGGACATTCTCAAATAAAGGAAGGTTAAAGAGTTGAAGCGTACCTTGGCCAATAATCATGCAGTTTCTACCATCACCAAATGTGATTGATCCATCAATCATGTCTTTAAGAGTGGTGAACAGACCTTTATCACCAGTCATGTGCCTGGAACATCCACTGTCTAGGTACCACTTTGAATGGCTTGAAGCTTTGAAAGCGGTGTGAGCAATCAAACAAGTAACCTTAGGAATCCATTTCATAACTGTTTTGGGTTTAGGAGTATAGTTGGCCTTCTTGTATTTGTAGTTGTTGTAGGAATGAACTACTAAGTTAGATTTTAAGAGCTCCTTAAGTACATCAACTATTTTCTCAGCTAAAGGGTTTTGGTTTTGATTTTTATAGTTGATATGGTTGTCTTTAAGTTTAAAATTTTGAAAAGTTCTAGTCTTTTTAGAAAAATTTTGATTTGAACTATTCCCTTTTGAGTTTGAAGACTCTCCTTTCACAAACTTAGGAGTATTCTTCTACTTAGGAGGAATATTTCTATCGTAGCCCAAACCAGATTGGTCGCCACATTTTCTTAATCTAGACAAAAGATTTTCCAACTTTGGATCACCTTGGGCATACCTCAATGTATCCTTTAAATTCAAAAGCGAAGAGACTTGAAGTTTAAGTTTTTCATTTTCAGATTTAAGATTCTCAATAAGGGAGGCTTTGAAATCTAAATCACCTTTAGATTTTTTTAAAGCAATCTGAAATGTGGGATTTTCTAAAATAAAAGAATCAAAATTTTCTTTCATCTTTAAAAAATTTTCTTACTGAAGTTTAAGTTTAACAACAATTTTACAACTCTCCTTGTAAAGGGCATTATAAGCATCTTGAAGATCATCTTCATTTTTATGACCACTATTCAAATTTTCTTCACTAGTTGAATCATCATTATCTGAAAAGGTGAAGTTGGCTAGAGTCAAAGGGCTTTACTTCACTGCCTGACTCAGTTTCAGAATCTTCTGATTTAGAAGAGGCTTAAGAGTTAAAGGATTCATCCCAAGTAGCCAACATTCCTTCCTTTTTAGGTTTGTCCTTTTTAGGACACTTGTTTGTTAAATGCCCATATTCATGGTAGTTGTAACACTGACTGTCTTTTAAATATTTTTGAGTTTTAGGTTTATATTTCTTCTTATCATTAGATTTTTGAAAATTAACCCTTTTTTTACTTTTAAAAATTTAGTAAAACTTTTTAGCTAAAAGGACCATATCATCTTCAGAGTTTTCCAAATCAGAATTACTACTATTTTTTTAAGAAATATTTTTAGAAGATTTAAGGGCGATAGATTTACCTTTAGGAGCTTTAAAAGTTAACTCATATGTCCATAGAGAACCAGCTAATTATTCTACCCTCATATTATCTATATCACGAAGTTCGTGGATTGTAGTTACCTTAGAATTGAACCGTTCAGGAAGTGAGCATAGTATTTTTGCACAAATTTTACTTTTTATGATTTTATCACCAAGACCCTACATAGAGTTCGCAATGTCATTTAATCTTGTATAGAAGTCCATGAATATTTCATTTTCTTCCATGCGTATTTCCTCAAATTTGGTTGTGAGGATTTGAATTTTAGATTTCTTGACAATTGTGTTCCCTCGTGTGCCATTTCTAAGATATCCTAGGCTTTCTTGACAGAATCACAGGATATAATTCTTTTAAATTCATCTGGTGATAGTGCGCAAGTGATTACATTTAATGCTTTTGTATTTGTACTATTCTCACTTTTCTGAAGTGTAGCCCAAGATAAATAAGGTGTTACTCTCATAGATTTTGATCCATCAATACCAGTCACTTTAGTGATAAGAGAGGTCCATTCAGTCACTGTGGCTAACCACACACTCTCATCCATAGATTTTAAGAAAATTCTCATTCTGGCTTTCTAATAGGCATAATTAGTGCCATCAAATGGTGGAGGCCTAGTGACTGAAAGGCTATCAAAATTTGACATCATATAAATAGCTTAGATTGATTAGCTCAGGAAATAAATCCAAATAGAATAAGAAAATGAGTTATTCGGCTCTGATATCACTTAGAAAGGCCAAGCTATATGTCCTAGATGGGGGGGGGGGGGGGAGAGAGGGGGTAAATAGGACTATGCCAAATTAAAATGATGACAGTGGAATTTAAATAAATTAAATGGAAATAAAAAAGATAATCTCACAATGTTGAATATAAAAATAACCTCAAAGGTATGAGTATTGAGAGGTTGATACAAATGTTGTTTTAAGGACAACCTTACACCAAAAACCAAGGTTTATGGTAGAACAAACTGATTTCTAGAAAGGTCTTTGTATCAAAAACTTAAACTAGATACAGAAGAATAAATAAATAAAGAAATAGTAATGAAAGGAAATCTAAGTTATTACAACATTCACCACAATGCTTGAAATGTAAAAGATTACAACATTCACATCCACAAGTACATCCCACAAACTTGAATGATAAAAGATATAAATAATAAACCACACATCCAAATATAAAGAATTATACTGGTTTGCTTGTGTGTACATCAACTGTTAAACAACAGCCACACAGCTACTCCACGCCTAATATCCTCACAAAGTGGATATTAGCATTCACTATGAAAATAGGTTTTTCTCAGGTTCACCTAAAACCCTCACAATTGTGTCTTTTAAGTGGGCTTACATAATTCAAAAACCCCACACTATGAGTTTTCTGGCCTCCTCAGATAACTAAACAAATGAGATTTTACTGGCTTAATCTCAAAAGAAACTAACACAATGGAAATTACAACAATTTAAAATACCTGGATTTCTCCATTTGTTGTAGCACGGAAGAACCAAGTTAGAGTAAAAGTTCAACGATGAAGTTTAATGTTCAATACTCATATATGAAATGGTTCTAGGTTCTAAATTGATTTTAGAGTTAAAGTACCTTGGGCTAGCTTGATTTGATTTTGATTCTAAGAAATGGGAATACCTCTATTCCTCTTTCAAATATAATTGAAATAAGAAAATTCAAAATCAAATGCAAAGAAAGCTACAAAAAGAGAATATTAAATGAGCACAATATAGCTTAAATAAATTACTAATTTATCTCTCAGAGTGATGCCTTGATTTTACTTGAATTGGATTACCAAACTCTGAAATTCGTCGTCTATTTATAGGTGAGCAGATCGCACCTTTGAATGGTCTTGTGGACACTACGACTGATTTTGAGCGCGATCGAATAAAACCATTCCACGACTGGTCATAGGCACTGTACGAACGGTCATGTGACCTCCACAATTGGTCATGAGGAACCAGATTTAATCGTTGGAGTTCGAGTCGTAGCTGTAGGACTGGTCATGAATGAGTCGTGCACTGTTCACATGACCGATTGAGCAGTCTCCAGGACTGGTCGTGGCTCAACCAAAAATTTTAAAAAATTCTGACAAACCTAGGACTGGTCTTGAAATTTCTTGGACTAGTCGAGTTAGTGCTAGGACTAGTCGAACAGAGTCTAGGACTAGTCGAAGAATAGACCAAACACTTATAAAATGATCAATTGAATTATGTATTCAAAATGACTTGTCCTAAGGTCAATCTAATGTTGTCCAAACCTTATTAGTGATTTATGAACATTGAACTTCTTTTCCTTTTAGTTGATAGTCTTTCTTTGAAGTCCATGAAACTTGTAATCTTGACACATGATGAAGCTTGTACTTGAGATCTTTTAAATCTTGAAGTTGTAGTACATAAATTGAACTTCAGCTTAAGTCTTGAACCATGCACATGTGTTTCAATGTCGCTTTACAACATTAACAGTTGAAGCTTAAAGAAGTAAACAATGTACTTGATCTTGCATTTGAAGTAGATGTTTGTTCTTGACTTGAAGCACTTAACTTTAACATGTGATGCATTGCCTTGAACACACACACACACACACACACACATATATCAAGGTGCTACACAAGACAAAGATTGTGGTTTTAGAACTACAAAATTTAACAATCAAAGGAGCAGAAACTATAACACTTACATCAAGCAGTAATGATAAAGAAGTACAACAATCATATCCTAAGTACTCTTATTAATACAGGAATGATATGCTGCAATGATGCATGCCCTCGCCTGCACTCCCTCAGCAACTTCATCTTACGATGGCGCATGGAAAACTCCCGAAAAGTGCACTTCCTCGCCAAAGCACATGCAATGCGGTGCATTATCGTATTAGCTAAGTAATTTATTAGGCTGATTCAAATAGTAGATTCAAGAAGCTAAGGTACCTCCCTTTTTATCATTTACCCAAGCAAGGATCCATCTAGGGTCATCCATCTTAATTAATCACATACGATAGGCAAGTTATAAGACATCACCCCTCATCAAAACAGTGGATAAGAAAGTTCATGAGTTTACACTCGAGGTCACTACGGAGAGGCTCATCACCTCAGCGTAGGCCTAATTGATACTCGAGGTCACTACAGGAGGTTCGTCACTTGAACTTAGGCCGACAGCTCAAATACGGTGTTTCATACACCACCATATTCGACTCATGAGTTTGAGTTGCTCACTGGTCACTATGGGGTGGCTCGTCACCCCAGCATAGGCCGACAGCTCGACCATGGTGTCCCATTCCACTATGCCCATCTCATGAGTCTTAGCGGATTGTGGTACCATGGTTGAGATGGGCTTTACATTGGTAAGTGGTACCTTAGATTTAAGCAATAGTGTCCATACATGGTAAACAGACGAGAGGCCAATTAGGTTATTTGACAAGTGTGATTAGTACGAGCGCACGTTGAAGCATGTAAGTACTCCGCGTGGACTAACCACTGTCGACAATCAACATACGGCTCGAATTCATCGAACGTGTCTAATGTGACGAAACTAGTCCAGTACACAATCAGGAACCATTACTAATTTCCTGGACAACGTGGTAGTTCCAAACATACTCAAGTGCAATAGATAGTCACATACATTACTCATAACAACATTTAACAAATAATTCAAACATAATTCTCATTTGAGCATTTTATCAAACACATTGAACATGTTAATACACATATGCATTTCGTCCATAAATCACAAAGTAGTAATTCACGTTATATGAAGGAAACTATAAATATGGATAAGGTAGTTGAGAATCTCATCTCAACACCCTTGTTAAAAGTAATTCATCAAACAATTTCTCATTTAGGCATTTTATCAAACACTTAGACTACATAATACTACATGCATAACTAAATTAGTTATCGCATATATTATGGTAGATCCTTTCACAAAGGAGTTGTTATACATACAACAAACATGTGTTATAGGTTAACAGTCATGGCAAGAAAAAATCATAAATTCAATTTCATTTAATCATTTCAACAAACACATGAAATGCATTATATATTCACAAAGTTCACACACACGTATAGTTTATCAAATACATCGTAACTAAGACTATATGGTAGCAATCAAGTCAAACATAAATCATTGCTGACATTGAAAGCCTTGAAAACCATAACCTAAACATTTATAGTCCACACCTTTCATTGGTTCATCGTTTTGAACTCAGTTCAAATCCTATGTCCCCGTATACAGAACAACGGTACCTAAACATCGAAATAGGTTAGCTATTTCGCTGATTCCTCTATTTGGATTCCTAAAACAAGATTAGGGTTAGGATTTCTTACCCAAATTGAAGTTAGAAAGGTTCATGTAGCGATGGTGGGGATGCAAAACTGCGTGTGGAGTCGTGGGAAAAGATCCCAGCAACGATCTCCAGGAATCTCACTCTACTCCTCACTCTTTTCTCCTCTTTTCTCTCCTCTCACCTAGGGTTTGAGAAATTTGTATGAAATGAGAGAGGGGTGGTTTAAGGTCCTTACATAGGCTCAAAACTGATGTAAATGACTCCAGGGCCATGGTATACTTAGGTTATAGCTAAAGGGTGACTGTTTCTGACGAATGGAGCTCATTTGGATGTCCATTACTTGTCTATGTCACAGAGTAAGTTCCCTAACAATGGATCTATGTCAGGAATGCATTTATGTTCCGATCTGACAAACTAATCAGCCGTGAAGGACCTGTATTAGGTCAACGATCATCGTTACTTGATTAAGGCCACAAGTATACTAATAGGTGCAAGGAAATTTCCTTGATCCATGCATATAGTTGGGTCAGAAACTGATGGTTTGAAGTCCTCAATTTTGCACACAAGCGAACAACCTAATTCACTTAAATTTGAGTTCATTTTATAATGATATTCACGTTTCTCACACACTTCACTCCAGGCTCAAGTTGTGCATTTTTGGATACTATTTGGGCTCAATCCCACAATGGTTAGCAAGCCCTATAAGGTTGGTCATTGAACTTTCGACGCGTGGTCTAAGTTCGATACGGAGTTTTAATGTGCTCTCGAGAGCAACTGGGTTTTGGGATTTCTCCTAGGTTTTTAGTAATGTTGAGTTATCGATTTTAATGGTTTTGGGTCTTACAGTTCGTATAGATAGTGGCTCAAGAAAATTCACCGATTAATTTAGTTTAGTACTTAATTAATTTTTGTATAATTTTCATAGTATACGGTCTATAAGGATTTCTACCTGAGGTGGTACTCGGGTCTTTGTATAAATTTTTTCGAGACATTACACCACTACTACAAGAGATATCGATATGCGCAAACAATATACATGAATGTATGCATAGCAAAGTGTGTGCGGCTCATCATACGTAGTGATTACTATCATAATGTGGAAAATAGTTCATTATATCCAATTCGACCCGCATTCTCACGCTATGGATATTCGCCAGAGTGTCAAACGTTAACGTGGTTTTTTGAGAACATTTCAAGGTGACACAAAAATGCAATTGGAGGATTTAGTAACACAATATGTTCATAGAGTGACTATTTACGACATCCAATCTCGAGAAGTGATGTAACATGCATGGCGATTTACTTACATCGACTGTGCACCACGCTAACCAACCCACGGAATTACATGCCGACCAATAGGGCCGCTACCCATAACGCATTATGTCCATGATAAAATATTTATTTTATTAGTTGTGATACCTTTAACACATCACTTGCATTGATAGAGAGTATAAATTGAATCGTGTGAGTTATGGAATATCAAGACACATGCCTAATCCTTGGTAAATAGTATAAGGCTAGTAAGGTAAGGAGGAGAGTGACAATGGCTAACTCAACCAAAAAGGAGAGTCGAATATCCAACTCAACAAAGAGGAGAGTAGTAATAGCTAACTCAATAAAGAGGAAGAGTAGCAAGGGCTAAATCACAAATTAATAAGTTAAAGGCAAGGGCAAGGCTTGAATCCATTTATATCTTTAGATAGTTTTAGTGTGGTGCTGACGGGTGTGTGATGTGTGCGGCCAGACTTAAGACCAAATCATTTTACTAATTCTTTCACATACTTGGCATGGCTAATGAAAATCCTGTTTTGGAGCTATTTTACTTGTAATCCCAAGAAAAAAAATTAGTTACCCCCCATGTTTATCTCAAATTCAGATTACATCAAGTGAGTAAACTTGTGAGCCATATGTTCATATGTGGAACCAAATATAATATCATCCACATAAATATGGGCAATGAGTAAGCCATCCCTAAACAAAAAGTATTTTATCAACGCTCCCAGTAAAAAATTGGTGGTCAATCAATAATTGTGTTAAACATTCATAGCATGCACGAGGAGCTTATTTTAAACCATAGAGTGCTTTCCTCAATCTGAATACTTAGTGAGGATGTTTGGGATCAAAAAATCCCTTAGGTTGCTCAACATATACTTCTTCATCAAGTATACCATTGAGAAATCCACTCTTTACATCCATTTAAAAGAGTTTAAATTTCAGGGCACAAGCTATGGACATAAGGGTTCTTATAGACTCAAGTCGCGCAATCAGGGAAAATGTTTCATCAAAATGAATGCCCTCTATTCGTGAGTATCCTTGTGCAACCAGTCTAGCCTTGTTTCTAACAACATTTCCAGATTCATCGGATTTATTTTGTATATCCATTTGGTTCCAATGATGTTGGTGAGTTGTGGTCTCGAGACAAGTTGCCACACCTTATTTCGTTCAAATCGTTGTAGCTCTTCTTGCATAACAACAATCAGATATTCACCTTTAAGAACTTTTCCACATTTTTTAGTTCTATTTTAGACTTGAAACAAAGATTACTATTTATAGTCTCAAGTCGTCTTCAGGTTTTCACCCCGGTACTTAGATTTCTGATTATTTGATTGAGAGGATGATCCTTGATAACCAGAATGGTACGCAAGGGTTAAGACGCTCATAGAGAAGTAGGTCTATCATCACTATTGTGTTTGGACCCAAATCTTCATCCACATCAATTTCAGGACATACTTTGTCATGCGGTCGGTCATCAATAACTATAACATCCCGAATTTTCACGGCTAGAGTTTATACTCATGCCCGAGAAAACTGGATGTTAATAATGTATAAATTGGATGCTTTAAAAATTCTACCTTTTTTTTTTTATTTAGATCACATCCAAATACACTCATGAAGGTAACATTTACAAGAATAAAATTGACTGTATTGATTATTTCATTAGAGTAAAAAAATTTAATAAATAATCAAATGCCCTCTCAATGAGATCTTATTAAATTTATCGAGTTTGCAGTGGAAGTATAAAACCAATTCATAAAATTATCTTCTTATTTTTTCACTATAATCTTCCATATGGAGATGATCCTCTAAGTCTTCAATGTGTACATCACCTGCATCATCTGTACGGTTAGAGAGGGTCGATGCCCTGCTCATAGTGATGGTTATCCTTTAAGATTAAAAATAATCCAAGAGATTCATAATAGTAATATAAAGGTTCTAATATGTCCCGTACTCCACAACTACAACAAGTATCAATATGCGTAAGAAACCTATATGATATGCATGCCTAGCAAAGTATATGGGGTTCATCACACTTAGCGATCACAACAATGTAGAATATGATTAGAGTTATCCAACTCGCTCCACATCTCATTCTATGGAGATTTGTCGACGTGTTCCACATTTAACATGGATTTATGCGGTTATCCCAAGACAAACACAACACATGACTAGATGAATTACTGACATGATTTGTTCATGGAGTGACTATTTGTGACATCCAATCATAAAAGTGATGTAACACGCATTGCAAATTATTTACATCGATTTGTGTGCCACTACCCATGAAACATGGAATTACGTGTCACCCTAGGGGCCACTACCGAAAATGCACTATGCCACGATATCTATTTGATCGCTAGAGGTGGGATATGCATCATAGTACTTGCACCAACTAGAGAAATCCATTGAACAATGGGAGTTTTGGAATCTAAGACACATGCCCAAGCCATAAGTTAAATAGCACGAGACTAATATAATAAAGTAGATGAGTAGTAATGACTAACTCAGTAAAGAGAAGAGTGGCAATGGCTAACTCAATAAAAGAAGAATAGCAATGATTAACTCAATAAATAGAAGAATGGTAATGTCCAACTCAATAATAAGGAGAGTGGTAATGACCAACTCAATAAAGATAAGAGGAACAAGGGCTAACTCAACAAATTTATAAAGGCAAAGGCAGGGCCTGTATCCATCGCTCTACATAAATTCATAAAGATCACTTGTAATAAACATCACCTCATAAAAGGGTAAAAAATTGTTGATGATAAATTAAATAATTGTAGGAAGAAAACCACCACAACATGAAAACATATTATGTAACAGGTAAGATAAAGCATATCAATTTAAAGTACCATAAGCTTAAAGGATAAAAAAACCCTCACATTATATAAAGACAAATTAAATTCTACCAACTCAAATCAATGTAAGCTTAAAGGATAAAGCCCTCACCTTGAATTATCTGACCGTCTATTAGTAACATTAATGGTCTAGGGGATTCTTAGCATCAAACCTATTTCTTTTATCCTTCTCCACACGATTCAAATAGTTAGGATTTAGAGTTAGGTTATGGCTTCTATTAGATTACATCTAGATTTATCTGTTATT
Source organism: Magnolia kwangsiensis (assembly GCA_037074715.1). Lineage (NCBI taxonomy): Eukaryota > Viridiplantae > Streptophyta > Magnoliopsida > Magnoliales > Magnoliaceae > Magnolia > Magnolia kwangsiensis. Next base: position 117,942,723 of record CM073572.1, on the reverse strand, counting down.
CCCTACGTCTATTGTTTGTGAAAAGAGGAAGAAGGTTTTGAAAAGGGAAAAAAAGAGTTTGGATTTTAAACCTGAACTGGAATTTGTAATAGATTAATGGGTTGGCGTTCACTCTTCTCTTCTTCTTCTTCTTCTTCTTCTTCTTCTTCTCTCTCTCTCTCTCTCTCTCTCTCTCTCTCTCTCTCTCTCTCTCTCTCTCTCTCTTCTTTTCTTTTCTTTTCTTTTCTTCCTCTTTCTCTTTCTTGTTGTTTTCCTCCAAACGCCGGATGAAGTTACATTTGTAGCGGCGTGGACCTTCCATATCTGCCCTGTGTATCTTCCTTAGATGCATTTACATATCAGAGGAAACAATGGAGCCTTGCTGTGTAACCTTGTTTCTACATAGTGAAATAAGAGGAGTGGCCTGCGTAGCGATTAAGATCAGCGTGGTCATCGGCCCAATCCTTCCGATCCAATTTTGTGGAATTGGTCGGAACGCTCCTTATAAGGGTTTGGATGGTCTAGATTGGAGCTATGATTACAAGGTGGGTTGTCCAGCTTTCCAACATATCGATTCATTTCTGAGCTTTCCTGTTATCCATGTTTGCTGCGGACACATCCGTCTTACGTTAACGATGGGATCCTCAGTTTTAGAGGTCTAGGAAATCTACTTCTTCCATTAGCTTCTTTGTGAGATTTTGGCCCAAGAGGAAGTGTTTTGATTTCATTTCAGCGTGGTCCATCGTGGTGATCTCATTGTGACAATCTGGACATCTAGAAGTATGGGGGACGATCTCTAATGCTTTCATGGTGAAGTTTGCTAGGTTTTGGTTGGAGGTTTCGTCCTCTCTTGATGGATGGCTCAGATCATACTCATGGGCCAATTTGGTGATCCACGGATGAAATCAAATGGTCCATTTTTTAGTCTTCCTGCGGTGGGAAAACAGGAAGAAGAAGGATTTTTTTTTTCCACTTCTTACGGGTTAAACTCCGTTTGACCTGGTTTATTGCTACGGTGCATTGTGGTGCACATGCACCTCATGTACATGCATAAGATTTGTGGGGCTTATAGGAATGTTACGGGAAATCTACACCGTCCATTCATTTTTTTCATTTAATTTAAGGGGTTGATCCCAAATTTCAAGCGTATCCAAAGATCAGGTGATTCTTACAAACGAACTTACATCTAATTCATTTTAGATGGAGGGTTATTTACCAGTTCATTCAAGGAAAGGTACTTACGTCAAATCACACGATGGATAGTCTTCCCTTAAAATCAACGGTCAAATAGCTTGATCTATTGGATGGAGATCATTTTCAGTGGTTAGATCCACGTCAGGGTATAAGTGTAAGGTTAGGATAATTAAATTAGTATCGTACGCATGTAAGTATTACGTTAATTTCATGGTAACACTCAAGAACTTTCAATACTCAGTATTGAAATGTTTGGGGTGTTACAACAACCACATTAACTACTTCTTGAATTCTAATAGTTCTAATATTATAAACCCTATAAGCACGACTATTTAGAGAGTATCCTAAGAAAATACCTTCGTCGCTTTTCAAGTAAAATTTCCTTAAGTTTTCCTGGTCTTTAAGTATGTAACATTTGCTACCAAATATTCAGAAATACTTAACACTTGGTGGCTTCCCATGCCACAACTCATATGTTATTTTGTTTAAGCCTACCCAAAGATAAACTCAGTTAATTATGTAGTAAGTTGTGTTTATAGCTTCGGCATAGAAAGTTTTTGCTAAATCTTTACTATTCAGCATGACTGAGCCCTTTTCCCGAAGCACCCCATTCTTTCTTTTAGCTACTCCATTTTGTTGTGGAGTTTTGGGTGCAAAGAATTCATGTCAAATTCCATATTCATCACGAAACTTCTGGAATCTATCATTCTCGAATTTGCTACCATGATCACTTTAGATTTGATCAATCATATAACCTTTTTACATTTTAAAGTTGTTTTATGAGTTTTCTAAACTCTTCAAATGTGTCAGATTTTTCCCTTAGGAAAGCGACCTAGGTGAACCTGGAGTAATCATCCACTATGATTAGAAAGTGTCTCTTTCCACCTTGGTTCTAATCTTTGGTGGGACCAACCAGGTTCATATGTAAAAGTTCAGGCGATTTTGAGGTGGGTAAGGTAGTTGTCTTTTTATGGGCAACCTTAATTTTTTTAGCTTTTTGACAGTCACCACATACAATCCTTGCTTTTTTCCCAATCTTCAGAAGCCTTCTTACCAAATTCGTGCTTGGGCAAGACAAATTCTAATAATGGACATGGCCAATTCTTTGGTGCCAAAGTTCAGACTCGTTATTTCTAGCCATGTGTTATCTAGTGGGCAAGACAGTTTCTCTACTGCTTTTGATCACATAGCAGTTATCACTGATGTAAAGAAGTAACACCCCGTACCTTTCAGTAATCAGGTGTTACCATGAGGACCTAACTTAGTATAAACATAGAGTCAATTCATCTAAACATCTGCCCTTATCCTGACTTAAATCTGGCTATCGGAATAATCTTTATCTGTAAATCATGCCATCCGACTCTCTGAGCATGGGATCAATGGTTAGATGTTCACTTTTATTAACTTTAGGACACCTAGAACTCTTGAGTAAGTTTGAGACATGTTGTTGGATCGTCAGATTTGACCATGCAAGTGTCAATAATGGGCATAAAGGACCCATTAAAGATGGATCGAACAATGCATTTCTTATGCTCAAACCCTAGATCATTGGATCCATCAATCCTTAACCCTAGAAATGGGTCATGAACAATACAATATTGTATTATACAATTGAGTCTCAAATCTAGCCATAAATCATTAGTTGGATTGTCCTTGGGCCCCTAAAACCCTTAGATCGACGATGATCAGGCCTAGGAAACAATCATACCATCAAATTAGCAGGAATTGATAGTCAACGATCTGATCACAGGGAGATAGCAAGAAAGAAAAGGAGAGAGAGAGAGAGAGAGAGAGAGAGAGAGAGTGTAATACCCTGGATTTTTGCCAACCCGGGTTAGACGTCCTTAGGCAACGGGTCAACCATAACACCTTGGTAACCTCTCAAAATTTGATTCCAAAGCCAAAGAAATCATTTAGAACCTATTTCTTTAGAAATTTAACGTGAATTAGCTAGCGCTACGCTAGATTAGCTATGAAATTGTCCCTGATCGCTTTAAATACGTTTTGCAGGACCTAAAACTTGTAGAACCAATGACGCTACAATATCCTGAAATTTAAGATCAAACTCTAAACCCGTTTGCCCTCAGGAACCCTTTGAAACTCCATATTGGATCTAGACCACGCGTCGAAAGTCCGATATCCACAATCTTAGACCATTGCGATCGCCTTGTTGGACTTGAAAATCGTTTCGAAAATCAAGGCCAACCGACGTTCAGAGGCTATTTCATTGAGCTTGGAGTGAAGAGAGTGAGAAATGGGTTAGATTTGAAAATTTTAATTCAAATCTGGCACGTGACCTGGCGTGTTATTATTAAGCGTTCTGACCATCAGAATTTAGCCAAATTACACCCTCGGATCAGGAAAAATTTCTCTTTCATATCATGAGATTTGTAGACCTGATTTAGGTGCGATGACCGCTGAACTGAAATTGGACCGCCACGTGTGATCTGCGAACTCTACCGACTAAAAACTCGGTGTGAGTAGGATCCAGTATCCATGAGCTTAAGTCTAACCGCGTTCGGCCAGGGGACCTCCCGAAATGCTCTTTTGGATCGAAACAGTCCAGATTTGGTTATAACGAAAATATACCTTTGTCCCAAGTCTGTTTTGGTGAAGTTTTAACCTATATAAGGGCTTGAAACCCTCTCATATCTCTCCCATCCGAATTTGGATAAAACCCTAGATTGAGAGAGAGAGAAAGTGAGAGATTTTGAGAGAGTAGTGGGAGAGAACTCCTGCCACTTGCTGCAGCTTTTGCACATGCCAAAGCACCGCACCCCAATCACTTTCCCAAAAATTCCAACACACTCCTAGGTAAGAAAAATCCTAACTACTTGCTGATTTAGGGATTTCTTTGATTCAATAGTGAAGTAGCTTACGTATCTTGTGCATTAGGTTGTCGTTACGCCGTTGACGAAGCGTATACGTTCCGTTGGAAACGATACACGTCTAGGGCAAAAGGTGAGGATTTTAGACGCTTTGATTGATTGATTTCAAATATTTTAATGTCGTTTAATAGTAGATTATCGACAGCAATGCCGTTTGACATGTACAACATGTTGTCCGTTTTTCGTTTCGTAAACGTACGGTAAATATGAGATTTAGGGTATTTTAGGCATTTATAGAAAATACTGTATACATCCGTATTTTGCAAAAATGATTGTCATGTTTATTTGTCGTATTATGATATTAGAAATGTGTGCATGATCTGTTTGGCGAAGAGATTCGCCCTAATGCGCACTTTGAGTCGACATACGCCATGTAGGCTAAAGTGTGTAGACTAAGTGTTTGTATAAATGTTTGTATTAGTATATATTGAGTAAATGGTGTTGTGAATTAGTTTTGAGATTGATTTCTCAATTAATATGCTGACGTATATGGTTTCCACCATGTTGGCTATATGAATTGATTTCATTATATTTATGGAATGCATGAGTTGGTTGATTTGCTTACGTAGTATGTTATAACATGTGTCAACATGCTTGTATTGTTTATATTCATTTCTGTTACTCTCATATGCTTACTGACGTTGGTTTACAAATGCTTGGGGCTATGACCTAGTCTAGGTAGTCGGTAATGGATTGAATTCGTGGTTGGTTTCTATGTACCACAAAGGACGCGTCGATGAACGCGAGTCGTGTTTTGGGTTGGCGGCAGTGGTTAGGCCATGCGAAGTGTTTTATGCACTTCATGTCGCTCAGCTTGAGATGCGATCATACTAGTTGAGCCCGTCAAGTAACCCGACTGGCCATTGTATGTTCACCATGTACGAGTCATAACTGCTTGAACCTAGGGTACTGAACTTACCATTGGAAACCCTGTTAACCATAGTACTTTGATCCATAGAGACTCATGAGCCGGGCATGGTGGTATGGGACACCGTGGTCAAACTGTCAGCTTACGCTGGGGCCACAAACCTCCCTGTAGTGACCAGTGAGCACCCTACTGTGAGCAGATTATGGTGGTATGGGACACTATATTCTTGCTGTCGGCCTACACTGATCAGGTGACGAGCCCTTTGTAGTGACCTTTAGTTTATCCTGACACCGCATTGGGGCGACGAGTCCTGATGCAGTCTTAAGGATATAAATAAGCCTGTATTGATAAGGTGATGGGGGAGAGGAGCAACCAGTGCGTGCAACAGCCCTGACAGCCCTTGCAGCGACCTACAAATATAACATCGTATGAGATTACTAGGAGTGATGACCATAGACAGGATCTGTGTTGGGATTGATATAAGCAAAGTACCCTAGTTTCCCAATCCTACTATATGAAAAGGACTAATAACAACCCGGTAATCATTATCCATATCGCATTGCATGTGCCTGGAAGATGTGGAGCACTGCGGGAAGAAAGCATGCCGCGGACGCAGATGGTGCCGCATGAGGGAGTATGTCGGTGAGGGCATCTATCATGTCATTTCATGCTTGCATTAACAATAGTATCTAGGAATGTTTGATTATTTTCTTTACTATTAACGCGTGATTGATTTGATAACATGCTAATTTTTGCTCTATGATTCCACGGAGTTAATTACTCACTCCCATGTTATGGGATGGTGTTCTGGACACCCACCAGTCCCTATTTTAGTAGCAGATGATGGCGCTGCTTGAGAAGCGGAGCTGGACTTGTATGATGATGAGGACTTCTCCTCTGTGTTCTGATCGACGGGATTACAGGGAGGTTGATTAGACACCATGACTCTTGTCATTTTTTATATTTTTGGAGCACTCATGTATATTCTTTTCTTTCCATTTTTGGAGTATACATGTATTTAATTAACCTGGTAACATGTTCACACTCTGGAGACTTACAATCAAATCTATATTTTATGTATTTATTACAGTCTTCCGCTTGCTAATTTAACTGTCTCTGGAGTATGATATGCTGTTTTGGCTTAATCCCACTCATGTTTAATACACCAACATAGACAACATCCAATCATAAGCATTTATGTTGCATAAGTGATGTTCTGGAACTCGGGAGTTGGGATTCTACTCGACCCCCAATTTTTGAGATGTTACAGAGAGAGAGAGAGAGACGATGTCCTCTTTTTTTTATTATGATTTTCTACTGCACTGAGTCTCAGACTCAGTTTGTTTGAGTCTGGGTCGTGTAGGGCACTTGAACCTTCAAACGAGAAGAAGAAGAAGGAGAAGAGAGAGAGAGAGAGAGAGAGAGAGAGAGAGAGAGAGAGAGAGAGAGTTTGGAGTCGAGTCAACTCGCTGCCAAGTTGTGGCTATTGAGTTGAGTTCGTGTTAACTCGGTTCAGACCATTACTGGACATTCTAGCATAAAAAAAGAGAGGGGAAAAGCAGTAAAAGAAGAAGAGGGATAAGAGAAAGAAAGAAGAGAGAGAGAGAGCAAGGAAGAGAAGGAGAGAGAGAAAAGAAAGGAGAGGAAGAAGGAGAGTTGTTCCTTACATCCGAGTCTTGATTGATTTAACTTAGTCAGTTTCGGTTGAGTTCGTGTCAGGTCGTCAAGATAGGATATCAAGTCGAGGTAAATCACAACTCACTCCATTCGTTTTCATTAGGTATAATGAACATAGAAGCCAGGTATTAACTACTTTCCTTGATGTTTTAATTAGGTAGTGGTCACATGTTTATCAACTAGATTTGACTCAATCAGACTTCAATCGTGCAATCTATCAGGCCACACAACTAGATTACTTGATCAAGGTGAGGACTCACCCTTTGAGCTTCCCACTTAAATTCATTCATCTAATCATAAATGATGCCTTAATCCCTTCCATTTAGTTATTTGATTGAGTCACTTAACTTATTAGGTGAACATGCAAATATGTTAATATGTTGCACACTTGATTCTCGTATTAGATAATGAACATATCTCTTTAATTTTGGTAAGCATAAATGATTGATGATAATATGCTATCTTTAGTTGTACACATGTTAATTAATTATGTTATTGTCATTTGAGATCATTTGATGGATTGGATGGAAATTGTTGTGATCTTACTATCTTGCAGTCCATATTTGGCTTACATGACTTAGATCTCATATTTACCTTACATGGCTTAGATCACACTTTGCCTTACATGTCTTGGACCGCATATTTCCCTTACATGTCTTAGACTGCATATTTCCCTTACATGGTTTGGACCGCATATTTGCCCTATATGGCTTGGATTGTGTATTTGCTCCTATAGCTTATTGGTGTTCTAGCCATCTTACGGTGTTCAGTCATGCTGTGATTTCCGGGTGGAGTGGGTGTTCACTTAGCGATTTCCTAGCCATCTTGCGGTGTTCACGTACAATATGATTTTTGGGTTATCATACCCTAGACTCAGAAACTGGCCTCACAAATTTTTTGATCGCTGAATTCGGCACCGATAGCCTCCATAGTACCCATTCTTGGCTCCTGACACCGAGAGAGAGAGAGAGAGAGAGAGAGAGAGAGAGAGAGAGAGAGAGAGAGAGAGAGAGAGAGAGAGAGAGAGAGAGAGAGAGAGAGAGAGAGAGAGAGAGAGATATGAGGAGAAGAGAGGGAGAGAGGGAAAATGAGATGAAAGTGTAAGTGGGAGGGGTTTTTACCAAAACCCATGATTGTCTTGCTAGAAAAGAGGGTAAAATGACGACAAATTTTAGATTTTGATTAGAGAAAAAGGAGTTTTCTTGCATGGGAGAGATAAAAAGGAGGCTACCTTGGTAAGAAAACCATTAATGACTTCCTAGCTAGGGACTTAGCTACCTAGCCTAGCCTAGCTAGTCTAATATTGACCCTAAAGTGATGCAAGCATGCCTAGGGATTTGTGCATCCCTAGGTGGGCCCCACAAATCACCATCTACGGCCTAAAACAAGCACAACCCACATTTTATGATCTACAACTCGAATTGCTACACAAGACGCGGCGTTGGAACATCGGCGATGATGTGGTCGCTAAGGAACTAGTTTCGAGTTGATCTGGGTTAGATTTATATGATGAAACTTAAGGGTTATTGCAAACACAATTCGTAGGTCGCAGGTCATCGAAAATTTAACCGATAGGACCGTGGGAACCGAAGGAGTGAAATGGATACTAAGGTTAAGGGTTTTACAGCTACTTTAGAGAGAGAAGTCAGAAATTTAGATTTTGATTAGAGCTAAAGGAGTATCTAGCATGAGAGAGACAAAAAGGAGGCTACCTTCATAAGAAAACCAATGATGACTTGCTAGCTAGGGACCTAGCTACCTACCCTAACCTAGCTAGTCTAATAATGAACCTAGAGTGATGCAAGCATGCCTAGGGATTTATGCAACCCAAGGTGTGCCCCACAAATTGTGATCTATGGCCTAAAACAAGCACGACCCACATTTTATGATCTATAACTCGGATTGCCATACAAGATGCGGCGTTGGAACTGCGCTAAAGATGCAGTCACTATGGCACAAGTTTCAGGTCTATCTGGGTCAGATTTATATGATAGAACTTAAGTGTTATCGCAAACGCAATCCGTAGTCACGGGTCACCGAAAATTCGACCGGTATGACCGCAGGACCCGACGGAGCGAAATGGATACTAAGGTAAGGGTTTTACATGGGTGGTCTAGAGTTTATATGTTGTTTATCTCTTCATCTTGCAGTGTTCAGTCGTACTATGATTTTTGGGTGGAACTAGTGTTCACTTAGTGATTTCCTAGCCATCTTGCAGTGTTCACATACGATTTGATTTTCAGGTGAAGTAGACGTTTGTATGTTGTTCTCTCTTCATCTTGTGGTGTTCAGTCATTTTGTGATTTTCAGGTGGAGCAGGTGTTCACCTAGCGATTTCCTAGCCATCTTACGGTGTTCACGTACGATATGATTTTCGGATGAAGTAGAGGTTTAAAGCTTGATTTTCTAGCCATTTTGCAGAATTTGAATGAGGGATTATTTGACTATCTGGACACATCCACTTGCATTGAAACTTCTATTACCTTTCTTTAACATTGAGATTATGTTGACTAGCTTATTTCTGAACATATTGATCATGATTTTAAATTGCATTGTTTAATGTCTCTCCTCATATATTGTGATTTATGCTGGATTATGGATGATGAGTGTGAAATCTTAGAGGGTGCTCCTCACTACGATAGCCATTGACGCTATCAAACCATATCAGTTTATGCAGGTAGAGCAAGCCGATGTTGTCCACTTAGTTGTTAGAGTAGATCGGGTAGCGAGGAGTTAGACGGGGTCCCTACGGCCCATCTTAAGCTCCACCACCAGTTGATAGATTCCTGTTTTTTCTTATATGAACTTTGTGATTTGGGGTTGTATAAGCCCCCTATGGGCGCTACATTTGGAATATTGTGATGATCAGGATGCTTTTATTTAATGCATGGTTTACTCTAACTTCGTTGCTGTTAACTTTGATTAATGATAAGCAGTTCAAATTTGCACTGAATTTTATAGGCTAACACTCGGGTTTTTGGAGAACGAGTTATATACTCAGGTTCTAAAAGCTAAGGCATTATAAAGTGATATCAGAGCGAGCCTAGATAAACCAGGCCTTGGGAAAAATAGGACTTATATGACTTCAAATAACCTAAAATTGCATTGATGAAATTGGATATTTGAAAATAAGATCACTTCCCTTAGCTTTAGGGTATCTTGTGAATGTAGAAATCTAAATTTTTGGCTCCCTTGAAATGTTTTGGGTTAACCATTTGAACTTAGAAACAAAAAACCTAAGTTCCTCTGTGAATTATGATTGTTGAATTCACGAACTAAACTTAGGTACTATAGGGAGACAAATTCCAATCACATTGTACATTAGATCAAATATGAGCATTCTATAAATTTAGGAATTCATACTAGGAATTATGATTCGAATTCCCCAATACGTCTCTTTAATTAGAAGCGACATTCTTTGCATGTTCCATCAATCATAAATAACTAGTGGTGAAATTTTAGAATTTTAGGTAAAATTGTCAACCCTAAACTAGGCTTATTAAGATTAAACTTTGGAATTTAGATGAGTTTAGCAGATCTCAAACCCAGATTTTAGGTGTTGTGGAAAGTTGGGATAAATTCAAGAACTCATAAGTTTAGACCCCTTGTAGTCCATCTCAGACACAAAAATAGCCTTAAAATTTTTATAGGACCTAAATTGTAGGTCGAAGACTAGAAGACATGGGTATAAGGATGCTTAAATGGTCATCTTAGGACCTTTAGAGTCTTGTTTCACCTGATCGCAAAGGATAGGGAGTTCTTGAGTAATATAAATTATTTTGCAATCTTAGGTTAAGACTTGTTTAAACTTATGAGGATATGACTATAATGAATCCTTTCTTTTAACAAGATTATGACCCCAAAATCCCATCACCCAAGACTGCAGGTTGGTCATTTGTTAACTTCGCCAACAAACGAGGTTTTTAGGGAAGAGAGTCCTGAGCGCTCTCTTGTACCACCAGTTAGGCCAAGTAGTCCTAAAAGAGAGTCAGAGTTAAGAACTATCACGTCTTAGTCACATGTGAGTCATGTGGGCACACCTCCATCAAATTCGCAGCATGAAGGCCCACCTAGCGATATTATTGGTCAGCTGACTGGCATCATACAATAACGATAGGCTTCAATCACCACATTGTTAGAAGCTGTCCAACATAATATGGACGCATTGGCCTCAAAGACTAAAAAAGTTAGTGGGACAGATCTGTTTGAAAGGTTTCAGAGGCTAAGGCCACCATCTTTCTCAAGAGCACCAGATCCAGTTCTAGTAGAACACTGGCTAAATAGAATGGCCAAGACGATGAAACCGCTAGGTTGTTTGGATGCCCAAAAGGTTATTCTCGCTACTTATGCCTTGGAAGGTGAGGCTAATATATGGTGGGAAGGCATGCTAAGAAGAGTCTCATCTTATTATGAGTGGACCTAGACTAAGTTTAAGAAGAGGTTCAATGAGAAATACTTTCCTTCGTGCTATCGCCATGAGAAAATATCCGAGTTTCTCAAGTTGGAACAAGGGAATACGACAATGCCTCAATATGAAGCATGCCTGGCTGAGTTGTCACGATATGTACCAAAGGCCGTTGAGGATGAGGAATATAAATTATAGAAGTTTAAGGAAGGTCTCTGACCCAAAATTCAGTCGAGATTGTGCACTTTCGACTTTACTAACTTTGCTGATATCATGGACAAAGCCATGCGAATAGAAAAAGACTTCGAGTGTATGGCCATAACACGTACTCTTATTCGAGGTTCAGCAAGTAAATCTAGGTCGGCGCCATCTGCATCTCACATGACTAAGAAAAGGTTGAAATTCACATCTTACCCAATTCATTCTTTGAATTAGGATAGACTCTGTAGATATTGTTGCAAACCGGGTCATATCTTAAGGCGGTGTTTCAAGAAACAGTGAGATGAGGGGACTTCTTTGAATCCTGCTCAAGCCTCATGACCTCAAGCATGAGAACGAGGGACTCATCACATGTATGCCTTGGATATACTGAACCTTGAACAAGCCCACCAAGGTACGATCTTTATAAATCTTCCTGAGTAGTTATAAGGTAGTTTGTAGGGATTATACATTTTTAAGAATGATAGTAATGTGACTAAAACAAATAGAAATAATTAAATTATAGATTTTAGGATAGCACCCCAGATAGCTAAATTGCAATGCTGAAGCATAATGAATCATTTAGGCTTACTTTTGGTGAAGTAGAAAATTAAATAACCTATCTCAAAAGATTAGAATGGTTGGGAACACGAATCGATGGAACCATGTTTAAGTGAAGTATACGCAATTTGACATGAATTATAAATCTAAGGATTATAATGATCTCAATGCCCTGATAAAGAAGAAGATCGATACTCACTAGGATTAAGAAAGATACTAGTAAACTCATTGCTCGGCCAGGGAGAAGTTTGACATATCAAGCTCGGGCCAACCATAACTATCTGTTCGTGTTAACCCGAACATTGAAAACATAAACTACTATTCTTCATCTAGATGATTTGGAATTGTCATTTTGAATTTCAAGCCCTTAGATAAATAAGATGATAGTAATAAAACTCATCTCTACATCATTTTAACAAACCCTTGATCTTAAATGATACTAAAGGAAATTAGGATGATCGTAATTGAATATCGCGGGTAAGATTCTTCTTTAAGGGGGGGGACTCTTACAGATACAAACATACTTCATGGGGAAAATGGTGAGTTCTTAGAGACATGGAATAATGAATTATCCCTATCCCCATTTAAGGTAAAAGTATTGAATTTTGGGGATGAAATTATCTTTAAGGGAGGTAGATTATAACACCCCATACCTTTCAGTACTTGGATGTTACCATGAGGACCTAACTTAGTATAAACACAAAGTCGATTCATCTAAACATCTGCCCTTGTCCTAACTTAAATCTAGCTATTGGAAGGATCTCTATCTGTAGATCGAGCCATCCAACCCTCCGAGCATGGGATCAATGGTTAGATCTTCACCTGTTTTAACTTTAGGACACCTAGAACTCTTAAGGAGTAAGTCTGAGACACTTACGTTGTTAGATCACCAAATTTGACCTTGAAAGTGTCGATAATGAGCATGTAGGAGCCATTAAAGATGAATCGAACCATGCATTACTTATGTTTAAACCCTAGATCATTGGATTCATCAATAGGAAACAATCAGACCATCGGATTAGCAGGAATGGATAGTCGACGATATGATCACTGAGTTTGTATTAGTGACCATACAAGATTTGAAATACATTCAATCTAGACCATATGAACTTTAGATTTACATCATTTTGGGGTGTTAGCCTATCATGGGCCATAGAACCTGATGGACTGACTAGATTATGAAATGAAGCATCAAGGTGGACCCCACTTGTGATGCATGCGCACAACCTGTGCATGCACCCACACCGTACCAAGATGGTCAGCCAGTTAAATCTGGTCTGACCCGTGAAATGCAAAAAAAAAGAAGAAGAAGAATTTAAACGGATGATAGTTTGTGAGCATTGTGGCCCACCAATATCAGGAATATGCTTGATCCAAACTGTCCATCATGATGAGGAGGTTGGCCTGATCAGAAACATGGAAATTTTGCATGTGGAAACTCACACACATGAGCTTGAACTCTAGCACAAAAGGAGTTGCGCGTGGGGCCTGTTGCTAAAAATAGAAATTTCCATTTTTCTCTCTTTCCAAACTGGCAATCCGCGTATGCTGGCTCCTATAGCATCTCAGCCATATACTTCAACGAATCCTAGCCCTCCATTCCACCTTAGCCTTAGGGCTTCATAACTATCATAAGAGCTTCTCCTTTCGCCACTGCACATTGCAAACGAAACCATCAAGCCAATCTACTAATGACCACCCATCTGGTGGGTCCCATAGCATCCAAGGGTCAAATCCAAACCATTTATAAGACTCAGATCGAAATATCACCTCACAGACTCAAATCTGCCATTAGTGAGGCTGTCATCTTCCCCATTCCTGCGGAAGACCCATCTGCTTGGGATGTGGCCCACTTGTTGATCTGAACTGTCCATTTGGTGGGCCAAGGATTTAGAGATACATCAGTATAGGTGGATTATCTCCATGTAGCCAGGCTCACATTAAACCAGCGATAAACGTGAGCTCTTGTCCAAGCCCCTGTTACAAAAATATGACTAATCTTAAGATTAGTAACAGACATTTCTAGAATTTTCCTAAGGCCTATAAAGGATGCCCGTTAGGGCAACACATTCCAAAAAAAAATAATAAAAAAAAAAGAAAAAAGAAGAAAGGAAGGAAATGAGAGAGAATCGTTTAAGTCGCCGTTGCCGCACTAGCTGGTGTTGCCACCGAGCCACACCGGGTCATCTCATCTGAGCCTCGCGTTGAGCTCGGTCACCACCAGAGGTAAAGAAGATGAGGAGAAGGGAGAAATAAGAAAGAGAAGCTGGGATAATGCTGCACTCTCATCCAAACTCGAGTTTAAGTCAGGGGTTGCCATACCCGGTCAACTCGGTTTATCCAAGTTTGAGTTTGTGCAGGCCCCTTGAAGCGCCTTGTTTCGTTGATGGATGGTGAAAAAAAAGGAGAAGAAAAGAAGGATAGGGAGATAGCAAGAAAGAAAAGGAGAAGAGAGAGAGAGAGAGAGAGAGAGAGAGAGAGAGAGAGAGAGAGACTATGCATTCCTCTTTTTTCTCTCGCGACCTGCTGCTGCACTAAGTCTCGGACTCGGTTTGTTCGAGTCTAGGTCGTGTAGGACACTTGAACCTTCAAACGAGAAGAATGAGAAGGAGAAAAGAGAAAGAGAGAGGAGAGAGAGAGAGAGAGAGAGAGAGAGAGAGAGAGAGAGAGAGTGTGTGTGTGTGTTGGGAGTCGAGTCAACTCGCTGCTAAGTTGTGGCTGTTGAGTTGAGTCTGAGTTAACACGATCTAGACCATTGTTGGACATTGCAGCATAAAAAATGAGGGAAAAGCAATAAAATAAGAAGAGGGATAGGAGAAAGAAAGAAGAAAGAGAGCAAGGAAGAGAAGGAGAGAGAGAAAAGAAATGAGAGGAAGAAGGAGAGTCGTTCCTTACATCCGAGTCTCGATTTAGTTGACTTGGTCAATTTCGGCTGAGTTCGGGTTAGGTTGTCAAGATAGGATATCAAGTTGAGGTAAATCACAACTCACTCCATTCATTTTCACAAGTATACTAACCATAGAAGCCAGGTATTACGTTATCATTAGTTGTACACATGTTAATTAATTGTATGATTGTCATTTGAGATCATTTGATGGATTGGATGGAAATTATTGTGATCTTAATATTTTGTAGTCCATATTTGGCTTACGCGACTTGGATCGCACATTTGCCTTACATGGCTTGGATCACACTTTGCCTTACATGTCTTGGGTCGCATATTTACCTTACATGGTTTGGATCACATATTTGCCTTACGTGGCTTGGATTGTGTATTTGCCCTTGTGGCTTGTTGGTCTTCTAGCCATTTTGTGGTGTTCAGTCATGCTGTGATTTTCAGGTGAAGTGGGTGTTCATTTAACGATTTCCTAGCTAACTTGCAGTATTGAAGTACGATATGATTTTCAAGTGGTCTAAAGTTTGCATGTTGATTGTCTCTTCATCTTGCGGTGTTTAGTCGTACTATGATTTTTATGTGGAATGGGTGTTCACTTAGTAATTTCCTAGCCATCTTGCGGTGTTCACGTACGATTTGATTTTCGGATGAAGTAGAGGTTTGTATGTTGTTCTCTCTTCATCTTGCGGTGTTCGGTCCTTTTGTGATTTTCGGGTGGAACGGGTGTTCACCTAGCGATTTCGTAGCCATCTTATGGTGTTCACGTACGATATAATTTTTGGGTGAAGTAGAGGTTTAAAGCTTGATTTTCTAACAATTTTATAGAATTTGAATGAGGGATTATTTGACTATCTGGACACGTCCACTTGCATTACAACTTCTATTACCTTTCCTTAACATTGAGATTATGTTAACTAGCTTATTTCTGAAGATATTGATCATGATTTTAAATTGTATTGTTTAGTACGTCTCTCCTCATATATTGTGATTTATGCTGGATTATAGATGATGAGTGTGAAATCTTAGAGGGTGCTCCTCACTGCGATAGCCAATGATGCTATCAAACCATATCAGTTGATGCAAGTGTAGAGAAAGACGATGTTATTCACTAGGTTTCTAGAGCAGATCGGGTAGCCGAGGAGCTAGACGGGGTCCCTACAACCCATCTTGAGCTCCACCACCAGTTGATAGATTCCTGTTTTTGCTTATATGTGAAAGTATTATGTTGAAAAACCATAAGTATTGTTAAATTTTTGTGTGACAAACCAATTCAAGTTTTTATCTTGATTTGCATCAAGCTTGTACATCTGTTCACATTGAATCTTTGGCGTTCATTCTGTTCGTGCTGAATCTATCTTGCCGATATCTAGGACGAACTGACCGAGATCTTCAAACTAGAAGAAAGTGAAGACTTTCATATATTGAGTGAAGACAGAGTTTTCAAGAACATTGTGATTCAAGATCTCAAACCAGAAAAGCCCAAGAACTCAAGACCTATTTGAAGATTATGTTTGGTATGTCAAGTTTATGCTTTGAAGATCGCAAGAATTAAAGCTACTAAAGTGATCGATAGATTAAGTGTTCATATGTTCTATCTCACAAGTAAAGTATGATTGACTTAGATTGACCTTATTTCATGATTAAATCATTTTATACATTTGTTCGGTCATTTTGGTCATTTTATAAGTGTAAAATTTTGTTCTTTCGACTAGTCCTAGCAATAGCTCGACCATGAAAGTGCACCTACTACGTGCCCTGGTTTGTCAATTATGTTGTAAGTTGAGACAGTCGGACAACAGCGCCTAACAGGAAGATCAAATCAAACGTCTGCCTCAACTGGATGTGTGGAAGCTCGCCATAGGTAAATCATAGCCTCACATCCTATGTCCCAAAACACCAGGTGATTAAAACCCTTAAAAAGAACTGGAACATCTTAGGGTTTCTGTGTAAGAAAACTTTTTATCAAAAAGGAAAATCTTTAAAGTTTTTCTTACACTGTCGATTATATCGATTACCCCTTCGATATGATCGACCAGCTCTGTCGATGTCCTCGGCATCTCAATTCGATACAATCGAGTGAGGATAAAAAGCGTCTAGCAATCAAACATTCATCTGGACGATTTATCGATATATCGACTGGTGAGTCGATATCATCGATATTCGAATATCGATCCTATCGGAAGAAGATCGATAATATCGACAGAGTATTTTTCGGTGCCCCTGTTTTTCTAAAGAAAACTAACATAAGCTTCAATATATTGATGACTGTCCGATTCAACCTGAACTCAAATATCGATCATATTGGAAGTCAGTCGATCATATCGATTGTGGGCGCATGTTTTCACCAGCATGAATTTCAGGTTGTTTTTAATGTTGATTGGGTTGCCAGTAGATAAATCGAAATTCATATATCGATCATATCGAGACCTCGTCGATTGGATCGAGTCCGAACATAAATAATCCAGAAAGCTTATAGATAAATCTATACGATTTATCGATCCCATCGACAAGGTCTCCAATATGATCGATGTACAAATTTCAATGACATCGACTGTTCCCCGATCATATCTTTAGAACCTGAAATTCTTCAAGGCTTCTCTCTTGTTTTCACCTGTCGATAGATCGATCCATCTATCGATGGAATCGGAGTTCAAAATTCGATAACATCGATGTGTGTCTCGATCTCATCGACCAGTTGGCGAAAGATTTCCAAAAGCGAAATGAAAATTGAGTTTGTATCATCGAGAGGTCTGCCGATACAATCGAGAGTATATGCTCGATCATATCAATGACTGCTCGATGATATCGAACTCTGTCATAAATATGACCGTTTATATCTGTTGGAACCTTTTGCCTATATATAGAGAGATTAGTCTTTGTTACTGGTAGAGAAAGAAGATAGTGCTTTTGAGAGTTTTAACCTTCCTATCATTTACCTAAGCCCTTTCTCTCAGGAAGTTCATCCTCCAATCCACCCTCATCATTGATATCACATAGAGTAGATTGGAGAATGAACTTTCGTATTCAAGGATCCTCCAGCTACTATCTTAATGGAAAATCATTAAGCTAGGATGCCTTGAATGCATAGATGATTGGAACCACTCTATATTCCTTATAGGACAATCTTTAGAGAGTGGTATTCCATTATAACCTTGACCCAACCTAAAGCCTAGTATCGGTATATCTTTTGGGTACGGATCAAGGGAGCTGAAGACCCTTCAACATCAAGGAGGAGATCTTCAACACTGTGCTAAATGGGACTCATCAACTTATTTGTAAGTATCTAGAGTCTAGAAGACACTTGTAGTCATTCCTTTATAGGATTGGGTTTTAAGTGTTGCTCACCCTTTGAAGTCCTTGAAGGAGGCCTCCGAAGGGAGTGTACGTGCGGGGTGCATTGTGTGGACCCTTGCTCTGTGGAGAGCATAAACATCTGGTTAGGAGTACGCCAGTAAAACTCTAGGGTTAGAGGTGAACCGAGTAGAAATCTCTGGGTGCGTTGTGTGGACCCTTTCCGTGTGTGAGCATAAACATCTGGTTAGGAGTATGCCAGAAAAACTCCAGGGTTAGAGGTGAACCGAGTGGAAACCTCCGGGTGCATTGTGTGGACCCTTGCCCTGTATGGGCATAAACATCTGTTTAGGAGTACGCAAGTAAAACTCCAGGGTTTGAGGTGAACCGAGTAGAAACCTCTGTAAAGGTTGAAGGTGAACCTGATTTAAAACCTTAGGTTTGAGGTGAACCATGAAAAACCTCCTTAGTGAAATCCGGTCACTCAAGGGTTGAGTGTGAAAGCCGGGAATGGAGTAGACAAGTAGTCGAACCACTATAAAATGACTGTGTTTGAGATTGATATTGTCTTTCATTTATGTGATTGTCTTACATGCCTTTATATATGATTATCTGAAATCACATCTTATACAAACACAGTCATATCCAGCACAATCTGATTCATAAATTTGTTTATCTTACAAGTAGTTGTGATTGGATCCTCTATCAGGCTTGGAAGCCAGTAGAGTTAATTTTTGAGTAATCCTAATTTGTACTCTGTAATAGGATTAGTGTGATAGGATTGAAAAATAACTTATAAATCTTTAAAAAGTCTTATTCACCCCCCTCTAGGATATATTGACATATTCCTACTTCAACTTAAGCGGTCTTCACCGTTATTTCAATTGGTATCAAAACAGGTCTCTCTTTAAGGGTTTCACCGCCTAGAGAGTGATCTTGATTGAAGTAGAAATATGGCTAAAGGAGAGGGCTCATCTGTCACTAGACCTCCAGTATTTGATAGATCAAATTATGCTTACTGGAAGGCTAGAATGTACTACTTCCTGAGATCTTTGGATCATGAAGTTTGGAATGCAGTTGAAAAAGGATACGTGGTACCATCCGAATAAATTATACTTGAAAATGAAACCACAATCACTAAACCCAAACCTAATGAGAAGTGGACGGCGTTTGACAAAGAACAGTGAAATGTTGAAGCAAAAGCATTGAACGCCATCTACTGTACCGTGTCCCAAGATATATTCAATCAAATAAGTATGTGTGGGACATCCAAGGAAGCATGGGATTTACTGAAAACAACCCATGAAGGCACAAGCACTGTTAAGAGGTCTAAACTACAACTCTTAACTTCACAGTTTGAAAATCTCAGGATGGAAGAGCATGAGACATTTATGGAGTTTTCACCAAATTGAACATCATTTGTAACTCCATGGGTGGTTTGGGAGAGAAGGTTCCGGCACCTAAAATATGTAGAAAAATCTTAAGATCCTTACCAGAACGCTTCAATCCTAAGGTAACAACAATTGAGGAGTGTAGGAATATTGATGAAATGAAAGTAGAAGAACTAGTAGGTTCCCTACAAACTTTTGAACTACACTTCACACAATCCCAAAAATCTAAAAACACTGTCCTAAAAACTTCTAAGAAACCAAAACATGAGGACAGTGAGAGTGAAAAAGAAGATGAAGATGAGGAAGTGGCTCTGCTAGCACAAAGATTCAGAAGATTCTTTTAAAGGAATCGCGGTCGCCCCTCTAGAGGTAGAAAGGTGGATGACAAACCTCCTACAGGAAAATTTAGGAAAAGAAACAAAGAACCACAATGTTATGCCTGTCATGAGTATGGACACCTATCTACCGAATGCCCAAACAGAAAAATCAAGGGCAAGGCGACGGCTGTCACATTGGATGATATGGAAGAGTCAAACTCAGAAATATGTGACTCAGAGAGTGATGATGACCAAAAACCTTTGAAAATTCTCATGGTCTCCACCACTCCAATTATTTCCATGGAATCTGAAAGAAAAGAAGAACAATAAGCCACTGAATCATTTTTATCTGACAATGAGGAAATTGAAGAAGAAAATGATAAAGAGCAAAATGAATTACAAAACGCTTATAATCAACTTCACATCCATAACGTTAATATTGTCAAGAGACTTGGAATAGTTGAAAACAAAAAGGAAATGCTACAAATAAATCTGGATAAAGCTTCAAATATTAATACTCATCTAATCACTGATTTGCAGCAATGCCACTCAGACAATGATAGACTTAAAAGAACTAACAATTCATTGAAATCTGAGTCAAAGAAATTAAAGGAACAAGTCAAAGAACTAAATGAAGAAAACCTGATTCTTCAGAATAAACATTATACACTTCAAAATGATCTAGAAGAATCTAGAAAAATTGTCAAAATAAACTGTAAATTTTCCCAGAATGGTGAGAAATTAGAAAAACTGTTAGGAATGGGAAAATATGGAGAGGACAAAAAGGGATTAGGTTATGGTAAGGCTAGAACAAAAACTAATGCACAACCATTTGGAAAATCTATTGCATCCAGTAGTAACACCAAACCTATCCCAGCTCATTACAAAAATGAGGAGTCAGTTTATGAGCTAAATAAAAGAAGTATACAATCATCACCACTTGAGATAGTTGACAAGATGAAGAAGCAGTTAAGTCATGTGGACGAATCAGATAAGAAGAACAAATCTACCACAAGTAAAACTCCTGTCACAAAGTGGGTGATTAAGGAAAAGACAAATTGCCTTGTTACTCAATCAGATCATTTATCAGGCAATATGGCTAAATGGTACCTGGACAGTGGTTGTTCAAAACACGTCACAGGTGACAAGTCTCTCCTTTCAAACTATAAGGATCTTCACAAAGGGGTAGTCACCTATGGAGATGGAACCACTGCAGAAGTAATTGGACAAGGAATTATGGAAGGAATTAATCTGTTTAAGAATGAGAATGCTTTTTGCATAAAAGGATTGGCACATAACTTACTGAGCATCTCTCAAATCTGCGATAATGGGCATGTGGTAAATTTTAACAAAGAAGAATGCGAGATTCTAGATGAATCAGGAAAATCAATTATGAAAGGTCTTCGCACAAATAACCACTGCTACATTATTGTAGGAAAAGGAAGGAGTGATATTGAGAAACACTGAGAGAGAAGAAATTAGTCTAGGTTATGCATCAAAACCTAGATATTTGTTGAAATGATGCAATTTTGCTAAGCTTTCAAGAAACAATCTGAGGCATCTCACCTCACTTTTTACACATAAATATTCAAATGTTTATACTTTTTAATGTATAGATGATATATAAAATTTTGCTGATACTCTCTGCTATGAACTTCATTAAGATACTATTCTGTATAAGAATAATCGTTAGACTGAAGAAAAACTCGAAAAGATCCACCTTCAATATGAGTGTCGATAGGCCACTTGAGAATGTCGATCACATCGACTAAGAATCGATAGAATCGATGACTCTTTGGATAGTTGAAACGTCGGGACGGTTGTTCTTCCCTAGAGCTTAAAATTAGAAATCAACATTTGGAATCAGAAAATATGATCAAAAGGATAGATAGTAGTTTCTTGGTGAGAATCAGAAGAACAAAAGGAGAGCCGCATCTGGTGCTCTCAGACCTGGACATTTCATCTCCCCAAGATGGAAAAAGAAAAAGGATTGCTTCATCCAAAGCATGCATCAACTGAAAAGAAGAAAGGTAAGCATGATGCAACCACCTCTTCTTCTTTATTCAACTTAAACCTTGTGGCGGAGCGGATGGTTCACAAAACGAACATTGAACCCTTCAGAATCATCGATCTTCTAAAATAGATTGGATGGGAAAATGTTGTGAATCTTGGTGGAATGTTTCAACATAATCTGGTACATCATCTTATTAGCTTAATCTTCAATGTTGATAACAATCCTCCAAACATCTCAGTTGCGGTCGTCAATCAAGTCGAATACATCACGCCTAAACTAATAAGTAAGCTGATTGACATCGGATTCACTAGAATATCTGTAACTGATCGCAATATGAACGGTCTTGGTGTATGGGGGGAAATTACTCGTGCTTTGTGCAATGGTGCCACAATTCCCAGGAATGCCAAAAATGTTCTCCATATCAAGTATCTTGATCCTACCTATAGGATTCTTCACAACATTTTCAGCACTAATGTCTATCCCTGTGAAATCTCCGGCAACAAACTCTCACCGTACATTCTTAACATTCTATATGACATTCATCTGAGAATTCCAATATGCCTACCCACTCTAATTGTACAACAGCTGATCCATGTGCTTATAGAAGCATCCATCACTGCACTACCATTTTCATGTCTTCTATCTAAGCTTTCACGTCAATTCGGACTACCACCGACTTATGATCTTCCTCATCCTTGTGCGTGGTTCAACTTTGAAGACATACATAAACTAAATATCTTTGAAAATGTGTTTTGTGGTGGAAGAACTGGTTCAATTCCAGGCAGTAGCAGATTGGTGCAAAATTCTGACTCTGATATCCCTGTGCAAGACAACATACAAGATCTTCTGAATGAACAAGCTCACATTTTAGAGAAACTAAATGATTACGAAGCCTATCTTTCTGAAGTTCAACAACGACTGATGATCCTGCAACGTCTAACTAAATGAGTTTTGAAACATCTACCTGCTCCATAAGCGTGCTCAGGATACACATCCATCACATCCCTGAAGTCCTTTTGAAATGCTCCGGGCTTAATCTTTTTGAATGCCTGTGGTCACATTGATGGGTGTGATGAATTACAGTCCTTGCCAAGGTTGTTTCTCTTTGGTTTGAATATACCCTATACGGATTGCTTGTGATAGATTCTTATTAACTGTTTTTTCTCTGTCTTATCTCAATGCATCCATAGTTTTTCATGGCATGTGCTGTTTTTACTTATATATCTTTACTGCCATCTTGGTTTATCTAGTGAATTATTACAATGTATGAGATTTTAAATGACTATCTTATCTGCTATTGCTCTCGTAATGTTTTATCACTGATGCATCTCTATCTGGTTCTCCCATATGCTTCAATCTTTAGTCAATATCACGTCTTATGCCTTTGCCAATGACTGACAAAAAGGGGGAGAACAATTCAAACACCCCCAGTGGAAATTATATATCTGTGTTTCAGGTGTTAGGGGGAGCAGCCGCAACAAGAAAGGGGGAGTTTTTGAAGTAAGGGGGGAAACTTACTGGGTGTGTACATGGGTGTTTAGAATTTGTAAAATTTTGTTAATACATGTACACACAATTTAAGATGTATCTGTCTAGATATATTCCTAGGGTGTTTTGGGTATTTTGTCACGTAATTGAGAAAGGGGGAGATTGAAAGTGCACCTACTACGTGCCCTAGTTTGTCAATTACGTTGTAAGTTGAGACAGTCAGACAATAGTGCCTAACAGGAAGATCAAGTCAAGCATCTGCCTCAACTGGATGTGTGGAAGCTCGCCATAGGTAAATCATAGCCTCACATCCCATGTGCCAAAACAGCAGGTGATTAAAACCCTTAAAAAGAACTAGAACATCTTAGGGTTTCTATGTAAGAAAACTTCTTATCAAAAAAGAAAATCTTTAAAGTTTTTCTTACACTGTCGATTATATCGATTACCCCTTCGATATGATCGACCAGCTCTGTCGATGTCCTCGGCATCTCAAATCGATACAATCGAGTGAGGACAAAAACCGTCCAGCAATCAAACAATCATCTGGACGATTTATCGATATATCAACTGGTGAGTCGATATCATCGATATTCGAATATCGATCCTATCAGAAGAAAATCGATAATATCGACAGACTGTTTTTCGGTGCCCCTATTTTTTTAAAGAAAACTGACATAAGCTTCGATATATCGATGACTGTCTGATTCAATCTGAACTCAAGTATCGATCATATCGGAAGTCAGTCGATCATATCGATTGTGGGCGTATGTTTTCACCAGCATGAATTTCAGGTTGTTTTTAATGTTGATCGGGGTGTCAGTCGATAAATCGATATTCATATATCGATCATATCGAGACCTCGTCGATTGGATCGAGTCCGGACATAAATCGTCCAACAAGCTTATAGATAAATCTATACGATTTATCGATCCCATCGACAAGGTCTCCGATATGATCGATGTACAAATTCCGATGACATCGACTGTTCCCCGATCATATCTGTAGAACCTGAAATTCTTCAAGGCTTCTCTCTTATTTTCACCTGTCGATAGATCGATCCATCTATCGATGGAATCAGAGTTTGAAATCCGATAACATCGATGTGTGTCTCGATCCCATCAACCAGTTGGCGAAAGGTTTTCAAAAGTGAAATGACAATTGAGTTTGTATCATCGAGAGGTCTGCCGATACAATCGAGAGTATACGCTCGATCATATCGACGAATGCTCGATGATATCGAACTCTGTCATAAATATGACCGTTTATATCCGTTGGAACCTTTTGCCTATATATAGAGAGATTAGTCTTTGTTGCTGGTAGAGAAAGAAGAGAGTGCTTTTGAGAGTTTTAACCTTCCTATCATTTACCTAAGCCCTTTCTCTCAGGAAGTTCATCCTCCAATCCACCCTCATCATTGATATCACATAGAGTAGATTGGGGAATGAACTTTCGCATTCAAGGATCCTCCAGCTACTATCTTAATGGCAAATCATTAAGCTGGGATGCCTTGAATGCATAGATGATTGGAACCACTCTATATTCCTTATAGGATAATCTTTAGAGAGTGGTATTCCATCATAACCTTGACCCAACCTAAAGCCTAGTATCGGTATATCTTTTGGGTACGGATCAAGGGAGCCAAAGACCCTTCAACATCAAGGAGGAGATCTTCAACACTGCGCTAAATGGGACTCATCAACTTATTTGTAAGTATCTAGAGTCCATAGGACACTTGTGATAATTCCTTTCTAGGATTGGGTTTTAAGTGTTGCTCACCCTTTGAAGTCCTCGAAGGAGGCCTCCGACGGGAGTGTACATGCGGGGTGCGTTGTGTGGACCCTTGCTCTGTGGAGAGCATAAACATCTAGTTAGGAGTACGTCAGCAAAACTCCAGGGTTAGAGGTGAACCGAGTAGAAACCTCTGGGTGCGTTGTGTGGACCCTTGCCCTGTGTGGGCATAAACATCTGGTTAGGAGTACGCCAGCAAAACTCTAGGGTTAGAGGTGAACCGAGTAGAAACCTCTGTAAATGTTGAAGGTGAACCTAATTTAAAACCTTAGATTTGAGGTGAACCATGAGAAACCTCCTTAGTGAAATCCAGTCACTCATGGGTTGAGTGTGGAAGCCAGGAGTGGAGTAGACAAGTAGTCGAACCACTATAAAATGACTGTGTTTGAGATTGATATTGTCTTTCATTTATGTGATTGTCTTACATGCCTTTATATATGATTATCTGAAATCACATCTTATACACACACAGTCATATCCATCACAATCTGATTCATAAATTTGTTTATCTTATAAGTAGTTGTGATTGGATCCTCTATCAGGCTTGGAAGCTAGTAGAGTTAATTTTTGAGTAATCCCAATTTGTACTCTGTAATAGGATTAGTGTGATAGGATTGAAAAATAACTTATAAATCTTTAAAAAGTCCTATTCACCCCCCTCTAGGACATATTGACATATTCTTACTTCAACTTAAGCAGTCTTCACCGCTATTTTAGACCAATCCTATTATTTCCTCGACCAGTCAAGGATTGGTTATGAATTTTTAGAATTTTTCTGTTTGTCTACTATCAGTCATGGAAACTGCTCGACCAGTGGTGTGAATAATGCTTGACCAGTCTGCAGTGCTCGACTTATTTTCCAGCGGGTATTCTAGACTAACACTACTAGTCGTGTGGTG
The DNA here is from genome assembly GCA_037074715.1 of Magnolia kwangsiensis. NCBI lineage: Eukaryota > Viridiplantae > Streptophyta > Magnoliopsida > Magnoliales > Magnoliaceae > Magnolia > Magnolia kwangsiensis. The sequence goes on along the minus strand of CM073572.1, from coordinate 117,916,869 downwards.
TCCACGACCAGTCGATCAAGCCACTCAACTAGTCATGGGACCCATAAAGCCAGTCATGTAACTGAAAAATCTTATAGCGCCAGAATTTTTGAAAATCTATTTAGATAAGGCCAGTCGTAGCTAACCAAAGGCCAGTCGTGCGAACCAATTTTTCACCTACAAATAGTTCTTGAATTTTAGAGTTTTTTATTTAATTCTCATCATTCTTAAGCAATCATTCTGAGATAATTTTGAGGACATTCTAAGCTATTTTGTGCTTATTTAAGATTCTTTAAAGTAACTCTTTTTTTTATTATTATTTTGATTCGCTATTCCATTCTCAATTTGAAAAGAGATATTTGATTTACCCTTCCTTAAGATCAAAATCAATACAAAACCCTTGCTAATTTAATTAAAAATCAACTAGACTTAGAACCCTATACACTTGTGAGACTGAACGCTGAACATCTACATCATCATCAAGTTAGTTCTACCGGGCTACTTCAGAATCATCATAAAGATAAGTTTTTTCTTTTTTTTTTGTAAATCAATTCATTTATGGTTTGTGAGATTGTTACAAAAAATCTCCATTTTTGGTTTTGTCTAAGGTGATCCAAAAAATCTCGGAGTGAGGGGTTTTTGAATTATGTAAGCCAATCTAAAGACACGATTGTGAAGGTTTTAGGTGAACCTTGAAAAACCTATTTTAATTAGTAAACGCTAATATCCTGAGAGAGTGGATATTAAGAGTAGAGTGGTTGTGTGGCTGTTTATTAACAGTTGGTATACACACAAGCGAACCACTATAATTCTCTATGTTTGGTGGATGTGTGATTTATTTCTTTATCTTTTATAGTTTAAAATTGTGAGATGTATTTGTGGATGTGAATGTTGTAATCTTTATATTTAAGCATTGTGTGGTGAATGTTGTAATAGATTAGTTTCTATTTCTTTCATATCCTCTTGAGTTTGAGTTTTTGATACTCACCCATGTTCTAGTAAGGTTGTCCTGCCATAAACTATTAGTTTTTGGTGTTGGGTTATCTTTAAAACCAAGTTTGTATTAGCCTCTTAATACTTGATTTTTGAGGTTATTATTTATTTTTGTTATTTGCATTCTTTTTGGCTATCCGTTGTCTATATTCCACTTATTAATTTTTATTTGCCATAATCCTATTCACCCCCCTACCCCCTCCCCCCCTCTAGGACATATAGCTTGGCCTTTTTAAGTGGTATCAAAGCCTAATAACTTATTTATTTGGATTTAATTCCTGAGCTAACTGATCTGAGCTTTTAAGATGTCAAATTTTGATAACCTTTTTATAACTAGGCCTCCACCTTTTGATGGCTCTAATTAAGCTTATTGGAAAGCCAAAATGAGAATATTCTTAAGGTCTCTTGATGAGAATGTGTGGTAAGCCACAATAACTAATAAACTCCACCTACAGTTGAAGTTCTAAGCCTTGATGGAATTAAATCTCCAAGGGTTGCTCCTTATAGCACTTGAACCACTCTTCAGAGAACTGAGAGTATCGCTAATGCCAAGGCTTTAAATGCAATTACTTGTGCACTATCACCAGATGAATTCAAAAGAATTATATCTTATTATACTACGAAATTAGCCTGGGATATCTTAGAAATGACACACGAGGGTATGACTACTGTCAAGAAATCTAAACTACAAATCCTCACCACTAGGTATGAGGAAATTCGTATGGAAGAAAGTGAAACATTCATTGACTTCTATACTACGTTGAATGACATAGTCAACTCTATGTGGGGTCTTGGAGATAACATCCTAGAAAGTAAAGTCTGTGCAAAGATACTCTGCTCACTACCTGAAAGGTTCAATTCAAAAGTCACGGCCATTCAAGAACTTCGTAATACAGACCATATGAAGGTTGAAGAACTGGTTAGTTCTTTACAAACCTACGAGTTAAACTTTAAAGCACCAAAAGGTAAATCTATCACCCTTAAGTCTTCTAAAAGCGTGTCTCATGAAAAGAACAATTCTGATTTAAAAAATTCTGAAGATGATATGACCCTTTTAGCTAAAAAGTTTTATAAGATTTTCAAAAGTAAAAAGAGGGTTAATGTTCAAAAACTTACTGAAAAGAAAAGATCAAGATCAAAAAATTAGAAATCTTTAAAAGACAGCCAATGCTACAACTCCCATGAATATGGGCATTTAATGAACAAATGTCCTAAAAAAGACAAACCTAAAAAGAAAGGTATGTTGGCTACATGGGATGAATCTTCCTACTCTGAAGCCTCTTATGAGTCAGAAGATTTTAAAACCAAGTCGGGTAATGATGTTAAAACCATAATAACTCTAACCAAGTTTACTTTCTTAGATAATGATACAATCAGTGAAGAAAATCTGGAAAGTGATCTTGAGAATGAAGAAGATCTTCAGGATGCTTATGATGCCCTATACAGGGAAAGTTGTAAAATAGCTGTTAAATTAAAACTACAGAAAGAAAAGTTTTTAAAATTGAAAGAGAATTTTGATAATCTGGTTTTAGAAAAATCACACCTTTTAGATTTCTTTGAAAAAACTAAGTGTGACTTAGATTTTCAAACGTCCCAAGTTGAAAACTTAAAATCTGAAAATAAAAACTTAAAACTAGAAGTCTTTTCACTTTTGAGTTTGAAGGACACATGAAGGTATGCCCAAGGTAACTCTAAATTAGAAAAAGTCCTATTCGAATCCAGAAAATGTGGTGATCGATCTAGATTAGGCTATGATAAAAATATTCCTCACAAATATAAGACTACTCCACCTAAATTTGTTAGATGAGAGTCTTCTAACTCAAAAGGGAAAAGTCTGAATCAAAATATTTCTAAAACAACTAAAACTTTTCAGTCCTTAAATCCTAAAAAGAACCATATCAACTATAACCGCAATCCTTTAACAAAGAAAATTGTATACTTGCTTAAGGAGCTCTTAAAATCCAACTCAATGGGTAGGACGTATAACAATTATAATCAGAAGAAGACCAACTATGCTCCTAAACCCAAAATTATAATGAAATGGGTCCCTAAGGTTACTTATTTGGTTACCCACACTGCATTCAAAGCCACGAGTCATTCAAAGTGGTACCCGGATAGTGATTGCTCCAGACATATGATAAGTGACAAAAGTTTGATCACCAGTCTTAAAGACATGACTGATGGTTTAGTCACATTCAGTGATGGTAGTAACTGCAAAATTGTTGGCCAAGGTACAGTTCAACTCCCTAACCTCCCTCTATTTAAGAATGTTTTATATGTAGAAGGTTTAAAACATACTTTATTAAGCATTTTATCAAATTTGTGATAATAATCACAGTGTAAAATTTTCAAACCAAAAGTGTGAAATCTTAAATAAGAATGGTTCTGTAATATTAATTGGTCACAGAACTTTTGCAAACTACTATATAGTTAGTGACTCAAACTCATTTAAGCTATCGTGTTACATGGTCCATACTGATGAGACAGAACTATGGCGTAAGCGCTTAGGACATGTACATTATCGCAACTTGTATAGATTGAGCAAAAGTGATTTGGTAAGAGGTCTACCCAAAATAAAAAAAGTGGACAAGAAATGTGGTGAATGCCAGATTGGTAAACAAACTAGGAGTGTTCACAAAAAGATAAACTCCAATGCCACATCTAAACCACTTGAACTTCTCCACATGGATCTCATTAGACCAATTAGAATGGAGAGTCAAAGTGGTAAGAAGTATATTCTGGCCATTGTAGATGACTTTACCAGGCATACTTGGGTAGTCTTCTTAAGAGAGAAATCTAAATCTCTCGATGAAGTAAAAATGGTACTTAAATGTATCAAAAATGAAAAAGAGTTACAAGTCACTAAGATCCGTAATAATCATAGTTCTAAGTTTAAAAATAGCAGTTTTTTGAAATTTTGTAGTGACCAATAAATATCACATAAATATTTTTCTCCCAAAACACCATAATAAAATGGGATAGTGGAAAGGAAAAATAGGGTGCTTCAAGAAATGGCAAATGTAATGTTAAATAGTATAAAGCTTCCTAAAGATCTCTGGGCTGAAGCGGTAAATGCTGTTTGTTTTATAATTAACCATGTTTATATTAGAAAATCAAATAATAAAATAACTTATGAGATGTGGTTTGATAAGAAGCCTTTTGTCAAATACTTTCGAGTTTTCGGCAGTAAATGCCATATCTTACGTAATCGAGAACATCTGGGTAAATTTGACACCAAAAGTGATTAAGGGATATTTTTAGGGTATGCTTTGAATAGTCAAGCATATCAAGTACTTAACAAGAGGACCTATGTAATACAAGAATCTATTAATGTGGTCATTGATGATCATTTGAATACACCTGTCTCAAGTTCAGAAGATGATGAGGTTCTTCTAATTGATAAAGTAGACTCTTCATCTAATCAAAATAACACTGAACTACGAACAAATAAAGATCATCCTATTGATCAAATCCTTGAAAATCTCCTCACTGGTGTACGCACTCATAAACAATTAGAAGATATATGTAACTATGTGTGCTTTACATCTCATATGGAACCGGCTAACGTAAAAGAAGCCCTTACTGATGAAAACTAGATTGTATCTATGTAAGAAGAGATCAATCAGTTTGCGAGAAATGATGTTTGGTATTTAGTTCCAAGACTAACTGATAAACATATTATTGGAAAAAAATGAATTTTCGAGAATAAGTCTGATCAACTTGGTAAAATAATTAGAAACAAGGCTAGGTTGGTTGTACAAGGATATACCCAAATTGAAGGTATTGATTATTATGAAACCTTTGGCCTAGTATCTCGTCATGAATCAATCAGATTGTTTATATCCATTGCATTTTTAAAAAATTCAAAATATATCAAATGGATGTTAATAGTGGATTTTTAAACGGTGATTTTTATGAAGAAGTATACGTTGAACAACCAAAGGGTTTCGATGGCCCTAAGCATGCTAATCATGTTTATCACCTAAAAAAGGCACTCTATGGTTTGAAACAGGTTCCCATGGCATGGTATGAGAAGTTAAATAAATTCTTGTTAAGTCATGAGTTTGTTATGGGGAGTGTAAATAAAAAATTATTTGTTAAGAAACATAGTAATCATATTTTAATAGTGAAAATATATGTTGATGACATTATCTATGGATCTTCTTATGCTAACATGACTGTTGAGTTTACATATCCTATGAAGTCCAAACTTGAAATGAGCATGGTTGGAGAACTAAATTATTTCTTAGGGTTGCAAGTCAAACAGATTCCTGATGGATTCTTCATCTCTCAAACCAAATATGGTCTGAACTTAATTAAAAGGTTCAGATTTGAAAGTGTAAAAATTTTGATACTCCAATGAGTACCACTCTGAAACTCTCTAAGGATTCAACATGTAAGAGTGTAGATCCTAAGTTGTATCGCAATATGATCAGAAGTTTAGTTTATTGATGTGGAACGGGTCGCAGACAGTTTCATGGCCAAGATGGATCAGAAAAGGCACAGTCGACGACAGAAGTGATCCGGACCATCAGACCTTAGATCGGGCGTATCTCGCAATCCGGAATGAGTTATCTAATGTAAAATATATGATTTTGGGGTAGAACGAGCTACTTTAGCCAACCAACTCAGTTTTGTTGGGTTGTACAACCCATATTTGCAAAAAAATCCCTGATCGATGGTCATTTCCCTGTTTTATTTTCATTTTTACTATAAATAGTAAGTTTTAGTTTGATTATAGCTCTTCATCTGTTGGGCTTTAGTAGTTGTGTCCAACATGAAAAGTGCTTAGGCTATTTAGAAGAATGGTTTGGTGAAGCTAAATAGGACACTTATTATTTTTGGCCGAAAACCTTGCGCACTAGTAGACATCACGACCGTCTATAAATAGTAAGTTTACTATTTATTGTAAGTTGCAGATTCTAGGAGTTTTAGTTGTAGTTTGCTTTTGATTTCTTTCCTATTGCTTGGTACCCTTATTTAAAGGGTTGTGAACTCATTTTTATTCATTCATCAATCAATTTCAAATTTATTAGAAATTCTTTCTATTTTCTGCTTTCTTTCTTCACGGATTCGAGAAGTTTCTGTGAGGAGTCCAGAGAAGTTTCGTGGATTCAAAATAATTATCCTCTTGAGGAAGACAGTGCTCGACCTCACGTCCTTCCCTGCATTAGTTTGGTATCAAAGTGAGGTTTCTCCTCAAATCGATGGCTTCTAACGACGGGTCGTGCAACAATCCCATGGGCGGTGTTCCAGGGAATTTACCTTTAACGGTGGCAGCTTTCGAAGTAGCACAGCAAGAGAATCGGCAAGCCATGCAAGGGCTATAGGCTTCCATGGACCGCATAGAAGATCTCTTGGCAGAAACCTTAGGGCAACTCCATGTTCTGGGTGGTAATCCTCCACCGCCGATTGCTGAAACTCACAATCGCCCTGATCGCAGGTGCATCCACGGGTCATTCCTGAGGAAGGGGGCTCCAATGAGGAGGAAATCGACAACATAATCTTTGAACACCCCAGATAAGGCGGTGATCGAGTAGATCGAACGGATCGAAAATTCAAGATGCGGGTTGATATTCCTAGCTTCAATGGCCAACTATACATTAAGGATTTCCTCGATTGGCTTTCTGAAGTTGAGCAATTTTTCGACTATATGGACATTCCTAAAGTAAAGAAGGTCAAGCTTGTGGCCTACAAGTTGAAAGGAGGAGCTTCAGCTTAGTGGGAACAACTGTAACTCGTATAAACCAGACAGGTGAAAGCACCAATCCGCACATGGTAGCGGATGAAGCAGCTACTACGTGCCTGATTCCTCCTTAGCGATTATGATCAGGTATTATTCCAACAATACCAAAATTGTCGACAGGGTAATCAGTTGGTGAGAGAATATGTAGAAGAATTTTGTCGCCTGGTAGCATGTAATGATTTAGTCGAGACTGAATCATAGCAAGTCGTCCGGTTCAAAGATGGACTACATATGGCAATCCAGGATCGGGTTTAGATGCAGCTCGTCTGGATGATGAATGATGCGATCAAGTTGGCTACTTGGGCAGAATTACAACTTGAATGTCCTACCACACGGCCCTACTCTACCATAAGGATCGCTGTGGCGGGTCCACCTCAGGGAGCTCCACAGTCTAAGGGGAAGGAGCCTGTAGGAGCACGCACTCAACCTCCTATGTCTAAGAAACGAGATCAAGGAAGTGGGCAAGCTGGACCGCAAAGGGGCGTATCGACTGCTGCTGGTCCAAGTAGAATCCCGAACCCCTATGCTCGGCCAAGACCTGATAACTACTATCATTGTGGCCAACCAGGCCACCTATCAAATACTTGTCCCCAGTGAAAAGTGACAAAATTCACCATCAATGATGGTAGTGCTAATAACGTTAATAAAGATCCAGATATTGAAGAATAAGAGCATACTACCGAGGACGAGGCAGATGATTCAGGTTGGATTCAACAAGATCACGGCGAGTGGCTCGTCGTGAGGCGACTATTATATGCGCCAAGAAAAGAAGTGCATCCACAGCGGCATAACATCTTCCGCAGTAGGTGTTCAGTGAATCGGAAGGTTTATGACGTGATCATTGATAGTGGGAGCAACAAGAAGATCATCTCCAAGGTCGTGGTGGAAAAATTGTAATTGAAGACAGAGCGTCATCCCTCTCCATATACAATCGGTTGGATCAAGAAGGTCAGCGAAACAAAGGTAACTGAACGGTGCACCATCTCCTTTTCAATTGGCAAACTTTATAAGGATGAAGTAGTATGCGATGTGGTTAACATGGAAGCATGTCACATGCTACTCGGTCAACCCTGACAATCTGACCGTGATGCCACTCATAAAGGGCAAGATAACATATATATTTTTGTCAAGGATGGCCGGAAGACCATATTGGCCCCTATGAATCCGAAGGGACCACCTGAAACTTCTAAAGTGGAGGGCTATTTTCTCTTAACCATACGGGACTTCGTGGAGGAATCCAAAGAAACAGGATATGCTTATGCATTAATTATAAAAGGGGAAGAACTCGAGCCTACTATCATCCCTGAGAAACTAAGGCCCTTACTACATGAATTTAAAGAAATCTGGCCTGATGACCTTCCCAATAGGTTACCCCCATGCGGGATATCCAACACCATATTGACTTTGTCCCTGGGTCCAGTTTACCTAATCATCCTCATTATCGAATAAGTCTGAATGAGTGAGAGATTTTACAGAGACAAGTGGAAGAGTTGATCTGTAAGGGTCTTATTCGAGAAAGCACGATTTCATGTGTTGTACCGGCTCTATTAACTCCAAAGAAAGATGGGAGTTGGCGCATGTGTGTCGACAGCCGAGCCATCAACAAGATTACCATAAAATACAGGTTTCCTATACCACAGTTGGACAATATGCTAGATATGCTAGAGGGAGCTAAAATATTCTCTAAATTAGACCTAAGGAACGGCTACCATCATATTCGAATATGGCTGGGTGATGAGTGGAAAATGGCCTTTAAAACCAAGGAAGGATTGTATGAATGGATGGTCATGCCCTTCGGTTTTTTGAATGTGCCTAACACATTCATGAGATTGATGAACCAAGTTCTGAAACCTTTCAGTGGGCATTTCATTGTTGTTTATTTCGATGATATTTTGATACACAGTCAAGATGAAACTACCCATATGGAACACCTTAAGAAGGTCCTTCAGGTGTTTACTAAAAATAAACTGTATCTCAATTTTAAGAAGTGCAGTTTCATGACTAATAGCTTATTGTTTCTGGGTTTTTCTGTAACATCCACGGGCATTCTGGTGGATGAGGAAAAGGTGAAGGCAATCAGAGAATGGCCGGTTCCCACAAATATTACGAAGTGTGAAGTTTTCATGGACTGTCGACATTCTATTATCGGCTCGTGAGAAATTTCAGTAATATTGTGTCACCAATTATAGATTGTATGAAGAAAGGGCAGTTTCAGTGGACTGACGAGGCCGACAGGAGCTTTACCGAAATCAAGCGTAGATTATCCACGACCCCGGTTCTTGTACTTCCCAACTTCGACAAACTAATGCGATGCCTCATATGTCAGAATTGGGGGAGTTTTGTCTCAAGAAGGTAGGCTGGTAGCCTTCTACAGCGAGAAACTTAGTGATGCACGTAAAAAGTGGTCTACATATGAGATCGAGTTATACACGGTGGTCCAGGCACTGTGACACTGGCGACATTATTTGATTCAAAGGAAATTCATACTTTACACGGACCATCAAGCTCTCAAATTCATTAATAGTCAAGCTAACATTAACCGTGTGCATGCTAGATGGAACTCATTTTTGCACGAATTCACATTCATACTAAAACACAAGTCAAGGCAACAGAACAAGGTAGCTAATGCGCTGAGTCACCGTGCAACTATGTTAGTCACAATGAGCAATGCAGTTGTCGGGTTCGAGCGCCTCAAGGACATATATGTCGATGACGATGACTTCAAGGACGCATGGGTTAGATGCCAAGAAGGTCACCCCAACGACTTACATATGCAAGACAGGTTCCTTTTTAAGGAAAATTGATTATGCATTCCGAACAGTTCACTAAGGGAGTAGATAATCCAAGAGCTACATGGAGATGACCTCAGTGGACACCTTGGGCGAGACAAAATGCGAGCTCTTGTGGAAGAACGATATTACTGGCTATAATTGGTACATGATGTGGGAAAGGCAGTCCGACATTGTTATATTTTTTAGACCTCTTAGGGGTAATCTCATAATATGGGCCTCTATACTCTGTTGCCCGTGCCTGATAGCCCTTGGGAGGATTTATCTATGGACTTCGTGCTTAGTCTCTCATGAACACAACGTGACATGGATTCGGTGTTCATGGTATTAGATCATTTCTCCAAGATGGTGAACTTTATTCCATGCAAGAAGACTCTCGATGCAACACACGTGGCAAATCTATTCTTCAGAGAGATTTTGCAGCAACACAGGGTTCCCAAGACTATTACTCATGACCGTGACACGAAGTTCATAAGCCACTTTTGGTGAACTTTGTGGACTCGATTCAATACACGACTTCAGTTCAGCAGCACCTACCACCCACAGACTGACGGTCAAACTGAGGTTGTGAATCATACGTTGGAAAACCTCCTTCGATGTATTTCAGGAGAAAAACTAAAACAGTGGGATTTGGCCTCGTCTCAAGCGGAGTTTGCATTCAACAACATGGTGAACCACTCGACAGGAAAATCTCCGTTCTAGGTTATTTATGCACGAGTACCTTGCCACACATTAGACTTGGTTCCTTTGCCCAAGCTCCCAGGCATGAGCATTACAGCAGAACATATGGTAGACAGGATCATGGGTATTCATGCGGAGGTGCAAACCAAGCTACATGCCTCAAACGAAAATTACAAGGAGCAAGCGAACAAGCGTCTGTGACTAAAGGTGTTCGAGGTGGGTGACCAGGAAATGGTCCATCTGTGAAAAGAAAGATTTCTGACCAGAACGTACAACAAGTTGAAGAATAAAAAGATTGGACTGGTACCAATAATCCGAAAGATCAATGACAATGCTTATGTTGTTGATCTTCCAGATGACATGGCAATCTCACAGACTTTTAACGTCGCGGACCTGACTAAGTATCATGAACCAGAGAAGGAGGAGAACTAGAGGACGAGTTCTTTTCAAGTGGAGGGGACTGATGTAGAGCAGGTCACGAATAATTTCATGGCCAAGATGGATTAGAAAAGGCACGGTCGACTATAGAAGTGATCCGGACCATCAGACCTTAGATCCGACGTATCTCGCAATCTGAAATAAGTTATCTGACGTAAAATGTAAGATTTTGGGGTAGAACGAGCTACTTTAGCCAACCAACCCTGCTATGCTAGGTTGTATAGCCTGAATTTGTGAAAAACTCCCTAATCGATGGTCGTTTCCCTGTTTTATTTTCATTTTTACTATAATTAGTAAGTTTTAGTTTGATTATATCTCTTCATCCATTGGGCTTTAGGAGTTGTGTCCAAGATGAAAAGTTCTTAGGATAGTTAAGAGAACAATTTGGTAAAGCTAAATAGGACACTTACTATATTTAGCCAAAAACCTTGAGCACTAGTAGACATCACGACCGTCTATAAATAGTAAGTTTACTATTTATAGTAAGTCGCGGATTCTAGGAGTTTTAGTTGTAGTTTGCTTCTGATTTCTTTCCTATTGCTCGGTACCCTTATTTAAAGGGTTGTGAACTCATTTTTATTCATTCATTAATCAATTTCAAATTTATTAGAAATTCTTTCTATTTTCTGCTTTCCCTCGTGGATTCGAGAAGTCTCTGTGAGGAGTCCAGAGAAGTTCCGTGGATTCGAAATAATTATCCTCTTGAGGAAGATAGTGCTTGACCTCACGTCCTTCCCTACGTCATTTATTTAACTACAAGTTGACCTAATATTATTTTTAGCATTAGAATTTGTGCCAGATATCAATCGGATCCTAAAGAGTCCCACTTAATTTTTGTTAAGCATATTTTGCAATATGTCACTAGTTCAGCTAATATTGGTCTCTGGTATCCACATGATACTAGTGTGTAATTAACTGGTTACATGAATGTTGATTGGGCTGGTAACATTGATGATCGTAAATCCACCAACGGTGGTTGTTTATATGTCAGGAAATGTCTAGTTTCCTGATTAAGTAAGAAAAAAGTTCTGTATCACTCTCCACTGCTGAGGTTAAATATATTGCTACAGATAATGCATGCACTCAGCTAGTATGGATGAAGAGAATGCTAAGTGTCACGCCCCAAACTCGGAAACCGGGCTCACAGAATTCCCGATCGCCGAATCCGGCGCCGACAGCCTCCGTAGAGCCCCATTCTCGTCTCCTAGCTCCCATTCGCCAGGTTCCAATCCTGGGATGCTACGAGGAGGATTTTCAATGTCAGTTTGATTCGTAATAAGCATAACGAAAGGCATAACCCACAAACAACAACCAAGAACTCCATTACATTTCCACTATGATCAAAAACTTTACAAGTACAACGAGCATAAAGGAAAATACAATGGTAAAGAACAAAAACTCCAATGATCAGCAACATGCTCCTGCCTCAGCGCTGCTGCGATCCAACGTCACCTGCACGCAACAGTCGTGCATAAGCTTACAGAAAGCTTAGAGGGAGGTGAAAGTGTGTGCGCAAGATAGTAATATGAACATGCAATGTCAGAGTAATGCGGAACATGCAGATAGAACCATAATATGAGTCATACCAAGGCTATGCAATGCGAGACATGAATGGTATCGGCCATCCCAAGGCCATGCGATGTGCAATGCAACTCAAGCATACAGATCCTCATCTATGTCCACACATCAATACGGCTCAAATATGGGATATCACTGGGGTCTAGTACACTGTAAACCAGATTGTCGCCACATCACGCACAATAAGGTAAGTGGAAGAGACCACACTATCCGTCTGCCAATATCGGGCGCGACTCGTCGATAACGGACCCATTCCTCGAGCTGGTCAAACTCAGCCTAGCATTGCCCCCTACTCTCGGGCGGGTAAGGCCGCACCCCCTTCCAACCGACCACGACACAGTGGAGAGCTTAACCGTCTGGTAATCGGCACTCAACGCTCATCTACCCACTCGGTCTAGACGTTGGAGCAACCTCTTGGTACCATAAGGGTTTAGGGACTTCCACCCAGGGATATCTATAGTACCCCATGTAGAACAAGATTTTTGGTATCCAATCCTGCCAACCACGATGCGTCTGTGGAGGCTACGGCCCTGATGTCGCTAGGGCGTACAATAACCATGTCACACAAATGCGGAATGCATGAATCACGCTATCCAGTCATGCAACTAATCTGGCGCATATCGTGCGCTCATATAGGGCAACACCGCCTAACTGGGAGCCCATAAACAACCTGTCCGAAGGCAAATGCTATGATCAGACAATTCTCACGTCAAGCATACATATGATGCGTATGATCATGAGTCATGAACTGTACTAAACATGTTATAATAAAATGAACTATCTTACAATGCAGATGGACCTGGACGGCCTATACATGATAAGTACAGGCCTAGCAATGGGCCCTAAGGAGAGTCGTAATGTGGGCATCCAACCAGCATTACACTCGCAATGTGGACGTCAAACCAGCATTGCTCCCAAGGCACGATCGTTGTAAATATCATTACATAATCCATGTTGGGCTCACACATTGCAATGGACCTTAGGTACATCCCATTGGACCTTAAATACATCAAATGGGTTCTATCATATGGGCCTTTTTTTCATCAATAGGTCACATCAATGGGTCTTAAGTGCATTGCAATGGGTCAAAACCCGTGGGCCTTGGATTGCACCATTTGGGCCTAGCCTCATCGGTCTAATATGTAATAATTTAGCCATACCAATTGGGCCCCCATATGTACATCAAATGGGCCTCAACCCATAGGCCTTGTATAAATCAGATGGGCCTAAACCCATAGGCCTTGTATAAATCAGGTGGACCTAAACCCGTAGGCCTGGTACAAATCAGATGGGCCTAAACTCATAGGCTTTGTATAAATCAGGTGGGCCTAAACCCGTAGGCCTGGTACAAATCAGATGGGCCTAAACTCATAGGCTTTATATGATTCAAGTGGGCCTGGTCTCATAGACCTTGAGGTATAACAAATGGTCCAATCCCATGGGCCTTACATATATCAAATGGGCCTACTTTCATGGGCTTTAAAATTGCATCAATGGGTCCAATTTCATGGGCCTTGTACCTGCCAAGTGGGCCTAATCCTGTAGGCCTTTATATGAATTAAATGAGCTTAAATCCACAGGCCTTTTTTTTTTTCAAATCAAGTGGGCCCAATCCCATGGCCTAGAGGCCCACTGAAATATTTGCCATTAGAAGTGGCAAGGGTCCACTGAAATGTTTATTTCTATCCAAAATGTGCAGCCAGGGGAGGGGTGGCGTGAACAGTACATGTACAAGGTGGGCTCCACCGTCTGCTGGACGGTGGAGGTTAAACACAACATCATGGTGAGAATCACCGTCTACGGCCTATGGACGGTGTGAATAAAATACATACATTGATGGTGGGATCCACGTGTGTGGCCCACCATCAGATTTTCCACCCATCCAGACTGTTGATAAGGTCACGTAGGCCTGGATGAAGGGTAAAAATAAATTTTATATTAAACCCAGAACGTCTGTGGCCCAGCAAGAGTTTTAAATGGTAAAACTCAATTCACACTGTTTCTTATGGTGTGGGCCACCAGAGTTTTCGATCGAGCTGAAATTTGGAGGGGGCCCACCTGAGGATGGGACCCACCTCATGGACGGTTTGGATGGAATACAAACATCAAGGTGGGGCCCACAGCTGGAGCCGTGGGTCCCTTGCTGGACGCTGCCCACTCGCGGCTAACATTGCAGGCAGCAGCGTGCAACACTGCACGTTGTCAGACAAAGAGGCAGGGCCTCTTACGAATTTTTGGAAAAACTCAATTTTTGGGGTTTTCGTCGTGCGGGGTCCGCTTTAAGTGGATCCACTCCGACCATGGGATTTCTCACCTTGCAATGAATCTAACAAGTCCAAAGTTTGAATTTTTTTGATGAAAGAAAATGAAATAAAATAAGAAAAATGTATTTGAAAGGTGAGGATCAAATTTTTGACACTATGACCCACCAGGTGATTGGATCAGCTCCAAACTTCTACCCAACGGTTAAAATACCGTGGGTAAGAGGATGGATGGCTTGGATCGAACATAAACATCAGGGTGGGGCCTATGCAAGGGGACCACCGAAAAGTTTCCCTTTCTTTCTTCCTTTTTCTTCTTTCCTTTACTACGTCCAGCGTCGCAGATGCTGGACAGTTCTAGATTATTTTTTTTTTTTTGGAAATGGTGGGCCCTGATGGAGTGGGCCACCACTGATGGGTGTCATGGGTTCAACGTCCAAGATGGGCCCCACTTGAATAAAAATTACATCAAGGTGGGATCCATTCAAGTGGGCCACACAATCCTAAAAAATAAAATAAAATAAAATAAAATAAAAGAGAGAGAGAGAGACATGGAGAGTGGGACACGGCTTGTGATGGAGGGACCCCATCATTATGGGCCCTCCCTTGCAATAAATCATACAACAAGTGGGCCTTAAAGCATGTGGGACCACCGAAATTTAAAATCAACGGTGGGGATCCTTTCCCCACCAACATGGACGGTCTAGATGACTTTTGAAGAGAAAATAAATATCATGATGAGGTCCATGGAGAATGGCCCCATCATGGAACGATCATGATGATCTAGATGGTCCATCGGCCACATATTAGGGTCCCAAGTGAGATCCACACCATTGATCGATGGGCCTCACTTAGTCCACCATAAAAATAAGAAAAACTACCCTAAAGAGGCACCCACCGTCCGATCTTCTCGCTCCTAGGGGTTCCTTGGCACCTTAGCTTCAACTTCAATGGTTAAGATGAAGAATGGAGGGTTGAGATGGGAGATTTTTGGGGTAGGAAGGTGGGCCACTTGGAGCTTAGGAGCTCTTGTAAAATTCCATACGTATGGAGCTCCTTTGCTTGGAGTTTTACAAATGAGAAAGAGAGAAAGAGAGAGAGTGATGTAAGGGAGAGAGAGAGAGTGATGGATAGATGGGTGAGTGATGGTTGTGTAAGAAAAACTTGACTTTTGAGGCTTTTGTGTAAGAGAGGTATGGGAGATGAAGACTTTTGTGGCTTTTTTTGGAAGAGAGGTATGGGTGATGAAGACTTTTGTGGTTGCTTGGAAAAATGGAATAAAGTGATGTGTACTTGACATGTGATGGATTGATGGGTGATTGATTAATGGGATTGATGTGATTGATGTGACACATCGTAGAGATTCTCTTGGGTTTCGCAACGCACGGCATTTTCTCGCACCGAACGTTGGCTCATATCTCTTGACCAGGGTATCGCCTCGGCGTGCAAGTCGCGGTATCAGAACCGTAACGATGGCGCGGTCGCTATGGTATTGGTCTCGGGCTGAGTCGACTCGGGTTGTCGGTACATGAATCAAGGTCGCGCGTCAATATCGATTAAGGGTCGAAAGTTATCGAAATTCGACCGATAAGACCGCGGAAGTGTACGGAAAGGTACGGACCAAGATACGGGTCTTACACTAAGCGATTACAAAATTGCACAAGAATCTATGTGTTATATTGTGATAACTCAAGCATAATTCATATTTTCAAAAATCTTATTCAGCATTCACAAACCAACCACATTGACATTATGTAACACCTCGGATTTTTGCCAACCTAGGGTTAGACGTCCTTAGGCAATAGGTCAACTAAAACACCTGGGAAATCGCTCAGAACCCAATCCCATAGCCAAAGAAATCACTTAGGATTAATTCCTTTAGAAACTAAGCATAAGTTAGCTAGTGCAACGCTAAAGTAGCTGGGAAATTGTCCCTGACCGCTTTAAATACGTTCTACAAGACCCAAAACTTGTAGAATCCATGGTGCTATGATACACTAAAACCACGGATCAAACTATAAACCGGTTTGCTCTCTGGACCTCTTTGAAACTTTGTATTGGATCTAGACCGCACGTCGAAAGTCCGATACCTACAATCTTAGACCGTTATAACCGCCTAGCTGGACTTGACAATCATTTCAAAAATCAAGCTCAACCGACATTCGCAGGCTATTTCATTGAGCCTGGAGTGAAGAGAGTGAGAATAGGGTTAGATTTGGAATTTGAAATTCAAATCTGGCACAAGACTTGACGCGTCAGTATTAAGCGTTCTGACCGACAGAATTCAGCCAAATTACACCCTCGGATCAGGAAAAATTTCTATTTCATATCACGAGACTTGTAGACCTGATCTAGGTGCGATGACCGCTGAACTGAAACTGGACCGCCACGTGCGATCTGCGAACCCTGCCGGACTAAAAACTTGATGTGTGCTAGATCCAGTATGCATGAGCTTAAGTCCGACGACGTTCGGCCAGGGGACCACCAGAAATATCTTTTTGGACCGAAACAGCCCCGATTTGGTTACCCCTCAAGTAAACATTGTTCCCAAGCCTGTTTTGGGCATGTTTGGGCTTATAAAAGGGGCTTAAACCCTCTCATATCTCTCCCATCCGAATTTGGAAAAAGCCCTAGATTGAGTGAGAGAAAAGGTGAGAGATTGTGAGAGAGTGGGAGAGAATTTCCTGATGCTTGTGCTACCTGCTGCACGTGTTTAAGCCACGCAATCCAAACACTTTGCCGGTGATTTTTCCGCGTTTCTAGGTAAGAAAATACCCTAAATAGTTGCTGATTTGAAGTTCCTTAATTTCCATAGCGAAGTAGCTTATGGATCTTGTATGTTAGGTTCCCAATTCGCTGTAGACGAAGCGTATACGCTCCGTTCGAATTAATACGCTTCTAGGAGAAAAGGTGCGGATTTTAGACGCTTTAATTGACTGTTTCCAATGCTTTCAATGTCGTTTAATAGTAGATTATCGACGGCAACACCGTTTGACATGTACAACATGCTGTCCGTTTCCTATTTCGTAAGCAGACGAAGAATATGAGATTTAGGGCATTTTAGTCATTTGTAGGAAATACTGTTTTCATCCATAATTTTTTGATGTGATTGACATGGCTTCTTGTCGCATTAGGATACTAGAAATGCATGCATAATTAGTTTGGCGAAGAGATTTGCCTAATTGCGCACTTTGAGTCGACATACTATATGTAGACTTAAGTGTGTAGTTTAAGTGTTTATATAAATGTTTGTATTAGTATGTATTGAATTAAATGGTGTTATGAATTAGTTTGAGATTGAATTCTCAATTAGTATGGTGATGTAAATGGTTTCCTACATGTTGGCTATATGCATAATTTCATTATATGTAAGAAAGGCATGTGTTAGATGATTCACTTAAGTTGTATGTTATAACATGTGTTAACATACTCACATTGTTGTATTTCATTTCAAATATTCTTACATGATTGCTGATGTAGATCCATAATTGTTTGGGACTATACCTAGTCCAGGCAGTCGGCAACCGAGCAAGTTTGTGGTTGGCTTATCTTTGTCACGAACGACGCGTCGATGAACGCGAGTCGTGTTTTGGAGTTGGCGGCAGTGGTTAGGCCACACGAGGTGTTTTACGCACTTCATGTCATTCGACTTGAGATGCACTCGTGCTAGTCGAGCTCGTCAAGTGACCCGACTGGCCATTGTATGTTCACCTTGTATGAGTCATAACTGCTTGAACCTAGGGTACTGAACTTACCATTGTAAACCCTATCAACCATGGTACCTTGATCCATAAAGACTCATGAACCGGGCATGGTGGTATGGGACACCGTGCTCGAGCTGTCGGCCTATGCTGGGGCCACAAACCTCCCCGTAGTGACCAGTGAGCACCTATGACTCGTGAGCAGATTATGGTGGTATGGGACACTATATTCTTTCTGTCGGCCTACACTGATCAGGCGACGAGTCCTTTGTAGTGACTGCGAGCGTATTCTGAGTCTATGGGAGGTGACGACCCTTCCGTAGCAGTGAGAGTACAATACGCGTGTATTGATAAGGTGATGAGGGAGCAGTGCAACGAGTGCGAGCAACAGCCCTGACAGCCCTTGCAGCGACCTACAAAATATACATTGTATGAGATTACTAGGAGTGACGACCCTAGACAGGATCTATGTTGGGATTGATATAAGGGAAGTACCTTAGTTTCCCAATATTGCTGTATGAAAAGGACTAATAATAACTCGGCAATCATATCACCATCACATTGCATGTGCCTGGAAGATGTGGAGCACTGAGCGGTACGTAAGCATGCCGTGGGCGTAAGATGGTGCCGTATGAGGGAGAATGTCGGTGAGGGCATCCATCATGTCATGTCATATTGTATTAACAACAGTATTAGGAATGTTTGATTTACTACTTTACTATTATTGCATGATTGATTTAAGAACATGTTAATCCTTGCTTTATTATTCCACTGAGTTACCTACTCACTCCTATGTTACGGGATGGTGTTTCTGGACACCCACCAGTCCCTATTTTGGTTGCAGATGATGGCACTGCTTGAGAAGCGGAGCTGGACTAGATGATGATGAGGAAGATCCCTCCTTTATGCGTGTTCTGAATGACGGGATTATAAGGAGGTTGATTTGTTGCCTTGACACTTGTCATTTTATATTTTTAGAGCACTCATGTATATTCCTTCTTTCTCTTTTGAGGTATACATGTATATGTTTAACCTAGTAACATGTTCACACTCTGGAGACACACAAAAGTTTATATATGTTATACGTACTATGACAGTCTTCCGCTTGTTAATTTAACTGTCTCTGGAGTATGATATGATGTTCTGGCATAGTCCCACTCATGTTTAATACATTAACACAAATAACATTCAATCATACACATTTATGTTTCATAAGTGATGTTCTGGAACTCGGGAGTGGAGTTTTTACTTGACCCCCAATTTTCGGGATGTTACACATTATGTCATGCCCCAAACCCAGAAATCAGATTCACAAGAATCCCGATCACCGAATACAGTGCCGACAGCCTCCTTAGTACCCCATTCTCATCTCCTAGCATTTATATGCCAGATTTCGATCCTGGGATCCTACAAGGAGGATTTTTTTGGTGTACATTTAACTCGTAACAAGCATAACCACAAGATTACCCAATTCACAAAGGCAACATCGTAATCACATATCCACTAATATAATCATTTGAGTATAAAACTGAAAGGGAAATACATAAATAGAAAATCGAGATCCAGAAGACCACTGCATGCTCCAAGCTCAACACTGCTGTAACCTAACATCACCTGCACGCATCTATTGTGCATAAGCTTATAGAAAGCTTAGAGGGTGGTGTAAGTGTGTGCACAAGGTAAGTGTCAAGTATTCAATATAATGCCATAATCATACAATACCAGAAAACTGGTAATTCGTAAATTGTACAATGTCTAAATAAGTAAAAATACTAATAAGGTCATGAGTTATCAGAGTAAACAGAAGTACTGATAAAGTCATAAATCACACTATAACAGAGTAAGCGAAAATACTGACAAAGTCATAAATCACATTATAACAGAGTAAGCTGAAATACTGACAAGTCTATAAGTTAATCAATATCAGAATACGCAATATAGAACAGCTATGCAATAAGGAGTCATAAAGAGCTAATATCATATTCCGAGGATGCAATGCAATATACAAATCCTTCTAAGTCTGTCTAGGTCATATAAGTGTAAAAACATGGCAGCCCAAAATGCCATACGCCTGCGGATGTAATGCAATATGCGATGCAAATGAAATGACCATGCTGGAGTGTGAAGTCGGGATGATTGTACGTAGTATCGCAGGCTACGGAGTCCACCACAAGGGACTTCTATCCAAACTAATCTCATACCTAAATTTGGATAGTCATACTCAATGTGGTAAACTCCTGATCTTAAGTTAGTCGCGCGCCCCTCCGAAATACTTATCATAATGAAGGTACACAATAATTAGTTACGTACCACCAGCCCGAGTGGATAGTGAATGAATGAATGAATGAATGAGCATGCAACTCCTACTCAATAAGTCTACATATCAGTATGGTTCCTCTCTAAGAAAACACCGGGGTTTATTACACTCCAAACCATATTGCCGCCCCATCACGTGCAACAAGGCGAGTGGAAGAGACCTCACTATCCGCCTGCCAATATCGGGCCCGACTCGTCGATAGCGGACCCATTCCTCGAGCTGGTCAAACTCAGCCTAGCATTGCCCCCTCCTCTCTGGCAGGTAAGGCCACATGCCCTTCCAACTGACCACGACACAGTGGGAGATGCTGGCTAACGGTATACGGCCCTCATGCACTCATACAACCACTCGGTCTAGACGTTGGAGCAACCTTTGAAACCAAGAGGGTTTAAGGAATTTCACCTAGGGATATCTATAGCACCCCATGTACAACAAATTTTTGGTATCCCATCTGGCCATCCATGAAATGCCTGTGGAGGCTACAACCCTGATGTCGCTAGAACGTATAGTACAACACAATGCAATGCAAGATGCTTGAGTCATGCAATCCAGTCATGCATCTATCCAGTGCATACCGTGTGCTCGTGTGAGATAATCTTCGTCTATCAAGGAGTCTCATAACAACATGCCCAATGACGTATGCAATGGTCAACCACATCTCATAACAAAATGCAGATGATGCGTATGGGCATGTATCATGATGTTATGCGGTCACATACTCATAATCGGTATCAATACCCGGCATCAATACTCGACCTCGACAATGTGGATATTTAACCAACATTGCCCTCAAAGAATATCTCACGTAGAGCCTAACATATAGTGGACCCATGGCCTCATACAAGGACCTAATATACAACACCATGGGACTTACTTGAGGGTCACATATACACAATAGGTGGGCCCTACTCATGGCCTCAAATACATGACATGTGGGCCCTACACATGGGTCTCGAATACATCAAATGAGACATGCACCATAGGCCTAATACATATCACAATGGGCCTTGCCCATTGGCCTTGAATACATCACAATGGGCCTTGCCCATAGGCCATAAATACATCACAATGAGCCTTACCCATAGGCCTCGAATACATTACATTAGGCCTCATATAAGGGCTACATACACAAAAGGTGAGCCCTGCATAAGCAGTAAATGGGCCTATTCATCTTAGTTGGTCTTATTAGTGGCCCAACCAAAGAACAACTTAGATAACATACACATCACGGTGAGTTGCGTCATTGGGCTACACCAATGGGCCCCATATATAACAAGTGGGCTGCATCAATGGGCCGCACTAATGGGCCCCATAAATATATCAAGGCAGGCCTCATAGATGGGTCATAAGTATATCAAAGTGTGCCTCATAACATGGGCCTCATATATATCAAAGTGGGCCTCAACGACGGGCCACAATTACATCAGGATGGGTTAATCACTTGGGCCTTAATTACATCATATTGGGCTACGACCCATGGGCCTTAAACACATTACAGTGGCCTCAATAACGGGCCTCGACAATCGGCACCAATAATCAGCATCGATAATTAGTACCGACCATCAGCATATAAACAAGGCAAGGTCTATAGATAGACAACCGATCAACCATAATATAAAGATCGACCCACGACCGTGGTTATATCAAATCTGATGGCACGGAGCCATCCATCCATGGTGAATGGAGCTCACTTATTTGGGGTAACCCACTTAGAGAATGGTGCGAATGGGCCTAATAAAGCCTATGGAAAGGTCACAATGAGGACATTTAACCATCATTTCACATCAATGTGGACACCTAACCAACATTGCTCCCAAGTAGTGGTACACATAGAGTCAAACATAAGGTGGGCCCAATTATCCAACAAGTGATCAAACAGTCATCACAGGTGGGCCTTACACATCACGGTGGGTCGATACATTGGGTCGCACCATTGGGCCTAATATATACATCACGGTGTGTTGCATCATTGGGCCACACCAATGGGTCATACAAACATCTCATTGGGCCGCACATATGGGCCACAAAATGCACCACAATAGTCCTTACGTACATCACTTTGGGCCTCAGCAATTAGGCCACATAAACACCATGTTAAGGTGGGTCATACGTGCATCAAAATGGACAGATGACGTGGTTATAAAATACGTACAATCAAGGTGAGCCAGTCCTTAAAATGTTATAGAAAACTAGATGGACAGCATAGACATGCAATACATAAATCACGACGACTCTCGCAGATGGCCGGCATGGATGCAAAATAGGTGGATGGCATTGATGAATTCAAAAATTATGGTGGGTCCCATTGATCTGATAGGTGGATGTATTGGACATAGAGTAAATACATCAAGGTGCGACCCACCTGCTGTTAAAACATATGAACGGCTTGGATTCAATCACAGCTTAAGGTGGGTATCCATGCTGGCAAAACAGATGGACAACTGTATAGGACACATATATTCGAGGTGAGTCCCACCGTCCCAGTCTAGCGGACAGTGTGGATGAAATGAATATATCAAGGTGAACTCTGCACGCTATAGGTGAACGGCCTGCATGGAATACATGCATCACGGTGACCCTCCCAACAGTTAAATTGCTGCTAGGCTACTATCCAACAGTCCAACAAATGGACAGAGTTGATAAAATACATAAATCATGGTGGCACACTAGTTGTACAATAGGTACTATATTGCTACTACCATCCAAGTGATGGATGATAGGATGAGACATACATCCTAGTGGGGTCCACACATCCCACATGGACAGATGGTGTGGATATAATGCATACCACATGGGTCGACGTCCAGCAGCCTCCACAAGTGTACGGTGAATGAAACACATACATTTAAAGTGGGCCCCACGATCATTGATAGGAGGTTTACATATAATACATACCTCATGGTGGTTCCCACGTGTGGGGCCGTAGCTGCTAGGCAGCGTGGATAAAACACTTACATCACGGTGGATCCCACATGTCCTTCAAAATGGACAGACGGTGTGGATATACACATACCTCCATGATCAGACTCACATGCTGCTGACATCATGCTGCAGGTGGGGTCCACGTCCAGGTGACGGATAGTTTGGATGTAGCACACACATCAGTTGTGGGTCCCACATCTGCCAAAACAGACAGATGGTGTGGGACCACATACATCTTGGTGATGCCACCACAGTAGCGTATAGCTGGTGTGTGGTAGACCAACCAATCAACTTACATGGAAGGTGGGTCCCACGTGGGGCCCACCACATACATTTGTATATCATATGTATATATAATATTATATTATATTATTATTTTTTTAACTACTACTAGAGTCCAGATGCTCACCGTCCAGGATTGGACGGTGTGAATACAATGCAAACATCAAAGTGGGTCCCACGTGGGGCCCACATAATATAGTATTAAATTATATATAGATAATGTATACACAGTATCACGTGGGGCCATGTACAGACGGTCTAGATAGACCATAAACATCAAGGTGGCCCCACATCAACGGTGTAAACATCAATACAATAGCTATTTAGCTGTGCAGGTACGTCAGCCAATCCACTTCCAAAAAGGTGGGTCCCACATGGGGCCTACCATAACATTTATTCTCATCCGATCCATTCATAAGGTCATGGAGACCTGAATCAAGGGGAATAACAAATTTCATGTAGATCTAAAACTTCTATGGCACCCAAAAGGGTTTTCAAGGGCAGACGTTCAATCCCATTGTTTCCCATGATGTGGGCCATCTGGAACTCAGATCAGCCTGATATTTAGAGGGGGCCCACCTCAAGAGGTGGCCCACCATATGAATGGTGTGAATATTAAACATACATCATGGTGGGGCCCACGGCTAGGACCATGGGTCCCTGTCCATTTCCGTCCACGACGCTGACAGCAGCAGCGCTTGCTGTCAGCAACCTTCTTTCCTTTTTTTTTTTTTTTGAAAACCAGTTTCCCTGTGGTTTTTCATAGGTGGGGCCCATATCCAGAAAATCCATCCCAACCATGAGATTCTACAGCTCTTGACAGGCTAAATGAGTCTAATGTTTGAGATTTTTGCGTATATAGAAACATCAGGGGAGATTTCAAGGGTAGAAAATGTTATTTCCTATGCTATGGCCCACCGAATAATCGGGTTGACCCCATCTTTTGGCTCAACTCCTAAAATAATCTTGGGAAAGGAATGGACGGTGTGGATTGAATACATACATCAAGGTGAGGCCTACATAAGCGGTCCACCCAAGGAGCTTTGAACGAAGCTAATATTTGTATTTTTCTATTAACGTTTAGCATCCCTGGACGCTAGACGGTCTGGGCATTCCAAGCATGGAAGGTGGACCCTTCTTAGGTAGGTCACCAAATGATGAAGGGTGTGGATTCAACACATATAAAAAGTGGGCCCCACCAATAAATGGCTTGGATAAAATAAATGCTCCATGGTGGGGTCCATCCAATTGGGCCACACGGCCACCTCATCACATACAAAAAAATAATAAATAAACAAATAAAAAGAGAGGGAGAGAGAAAACAGCACTCACCTTTAGATCTCTTCTTCATTCTTCCGCCTATAGCCTCTAGAGTTCTAATAGATGGACTTTAACTATAACACCCTGAATTTTTACCAAAATGGAATTAGACGTCCTTAGGCAATGGGTCAACCATATCACTCTTAGAGATCAATCCTAAAGTCCAGAAATCACTTTGCAATCCATTTCCTTCAAAATCTCACCTTTCATCACCCCATTCTTCAAATTTCTCCAAGTACTTTCATATTAGACACAAACCTGAAGTTTAAAAGGTGAGGAACTATACTTAAACTAAAACTTACTATAAATGGTAAATACATGCGTAAAATGAGATTTTTACTATTTAATATTTAGAATTTTATGATGTAGATAGGTTATTTAGATGTATTATCTTCTTCTACCCCAAAATCATATATTGTATGTTGCGTAATTCATTCCAGTTTACAAATGACACTCAATAAACGGCTTGACGGACTCGTGGGACCAAACGACTCAATTCGGGGGGATCAAAGGTGGGCCCCACATGTTTTCGGCATCCCTGGGGGGTGAGGACCTCACCCATGGGGCGATCCCTCACCAAATAAGTCAGTGACCGGCGAGGTTCTCTCAGCATCGGCGAGGCCTCGTCCGTACAGCGGACAGGCAGCCCGGTTCGTGCATTTTTTCTGTGCATTTTATCAAACATTGAAAAATCATATCTCCTTCGTTCTAACTCTAATTTATGTGATTCAAAAATCATATTGAAGATAAATGAGTCTAGTTATATATAAAAATATGTAAAAAAATATAATAAAATATTTAATATAGTTTAAATTAGGTCATTGTGAGCAACTATCTGAAAATCACTTGTTGGATAGTTGTTGCTTCAGGAATGTTTAAAATTTTTATACTACTCCAAATCTTATGAAATTTGGTGGAGTAAGGGTAAAAATGATGATGAACAACTGAAAAAAATAATTAAAATAATATGATACCTAAAAGTTCCCAAAATGGGGCATAGAATGGCCCTAGGACTGTATTCTGCCATAATTAGGGTACAATTTAGTTGAGTACCAAACTGAATACTCGGTAAAATTGACTTGAACCACTTTAAATACGAACTACATGACCCAAAATGAGTAGGACTGCTAACGCTATGTTACCTAGAAACTTATGATCAATCTCTAAACCCAGTTACTCTCGGGACCATTCAGAAACTTCGTATCGGACCTGGACCGCACGTCGAAAGTCTGATAGCGATGAACTTAGAAGATATTAACCGTGTTATTGGACTTGACAAGAACCATGAAAATCATGCCCAAACGATGTCCCGAGACCATTTTATTACGTCCGGAGTGAAGAGAGTGAGAAAAGGAAGATATTTAGAAAATTAATTATAATTTTAAGAAATCTGGCACGTTTCACTTGTGCGTTATTTTTAAGCATTCTGACCATTAGATTTCAACCCAAATTCACCCTCGGATCAGGATAGGTGACCCTTACATTTCAAAGTACTTGTGGCCATGATCAAAGTTCAGTAACCGTTGAATTGAAACTGGTCCGCCACGGACGATCTAAAAATTCGATCGGACTGAAAACTTAACTTACTAAAGATCCGTTGCTAGTGAGCTTAAGTCCGATCGCATTTGATAAGAGGACCTCCAGAAGTACTCCGTTGGATCGAAACAGACCCGATTTGGTTATAACTTAAGTATACCTTGACTTCAAGTCTGTTTTCATCGTGTTTAGGCTTATAAAAAGGCCTTAAACCCTCTCTCACAAATCCCATACGAATTTAAAACCCTACCCAAATCAAGAGAGAAAAAAGAGAGAGAAAGTGGGAGAGAAGTTGGTGATTCTTCCTGGGATTCTTCCCAGCTTTGCTACGTGCCTAATCTACCCCTCCGTATCACTTTTTCGGCGACTCCGGCTTCGTTCTTAGGTAAGAAATCCTAACCCTAACCTGTTCTAGGGTTTCAATTGGTGCAAGTGGTGAAGCAGCTAACCTAAATCATACTGTAGGTTGTCAATCATTCGTTGACAAAGACTTAGAGTCTCTATTGAATTCGTTACACTTATACACCGTAAGGTACGGATTTTAGATGCTTAGGTTACCATTTTTCAAAGCTTTCAATGCCGTTTAATGGTAGATTATTGACAAGGATGTTGTTTGACATGTAGAACATCCTGTCCATTTTTCATTTCGAATATATATGAAGAATATGAGATTTAGGATATTTTAGGTATTTGTAGGAAATACTGTATATGTACGTATTTTGCTGATATGATTGCCATGAGTATTTATCATGTACCTATGCTAGTTATGTGTGTATGATCTGTTTGGTGAAGAGATTCATCCTAATGCACATTATTGGCCGACATATGCTATGTAGACTAATGTGTGTAGACTATGTGTTTGTATAAATGTATGTATTAGTAAGTATTGAGTAAATGGTGTTGTAGATTAGCGTTGAGATTAGATTCTCAACTAATTTGATGATGTACATGAATTCCTCCATGCTTGTTGTATTGAATTGATTACCTTATGTGTGAAATACTCCTGTATGGTTAACTGCTTATGATGTATGTTATAACATGCTGATAACATGCTGGAATTACTTGTATTTCAATTTTGTCTCTCTCATATGATTATTGATTTAGATTACAAGTGTTTGGGGCTATAATCTAGTCCAGGAAGTAGATAACAGATTTGAATTCGTGGTTGGATTCTATTCGCCACGAAGGACGCGTTGACGAACCCGAGTCATGCTTGGGTTGACGGCAGTGGCTAGGCCACGCGAGGTGTTTATGCACTTCATGTCTTTCAGCTTGAGTTACGCTCGTACTAGTCAAGCTCGTCGAGTAACCCAACTGACCATTGTATGTTCACCTTGTATTGATCATAACTGCTTGAACCCAGGGTACTGAACTTACCCGCGCTAACCCTGATAACCGTGGTACCTTGATCCATTAAGACTCATGAACTGGGCATGGTGGTATGCGACACTGTGGTCGAGCTGTCGGCCTACGCTGGGGCCACGAGCCTTCACATAGTGATCAGGGAGCACCTCAGACTCGTGAGCCAATTCTGGTGGTATGGGACACTATATTCGAGCTTTCGGCCTACTCTGATTGGTGACGAGCCCTTTGTAGTGACCTCAAGCGTACTCTGAGTCTACGTGAGGTGATGACCCTTCCGTAGCAACAAGAGTACAAAATAGGCCTATATTGATAAGGTGATAGAGGAGCGGAGCAACGAGTGCGTACAACAGCCCTGACAGCCCTTGCAGAGACCTAAAAATATATCATCGTATGGGACTACTAGGAGTGACAACCCTAGACAAGATCCTTGTTGAGAATGATATAAGGGAAGTACCACCCTAGTTTCCCAATCCTGCTGTATGAAAAGGACTAATAACAACTCGGTAATCATATTCATATCGCACTGCATGTGCCTAGAAGATGTGGAGCACTGAGGGAAGAAAGCATGCCGCGGATGTAAGATGGTATCGCATGAGGGAGTATGTTGGTAAGGGCATACATCATGTCATTTCATCCTTGCATTAATTACAGTATTTAGGAATGTTTGATTTGCTTGCTTTATCATTATCGCTTGATTGATTTGATAACATGTTAACCTTTGCTCTATGATTCCACTGAGTTGGCCACTCACTCCCACGTTACGGGACAGTGTTGTACACACCAACCAGTCCCTGTCTTAGTTTCAGATGATGGCGCTGCTTGTGAAGCGGAGCCGGACTTGGATGATGACGAGGAGGATTTCTCCTATAGGCGGTTATCAGGCGGGTCTATATGGACCGTGTTCTGATTGACGGGATTACAGGGAGGTTGATTAGACGCCATAACACTTGTTATTTTACACTTTTGGAGCACTCATGTATATTCTTTTTGATCATTTTTTTGAGTATACATGTTCACACTCTGGAGACTTACAACAGTTCATATATTTTATATATCTATCACAGTCTTCCGCTTGCTAATTTAACTATCTCTTGAGTATGATATGCTGTTTTGGCTTAATCCACTTCATGTTTTATGCACTATTACAGCCGACATTCATCCATCATTGAAAATGTTGCATAAATGATGTTCTGGAACTCGGGAGTGGAGTTTATGCTCGACCCCCGATTTTCAGGGCATTACAGATGGTATCAGAGCATGATTTGGATTAAACCGGACCTAGGTTATGGTAACACAATGCACACTGATGCACTCTGACTTAGGAAGGGGGCGATGGAATCTAGAAACCACATTAGAATCCGAAGTGTCGCCGATTGGCGAGATTAACTACCGTAG
Source organism: Magnolia kwangsiensis (assembly GCA_037074715.1). Lineage (NCBI taxonomy): Eukaryota > Viridiplantae > Streptophyta > Magnoliopsida > Magnoliales > Magnoliaceae > Magnolia > Magnolia kwangsiensis. The sequence goes on along the minus strand of CM073572.1, from coordinate 117,887,566 downwards.
AACACCCCATACGTAACCGAGACCATGTAAAATGATTTCATATCTCCACTTCTATTTACTCAAGCTTCCATCTTCTTCTACATCCTACACCCATCCACCACTATTCTTTATAACTCTTCACCTTCCTTATACTCTCTCATATGGGCACAAAACTCACATTTTTGTGTCCCAAAACCTGCACAACTTCCAAATGATAGGACATTTAGGGTCGTTTGACCAACTGCATTAGGTAAGATTAGGGCATATGGAAATGTAAAAGTAATAAGAGATGTATGTGTAATGTATTGTCCCTAAATTGGGTGTATCCCATGGTTTCTAATGCCATGGTTGGAATGTATGCAATTAAAAGTAAATCCCGGGTTCTCTTTTCATATTACCCTTGAAAATTCATTATCATGGGATTTGGAAATCCCATCTCACTCTTTCCAACGCAAGGCTCATCTTCCAAAGTCTATGTAATTGATTTTAATCCCTTCTCACCCTCCTTCCAAACATGTCATTCCCAATCCCGAGGTGGGATTAGCGACGCTATCCATTTAATACAACTTTATGCCACTAGCCAAACAGGCCCTTAGAGTTTTGGACCTAGTGTTGGTATTCCTAGATTTAGAAAGATCTGATAGTACGGGGGATCCGATAAAGTGATAACGTGAACCCTATGACCTCCTTAGCTAGTATGGACATGTGTGTAGTGCTCGAGTGCAGTTAAATTCAAATTCAGGCAACAGATAGTTAGGAATTAGATCCTGAATCACAGACCATTCTGGCTCACATATGGACTTAGAAAGTTGGTTTGCCCGTTAATATATTGTGTCCAAATGCATTACGTACTAATAATGTATAGATTATCTTATAGTATGAAACTGTACATGATTAAAGAGTGTAAGTCAAGACCCTAGTAAGAGTCCTTCTTTGGTAGAAGTAGGCATCTTGCCACCAAGTCACACCCGCCCCTGAAATTAACCGTAATAGAGACTAGGCTCATTTCTATAACCATAGGTGTCAATGCCATAGTATACATCGTCAATGAAAGAAAGACTAATGTATTGGGAGATTGTATCCCATATCATGTCAAGGATAGGTCCTAAATTATACCTCGTTCCGACATGCGGATCGAGACATAGAATCTTGAGCTTTGAGAGTAGAAATAATTTTTAAGGGGGGTAAAACCTTATGAGCCCAATCTACAAGGTCAGCTAATACAACAATTGAGTTAGAACTGCACAGCGAAGCGTGGTTGGTCCTTTCCCCACTGGCCCAGGATCGAAGAAAATGATTCAGGTTATACGTAAGGTTAGGTCATTAAATTAGGATTCTGAATCTTCCTTAGAATATCAATAGTGAAGTCTTTATAGGGAAACAATTAGGGCTTTAGTGTTGAACCCATTCATATTAAATCATAGGCCTAACAGTGGGAGTGAGCGAAGGTTAGTGTATCCATAAACCTACTCGTTAAATACGAACATAATAGAAGCCTTGGCCAACTCTATACGATTAGAAATCCTTTTAGGATGATCTATTAGGGTGCATATTAACCCCTACTTTAGACATAGATTCAGACGAGGACTCCCTTAGACCAAGACCCAAAGAGCAACCTTATAAATAGGAAATTGAAACCTTTCAATGATGGGCATTCCCTAAGCTTTGGAGTAATCGGATTATACAGAGTTACTGAAATATACAATGGCGAAGCATTCGCGGCTTGACTCATTTCTCAATCCTGGGAGACTACCAATGGAGTCACTACTTTGACTGAGCAGAAGACCAGGATCTACTAGGACTAGGAAGGGATACAACGTTGTCTACCCTGGTCAGGCGGACATTCGACGTATCAAGGATCAAGCCACTACAACCTCTCTCCATACTGGTCAACCACTGAAAACATATATCTTACTCTAAGTAGATGTGACTCATCGTCAAGACTCAAAATAGATAAAGAAATCAATTGTAGGCAGCCATCGGAGTATAAGCAAGAGATAAAGAGTAAATTTTTAAGGAGGATAGACAAAAATACGCCAGACTAGTATAGATGTATATATCCCACCACGCATATAAACTTAAAATCAGTACAGTTTAGGCAAATTTTTACCAACCTGGAATTAGACGTCTTTAGGCAATGGGTCAACCATATCACTCTTAGAGATCAATCCTAAAGTCTAGAAATCATTTTGCAACCCATTTCCTTCAAAATCTCACCTTTCACCACCCCATTCTTCAAATTTCTCCAAGCACTTTCATATTAGACACAAACCAAAAGTTTAAAAGGTGAGGAACTATACTTAAACTAAAACTTACTATAAATGGTAAATACATGCGTAAAATGAGATTTTGACTATTTAATATTTCAAATTTCATGATGTAGATAGGTTATTTGGATGGATTATCTTCTTCTACCACAAAATCATATATTGTATGTTGCATAATTCATTCCAGTTTGCAAATGAGACTTAATAAATGACTTGATGGACTCGTGGGCCCAAATGACTCAATTCGGGGGGATATAAGGTGGGCCCCACATGTTTTCAGTATCCCTAGAGGGTGAGGACCTCACCCATGGGGCAATCACTCACAAAATAAGTCAGTGATCGGCGAGGTCCTCGCAGCATCGGCGAGGCCTCATCCGTACAGCGGACAGGCAGCCCAGTTCGTGCATTTTTTCTGTGCATTTTATCAAACTTTGAAAAATCATATCTCCTTCGTTATAACTCCAATTTATGTGATTCAAAAACCATATTGAATCTAAATGAGTCTAGTTGTATATAAAAATATGTGAAAAATATAATAAAATATTTAATATAGTTTAAATTAGGTCATTGTGAGCAACTATCCGAAAATCACTTGTTGGACAGTTGCTGCTTCGGGAATGTTTAAAATTTTTATACAACTCAAAATCTTATGAAATTTGGAAAAGCCAGGGTAAACTTGATGATGAACCAGTAGAAAAAGTAATTAAAATAATATGATACCTAAAAGTTCCCAAAATGGGGCATAGAATGGCCTTAGGACCGTATTCTGCCATAATTAGGGTAGAATTTAGTTGAGTACCAAACTGAATACTCGATAAAATTGACTTGAACCACTTTAAATATGAACTACAAGACCCAAAATGAGTAGGACTGCTAACGCTATGTTACCTAGAAACCTATGATCAATCTCTAAACCCAGTTGCTCTCGGGAGCATTCAAAAACTTCGTATCGGACCTGGACCGCACGTCGAAAGTCAGATAACGATGAACTTAGAAGATATTGACCATGTTGTTGGACTTAACAAGCACCATGAAAATCATGCCCAAACGATGTCCTAAGACCATTTTATTACGTTCGGAGTGAAGAGAGTGAGAAAAGGAAGATATTTAGAAAATTAATTATAATTTTAAGAAATCTGGCACGTTTCACTTACGCATTATTTTTAAGCATTCTGACCATTAGAGTTTGACCCAAATTCACTCTCGAATCAGGATAGGTGGCCCTTACATGTCAAAGAACTTGTGGCCTTGATCGAAGTTCAGTAACCGTTGAATTGAAACTGGTCTGCCACGAACAATCTGCAAATTCGATCAGACTAAAAACTTAACTTACTAAAGATCCGTTGCTAGTTAGCTTAAGTCCGACCACATTTGTTAAGAGGACCTCTAGAAGTACTCCGTTGGATCGGAACAGACCGGATTTGGTTATAACTTAAGTATACCTTGACCTCAAGTCTGTTTTCGTCGTGTTTGGGCTTATAAAACGGCCTTAAACCCTCTCTCACAAATCCCATACGAATTTCAAACCCTACCCAAATCAAGAGAGAGAAAAGAGAGAGAAAGTGGGAGAGAAGTTGGCGATTCTTCATGGGATTCTTCCCAGCTTTGCTACGTGCCTAATCCACCCCTCCGTATCGCTTTTCCGGTGACTCCGGCTTCGTTCTTAGGTAAGAAAGCCTAACCCTAACCTGTTCTAGAGTTTCAATTGGTGCAAGTGGTGAAGTAGCTAACCTAAATCATACTGTAGGTTGCCAATCAGTCGTTGACAATGACTTAGAGTCTCTATTGAATTTGTTACACTTCTACGGCGTAAGGTGCAGATTTTAGATGCTTAGGTTACCATTTTTCAAAGCTTTCAATGTCGTTTAATGGTAGATTGTTGACAAGGATGTTGTTTGACATGTAGAACATCCTGTCCGTTTTTCATTTCGAATACGTACAAAGAATATGAGATTTAGGGTATTTTAGGTATTTGTAGGAAATACTGTATACGTACTGTAACGCCCGTGAAAAATCCGTACTTGGGCTCGAGTACCAACTCGACCCGAAATCGCGTAGAATTAAATTCCATGGAAATTAAGCGTAAGTTAGCTAGCGCAATGCTAGAGTAGCTGGGAAATAGTCCCTGATCACTTTAAATACGTTCTACAAGACCCAAATCGAGTAGAACAAACAACTCTACAATACTCTATAACCTCGGATCAAACTCTAAGCGGGTTTGTTCTCTGGACCACATTGAATTCTTGTATTGGATTTAGACCGTGCGTCGAAGGTCCGATACCTCCTATCTTAGACCGTTAGAACCGCCCAGCTGGACTTGACAATCATCTCGAAAATCAAGTCAAACCGATAATCACAGACTATTTCGTTGAACCCGGACTGAAGAGACGGCGAATAGGGACAGAATTGGAATTTCAAATTCAAATCTGGCACATGACTTGACACGTCAGTATTAAGCGTTCTGACCGTCAGAATTCATCCAGATTACACCCTCGGATCAGGAAAATTTTCTATTTATTATCATGAGACTTTCAGCCTTGATCTACGTACGGTGACCCCTGAACTGAAACTGGTCCGCCACGTGCGATCTGCGAACCCTGCCAGACTGAAAACTTGATACGTGCTACATCTGGTACGCATGAGCTTAAGTCTGATTGCAATCGACCAGGGGACCACCAGAAAGCAATTTTTGGACCGAAACAGCCCTGAAATGGATAGGCACCAAGTAAACTTCGTTCCGGAGCCTGTTTCCGGCATTTTTAAGCTTATAAAAGGGGTTGAAACCCTCATTTCTCTCTCCCATCCGAAAATTGCAAACCCTAGAGAAAAGGAGAGAGAGTTTGAGAGAGAGAGTGGAAGGGATTTTTCCCATTTTCGAGCCGCCGATTGCTATTGCTTCAGCAACTCTTCCCAATCACCTGGCTGGTGATTTCTCTGCTTTTTTCAGGTATAAAACAACCCTAGAACTTGCTGATTTAGGGTTTACTTAGATTCACGGTGTGTTAGCTAACGTAACTTGTAAAATAGGTCCTCCTACTGCCGTAGACGAAGCGTACACGCTCCGTTCAAAATCTCACATCCGTAAGAGACTAGGTGAGGATTTTAGACGCTTTGATTGACGGTTTACAACGCTTTCAATGTCGTTTAATAGTAGATTATTGACGGCATCACCGTTTGACATGTACAACATGCTCTCCGTTTCCTGTTTCGTAAATTAACAAAGAATATGAGATTTAGGGCATTTTAGTCATTTGTAGGAAGTACGGTCTACATTCATAATTTGCTGACGTGATTGACATGGTTTGTTGTCGCATTAGGGAGTTAGGAATGCTTGCATAATTAGTTTGGCGAAGGGATTCGCCTAGTTGCGCACTTTGGGTCGACATACTATATGTAGACTTAAGTGTGTAGTGTAGGTGTTTGTATAAATGCTTGTATTAGTACGTATTGAATTAAATGATGTTATGTAGTAGTTTGAGATTGATTTCTTAGTTAATATGCTGACCTAAATGATTTCCTACATGTTGACCACATGCATGATTCCATTACATGCATGAAATGTATGTGTTTGAAGATTTTCTTAAGTTGAATGTTATAACATGTGTTAACATGCTCACATGATTGTATTTCAATTCCAATACTCTTACTTAGATTGCTGATATGATTCCATAATTGTTTGGGACTAGACTTAGTCCAGGCAGTCGGTAACCGAGCGAATTCGTGGCTGACTGGTCATAGCCACGAACGACGCGTCGATAAACGTGATTCGTGTTTGGGGTTGGCGGCAGTGGTTAGGCCACGCGAAGTGTTTTACGCAGTTCATGTCGTTCGACTTGAGATGCGATCGTGCTAGTCGAGCCCGTCAAGCAACCCGACTGGCCGATGTATGTTCACCTTGTATGAGTCATAACTGCTTGAACCTAGGGTACTGAACTTACCATTGTAAACCCTGTTAACCATGGTACCTTGATCCACGAAGACTCATGAGCCGGGCATGGTGGTATGGGACACCGTGGTCGAGCTGTCGGCCTACGCTGGGGCCACAAACCTCCCCGTAGTGACCAGTGAGCACCTAGACTCGTGAGCAGATTATGGTGGTATGGGACACTATATTCTAGCTGTAGGCCTACACTGATCAGGCGACGAGCCCTTTGTAGTGACCGCGAGCGTATTCTGAGTCCACGGGAGGCGACGACCCTTCCGTTAAAGTAGAGTACGGTAGCCCTGTATTGATAAGGTGATAGGGGAGCGGTGCAACGAGTGCGAGCAACAGCCCTGGCAGCCCTTGCAGTGACCTACGAAATATACATCGTATGAGATTACTAGGAGTGACGACCCTAGACAGGATCTGTGTTGGGATTGATACAAGGAAAGTACCTTAGTTTCCCAATCCTGCTGTTTGAATGGACTAATAACAACTTAGAAATCATATCACCATAACATTGCATGTGCCTGGAAGATGTGGAGCACTCTAGGGAGTGTGGCATGCCGCGGTCGTAAGATGTTGCCGTATGAGGGAGATCGTCGGTGAAGGCATACATCACGTCATGTCATCTTGCATTAACAACAGTATTAGGATTTTCTGATTTACTGCTTTACTATTATCGCATGATTGAATTGTGAATATGCTAATCTTTGCTCTATGATTCCACTGAGTTGATCACTCACTCCCACGTTACGGGATGGTGTTTGCAACACCCACCAGACCCTGTTGTAGATGCAGGTGAGGCTGAGATCCAGGAGGTGGAGCCAGACATTGACGAGGACCAGGACGAGTTCTCGTATATGCAGTATCACGACGGCTTCCCGTAGGCGACCTGGATCGATGGGGTTTCAGTGGGACTATTTGGAACATTACATTTTTGTTCATGTATATGTATATGAGACTCAGAGATGTATTCATACTTTAAAGACAGATGAGATTTACTTTGTTTTTCCATACAGTGATATACATATTGTTTAGTCTTCCGCTTGCTTTTATCACTGGATCTGAAGTATGAATTGCATTTTTGGTACACTTTTACTCATGTGAATGCTTTAAATCAGACAACATTGAATCATAATCATTTTTGTTGCATAAGTGACGGTCTGGAACTCGGGAGTTGAGTTTATGCACGACCCCTGATTTTCAGGGTGTTACACGTACGTATTTTACTGATATGATTACTATGAGTATTTATCGTGTACCTATGATAGTTATGCGTGTATGATCTGTTTGGCGAAGAGATTCGCCATAATGCACATTATTGGCCGACATATGCTATGTAGACTAATGTGTGTAGACTATGTGTTTGTATAAATGTATGTATTAGTAAATATTGAGTAAATGGTGTTGTAGATTAGCATTGAGATTGGATTCTCAACTAATTTGATGATGTACATGAATTCCTCCATGCTTGTTGTATTGAATTGATTACCTTATGTGTGAAATACTCCTGTATGGTTAACTGCTTATGATGTATGTTATAACATGCTGATAACATGCTGGAATTACTTGTATTTCAATTCTGTCTCTCTCATATGATTATTGATTTAGATTACAAGTGTTTGGGGCTATACTCTAGTTCAGGAAGTCGGTAACAGATTTGAATTCGTGGTTGGATTCTATTCGCCACGAAGGACGCATTGACGAACCCGAGTCGTGCTTGGGTTGACAGCAGTGGCTAGGCCACGCGAGGTGTTTATGCGCTTCATGTCGTTCAGCTTGAGTTGCGCTCTTACTAGTCGAGCTCGTCGAGTAACCCGACTGACCATTATATGTTCACCTTGTATTGATCATAACTGCTTGAACTTAGGGTACTAAACTTATCAGTGCTAACCCTGATAACCATGGTACCTTGATCCACTAAGACTCACGAGCTGGGCATGGTGGTATGGGACACCGTGGTCGAGTTATCGGCCTACGCTGGGGCCACGAGCCTCCCCATAGTGACCAGTGATCACCTCAGACTTGTAAGCCGATTATGGTGGTATGGGATACTATATTCGAGCTGTCGGCTTACTCTAATTAGTGACGAGCCCTTTATAGTGACCTCGAGCGTACCCTGAGTCTACGTGAGGCGACGACCCTTCCGTAGCAACAAGAGTGCAAACTATGCCTGTATTAATAAGGTGAGGGGGAACGGAGCAACGAGTGCGTGTAACAGCCCTGGCAGCCCTTGCAGTGACCTAAAAATATATCATCGTATGAGACTACTAGGAGTGACGGCCCTAGACAGGATCCTTGTTGGGAATGATGTAAGGGAAGTACCCTAGTTTTCCAATCCTGCTGTATGAAAAGGACTAATAACAACTCGATAATCATATTCATATCACACTGCATGTGCCTGGAAGATGTGGAGCACTGAGGGAAGAAAGCATGCCACGGATGTAAGATGGTGTCACACGAGGGAGTACGTTGGCGAGGGCATACATCATGTCATTTCATCCTTGCATTAATTACAGTATTTAGGAATGTTTGATTTGTTTGCTTTATCATTATCACTTGATTGATTTGATAACATGTTAACCTTTGCTCTATGATTCCACTGAATTGGCCACTCACTCCCACGTTACGGGACGGTGTTGTACACACCAAATAGTCCCTGTTTTAGTTTCAGATGATGGCGCTGCTTGTGAAGCGGAGCCGGACTTGTATGACGATGAGGAGGATTTCTCCTATAGGCAGTTATCAAGCGGGTATATGTAGACCGTGTTCTGATCGACGGGATTACAGGGAGGTTAATTAGACGCCATGACACTTGTTATTTTATACTTTTGGAGCACTCATGTATATTCTTTATGATCATTTTTTTTGAGTATACATGTATATATTTAACCTATAACATGTTCACACTCTGGAGACTTACAACAGTTCATATATTTTATATATCTATCACAGTCTTCCTCTTGCTAATTTAACTGTCTCTGGAGTATGATATGTTGTTTTGGCTTAATCCACTTCATGTTTTATGCACTATTACAGCCGACATTCATCCATCATTGAAAATGTTGCATAAGTGATGTTCTGGAACTCGGGAGTGGAGTTTATGCTCGACCCCCAATTTTTGGGATGTTACATTAACGGTTGAGATCGATCATGGATGGTGGAGATGGGAGTAAAGAAGGTGGGCCACACTAGCTTCTCCTCATGGAAGCCATGGACGTGGGTTGCTTGGAGAGAGATGGAGTTTGAAAAATAAGGGAGAGAGAGAGAGAGAGAGAGAAAGAGAGAGAGAGAGAGAGAGAGGTGATGGGAGAGAAGTAATGGTGAGTGATGTGAGTAGGTACTTTGTGTAAGAAGGAGTTTGACTTTAGGGTTGCTTGGGGATGGGGTTGTACTTTGACATGAGAGGTGATGTGTAATTGATTGATGAGATTGATGGGATTTGATGTGATGTTCTCTTGGGTTTTGCAACGCACGGTGTTTTTCTCAAACTGAACGCGGGTTTACATCTCCTGACCCGGGTAGCGGATCAGTGCGTGAGTTACGGCGTTGGAACCGTGGCGACGGTGCGATCGCTAGGGTACAAGTCTCTGGTCGAACCGACTCTAGAATACGGGATACGACTCAGGGTTGTGTCCAACTGTCGGTTACAGATCACAGATTACTGAATTTCGACCAGGAGGACCGTGGAAGCTTAATGAACGGTACGGTCCAGTATACGGGCCTTACACATTAGTTATCATTATATTCGTGAATTGGTGGAAGAAAAGATGATTTTATTAGAATATATTCAAACTGCGAATCAACTAACTGACATATTCACAAAATTGATCAACAAAAATCGATTTGGAAAATAAAAAATTGATCTTGGTATGTGCAATATGAACTGATGATTTGTGCTCGTTTATATCATAATGTATGTATATATTATTTTATATTTTTAAAATTTAAATATATGCAAAATTACACATTTTTAGTGTTACATAACCAGTTGAGTACACACTCGACCAATTGTGGCACGACCGGTCGAGTATGTAAATGACCAGTCGTGAAACTTGTGAAATGGGTTTTTATTTATGAAAAATGTCACTTTTTTCATTTTTGTCTTCTTCTCCATCAAGCCCAACTACGACCGGTCGAACCCATCTCTTGATTACTCTTCGGTTAGTGCTTCATTTTTTATTTTCTTATGGATTTCTTTGATCATCCTTAATCATGATTTGCTTCTAGTTTCAAGATTTATGGTAGTTTGAAAGGGTTTTTTTCCTTAACATCTGATTTTCTTGGAATCCTTTCATTTCTTTTTGTAATCCTTCATTTCTTTGTTTTCTTGTTACAATGGAAGGAAGAAATAGGAAGAGAACCACTCGTGGTCACTCTTCATCCTGTTTCGCACCCATTACCGTGCATCACCTTCAGCCTCCTTAAGAGGATCCCGAGTATGTGCGGGATTTCTGTCTTACAAATGTTATTGTTGAGCATGTTATCATTGTTGATCATCTTGAGTGCTTAAACATTATCCCTCTCCTTCAAGCTATAGGTTGGGAAAACATACTATCTTGGGGCAGTCCTGCATACCGATCCATTGCACAGGCCTTGTATGCTTGCATTACTGAGTTCTCTCTAGAAGATTTGACATTTAATGTGTCAACTGGAGAAGGTCCAATTGAGGTAGACTGTCATTTAATTTCAGCAATCATGAATACACCTGTTGTTGATGACAGCATACCCATATCCACTTTGTAATCTAAACCTTCTAAAAATGCTAAACAATTATTTATGAGAGTTCTTTGTAACAATAATGCAGAATGGAACGACAGTCTTGTGCTCAGTTCTAAATATATGTTTTCCAGATACAGGGTCTTGCATCAAATTTTTATTTCGAATGTCTATCTTCACTAAGGTAACAAGAATGAGTTGACCTCTTTTATGGCCCGCATTATGCATTAAGTCGGATCTGGCATCCATATCTGTCTTCTTTCTCTTATCTGTCATCATATTATTCGGTTTCATCTCCATCCTGGTCATAGCGATATTCCGTTCACTTATCTTATGACTGCCTTAGCTAATCATGCTTTGATAGCTATGCCTATTGGAGAAGGTTCTATTAATCTCTGTCCATTTAATAATTCTAATATCAACAAGATGAACTCGGACTTGGCACCTGGTCAAGTTGATGAAAATGCTGGAGGAAATGAAGAAGCTGAAGAAATTGATGGTTTACCAGAAGAAGATATTAATGTGGATGATTTATTTGATGAACTTGAATCAGATTCTAAGGCTGACCCTGATCATAAGCCTTCTGATTTTGATGAGAGGTTGCCTAATCTTGAGGAACAGGTGGCTCATATTCGTGTAACCCAGGATTCTCAATTTGCTTATACGTGCAAACATATGAGGTGCATTAATAAAGGTTTACATCAAATTGATCCATCTATTCTTGCTCCATCTTTAGGATCTGATTAGTTTTTTTTTTTTGATGGTATCTGTAATAACTTTATTCTAACTCTTTTCCCTATGACTAATTGGATAATTTTTTTATACTCTTATCTATTCAGTTCAGATACTTTTTTTATTTGATTTGGATGAGTAGTTATTAATTCTACATGCTCTCTTATTCTCTTCATTTATCCTTATTCGCTTCCTTTGTCATGTTGTGACAAAAAGGGGAAGATATTATAATATTGAATGATATGTGAATAAAGATATGATATGATGAAATGTGGTTCATATTTTTTTACAAAGAGTAATGGATTAAGGGGGAGAGTTGATTATTGTGCATGATATCTATTATGGATCATATCATACATGTGCATGCATGTTAGTGCAACATGTTTGTGCAATGTGTTGTTTGAATATCGATTGCATATTGTAATTTTAGTTTTATGACAAATTTGAGAAAGGGGGAGATTGAAGTGCTATGTTGATAAACCCTAAGTATTGTCAAATTTTGGTGTGACAAACTAATTCAAGTTTTTATCTTGATTTGTATCAAGCTTGTGCATCTATTCACATTGAATCTTTAACGTTCGTTCTGTTCATGCTGAATCTATCTTGGCAATATCTACTACGAACTTACCGAGATCTTCAAACTGGAAGAAAGTGAAGACTTTCATATATTGAGTGAAGACGGAGTTTTCAAGAACATCGCGGTTCAAGATTTGAAACCAGAAAAGTCCAAGAATTCAAGACCTAATTGAAGATTATGTTTGGTATGTTGAGTTCAAGCTTTTAAGATCGCAAGAATTAAAGCTACTAAAGTGATCGATAAATTAAGTGTTCATATGTTCTATCTCACAAGTAAGGTATGATTGACATAGATTGACTTTAGATCATGATTAGAACATTTCATACTTTCGTGCAGTCATTTTGGTCATTTTATAAGTGTAAAATTATATTCTTTTGACTAGCCTTAGAACTGGCTCGACCAGTCCTAGTATTTCCTCGACCAGTCAAGGATTTGTTATGAATTTTTAGAATTTTTTTGTTTGTCTATGACCAGTCCTGGAAACTGGTTGACCAGTCATGTGAATAGTGCTCAACCAGTCGTGCAGTGCTCGACTCATTTTTCAGTGAGTAATCTGAACTCACACGACCAGTCATGTGGTGTCCACGACTAGTCGAGCAGGCTACTCGACCAATTGTGAGACCCACCAGGCCAGTCGTGCAACTGAAAAATCTTATCGTGCCAAAATTTTTGAAAATCTACTTAGATAAGGCCAGTTGTAGCTAACCAAAGGCTAGTCATGTCAACCAATTTTTCAACTATAAATAGTGCTCGAATTTTAGAGTTTTCTATTCAATTCTTATCATTCTTAAGCAATCACTCTGAGATAATTTTGAGTACATTCTAAGCTATTTTGTGCATATCTAAGATTCTTTAAAGTAGCTCTTATTTTTTATTTTTCTTCTCTGTTCCATTCTCATTTTGAAAAGGCATATTTGATTTACCCTTCCTTGAGATTAATATTAATACAAAGCCCTTGCTGATTTAATTAAAAATCATCTAGACTTAGAACCCTATACACATGTGAGACTGAACATTGAACATTTACGTCGTCATCAAGTTGGTTCTACCAGGCTGCTTCAAAATTGTCACACAGATAAGTTTTTACTTTTTCTGTAATTCAATTCATTTCTAGTTTGTGAGATTATTCTAGAAAATCTCCATTTTTAGTTTTATCTAAAGTGATCTAGAAAATCTCAAAGAGAGGATTTTTTGAATTGTATAAGCTCATCTAAAGACACAATTGTGTAGGTTTTAGGTGAACATTGAAAAATCTATTTTAATTAGTGAACACTAATATCCTAAGGGACTGGATATTAGGAGTGGAGTAGTTGTATAGTTGTTTATTAACAATTGATGTACACACAAGCGAACCACTATAATTCTCTATTTTGGTGGATGTATGATTTATTTCTTTATCTTTTATGGTTTAAGATTGTGGGATGTATTTGTGGATGTGAATGTTGTAATCTTTATATTTCAGCATTGTATGGTGAGTGTTATAATAGATTAGTTTCTATTTCTTTCATATCCTCTTGAGTTTGAGTTTTTGATACTCACTCATATTCTAGTAAGGTTGTCCTACCACAAACCATTAGTTTTTAGTGTTAGGTTGTCCTTAGAACCAAGTTATATCAACCTCTCAATACTTGATTTTTGAGGTTGTTATTTTTTTTTTGTTATTTGCATTCTTTTTGGCTATTTGTTATTGAGGCATAAAAAATATTCCATTGCTGTGGTCAGAGAATTCCATGGTGAGGATCTTTTCCAAGGTTGTGTACTCCGTATTTTGGTAAAATTCCATGTACAGGGGTAGTTTGGTAAAATTTCATGTCTGGGGGTGTTTTGGTAAAAGTCAACTCTTGGGGTATTTTGGTAAAATTTCATGTCTAGGGATATTTTGGTAAAAATCAGCTCCGGGGGTATTTTGGTAAAAATCCATGTCCAGGGGTATTTTGGTAAAAATTCATGTCCCGTGGTAGTTTAGGTATTTTAGTAAAAGGTATTAAAAAGGGTGTTTTGGTAATAAAGGGTACACGGGTATCATTTTAATGGAGAGAGGTTGTACACCACCATTTAAGTGAGAGCTTGGTGGACACCATTGTTTAAGGGAAGAAGATCTACAAACATGAAGGGATAAGTGGTGGTGATCACCACTTTGTAAGAGAGCAAGGGCCTATAAATACCCCTCCTCTACTTCATTTGAAGGGTTGAATCATTTGTTGATCAATTGGTGGGCTAGAAAGGGAGAGAGAAGCAAGATGAGAGAAGGAGAGAAGGCAGTCATTGCACCAGTCCGCACAACAGAAAGTCTTTGCGCAGACCCACGTAATGGGAATAAAAAGTCCCATTGCGCCACCTTTTATGGGATTCGTTGCACCAGCCTGCTCAATCAATTTGGGACAGAAATCCCTCGCGCGGTTCTGCGCAACCCTTTGAGGAAAAAACTTCTTGCACCACTATCGGCTGAAGCTCTGTCCGAATGCAATTCCCTTGTGTCACGCAACCCTTTTTGTTTAATGATATTTGTTTACTTCAACCACTTACGATGGTATTTCGAAAGATTTGATTCCTTCATTAGCATGAGAAGATCATGTTAGGCCATTGTCCAAAAGATTGGGAAGATCCGAGCTCCAAGTGGGTCACATCACACGCGATACGTGGGCAAACCTCAATGGTTAAACAGTATTGAAGTCATTGTTTTGAAATCATGTAAAAGTTACGTGACTTGCTATGATATTGAGTGGGATCCACTGTGATGTTGGTAAGCAATCCACTCCGTTCACCGTCTTTTTTCTGCTATGTTATGACATGGGCTAGAATATGAGGAAGTTTTGTAAACCAGGTGGGCCGCATAATCTAAATAAGTGGAAATTGACACTCACCGTTAAATCTACTTGTTGAACAGTAGCATGCATGGTTCAAGCCTTATTTACAGATTTGCCATCAATTCCTCAATTACCTTTTGGCATTAGTTATGCTAGAGTACATCGTCTAAACGTATTGAAATTTATCAGGTCTTCACCATTGTTCATGCTCTTTCCATTAGTTCAGTTTGGGCCCCGATTTCCCAAGGATGTCCAAGATGCTTTCTTAATGGTTATTGTCTGTTCTTGCCCATCGGGTCACTTATACACTGATCCAGGAGCTGAAATTTGACATGTACGGCTAATTTGTGGTCCCAAGGTTGTACATAAAGTTTTTAGATGATCAAATGGTGGTAACCCTGTAATCTTACATTATGGGTGATCTTTTAGGCCCGTTTAACATGAGCGACCTGATTTTCTCAGATCCTGAATGTGTAAATTCGTTGATCTCAATCCCCTAGTTGTCTCGATGCCACATTTCAAGGGACCGTTCCGCACTTCAAAGAGGATTCAAGGAAGGATGATTGGAAGAATGATCAGAACTGATCTTCAAGCCCGCGATTGGTTAATCAATTCAACATTCCTCTTAAGTCATAGGCGATGACTGAAACAACTGTCAAAATGCTGGTAAAATTTCCATCGGGCTGTCTTATCTAATTTGATTAATTGTACTTAGTTTTCAGAATCAAGGGAATTCGAGGATGTAAATGAACTCAAAATAAATGTGATCAATGTTCTCTCATTGTTTCTTTGTTATCATTAAATAAATCCCCCAAATAGAACGCATTTATTTTCTTGTCGAAACAAAATGGCGACTCTGCTGGGGATATATTATTTAGTGGTAACTTAAAAAATATTCAAAGAACACTTATCACTTTTTGGCGTCTGTATGGACTCTAAAATGGCAACTTTCAGTGGAAATATCCTCCCCTTCATCTCTAAAAACAAAGTACAGTTTTATTTAATCAAAATAACTAGCACTGTTTTGGATGACAGATAAACCGCAACGATCTTTCTCCCGACTCATATAGTTGTTTACTTTACATCCAATAGGCTTGCACTAAAAAAGTGTTAGAGAAGATCGAATCAGTTTTGATCAAAGACAAATAATGTCAGAACAATGATAGTTTCCAGTGAGAGCTAGCTTCTTGTATGGGAGTGATTCAAACATCAGTTAGTTAGCACATGTCTAAGGAAGAGGAACGACATCCCTGTGAATATGATGGCAGAGTTCCTTCTATGGCTTTCCTCTTCCATTTCACTTGATGAGTATCAAGATATGCTGAAATGCTTGTGCAAGATGGTCCCATATGAAAAACTTCCTCAAAAGGTCATATTCACCTGGATGGAAGGGAAAAATACTGCCAAGGTCATTAAAAGTTCTGAAGATGATCCTCAACTACAGTGCTGTGTGGATCCCACATGGCCAATTAATAGATCGAACATAGAAAGGGTGGTGCACTTATGAATCTTCCAAGACTGGAAAAAGTAAACATATGGAGTCAGCTGTTGATTCAATTGTAACACATCCAATTGATGAAATATTGTATTGGCACAATGCTATAAAAAGAGAGTTGAATGATATAGCTGAAGAGGCGAGGAAGATACAAATTTCAGGAGATTTCTTAGATTTGTTAGCTTTTAATGAGATGTTACAATTCATTACTGAAGTATGCATCTTCCACGGCATTGCTGAGGATAAGGTTATATTCCCAACGATATATGGGGAATCATCATTTGCTCAAGAGCATACTGAAGAAGAAAGCCAATTCGACAATTTTAGATGCTTGATAGAAAGCATTCGGAGTGCATAAGTGAATTCAAATTCAGGTGATTTTTATACAAAATTGTGCCCTCATGCTAACCAAATAATGAGCATCATACAGAAGCAATATCCTGCCGAGTATGGATATCAGTACATTCGAAGTGTGCAGAAAATAGAAAATTTACCAACAAGGTGTTCATCAGCCGTCACCAAATGAATGTATTACTGAAGACCTTACTCTTCCAATAGCGACTACTGTGAACAACAGTAAACCTTGAAAGAAAGCCTTCAGATGAGAAGTTAGTTTGAATGAATTAGGTATTGCTCACCAACAAGTAAACGGATCAATTAATGAATTAACGAATTCATCGGTCAATAGAGAACCCTGGGGGGCATTGTCACAACCTGCTAGAATAGAAGAGCGAGTTAAATTTGCAATTTGAAAAAAAAAGGGAGTCAAAGTGAAGTTACTCAACTCTCATATGAATCAGCTTTTTGAAAGTCGTAAGAGAGTAGAAGCAATTACTACTGAAGAAAGAAAAGTAAAAAGAAGGATCGTCAAAAAGTAAAGAATTGAATTTTTTGATATAGAGAACATCGATGATTTTACAAACAAAAAAGAAAGTAGAGGAAGAGTTTGAACAATTTAAGGACTAAGGGAAATATACATTTGAAGAAGACGGCATACTCCTTATGATTGCTAGTTGCGGAGAAAATCGAATTGCCATAGTTAAAGTATTAAAGAAAATAAAACAAAGAAGAAAAGAAGAATAGGAAAGAAGAAAGTAAGACAACATGTTGACTCAGAAGATTCACAGTGTGTTGACTCAAAAGATTTATGGCACAATTATTCAGAGGGCAGACAAAGGCATACAAAATATGTTATCCTTGAAGATAAGCTACAGTTTTGATGCCTCCAAATCAGAAAAGGGGCAAGATAAGAAAAGTCTCAAAATGCCAAAAATCTCAGAATCCCAAATGAGGTAATCGTTGATTTCCTAAGATGATAATTGTTTATAATAATTGTCTATATCAATTTTTGTAGGTTAAAGTTGGGGCAAAAGCAAGCATTGATGATTGTTATCAAGCATTGGCGATTGTCATCGACAATTCGAGGAGCAAAAGGATTGTGAAAGACAAAGTCATGTACGTTCCCTTATGCGAATGAATAAAGTGCAAATTTTCAATTAACTTTGAATTTCAGGAGAAATTCAGGAGATACATTTGAAGAAGAAAGAAAAGTGAATGGTTTAAACAAGTTGCAGAAGACGATTGATAAAGAAGAAATTGTTAAGGTGTACGACATAAGAAAAAGAAATAAGAGTACACAGCCCTGATTAGTTCGTGACTGGGGGCAAAGCTATTCTTGAGCAAAAGAATGAAATGATGCGGCGTTAACATATTTGTTAAAGGTCGCAACATCGTGATTTTAATTACAAAGATTCCCAAAGCAATGCTTCCTAATAAAAAGGGGACAAGGCAGGTGAGTAAAAACTGTGAAATATATTTCTCACAATAGAATGTATTTCTTTTATGTATATGAATCAAATGCAAGATTTCAAGCATATTAAGTCATCGCCAAATGAAAAGAGTTGATGATTGCTGTCAAGCGTTGATGATCACTGTCAAGCGTTGATGATGATTGCTATTAAGTGTTGATGATCGCTAGCAAGCATTGATGATTGTTGTCAAGCATTGACGACTATCGCCGACGCCAAAGATTTTCGTCGGTAAGTACCGATGATTATCACCAAAATTAACAACTATCACTGTCGCCATCAATCACTTATTAAAATTGTTATCATCGCCAAGCTTGTACACTATTTTAAATATGAAATGAATATTCTCAAAGTATTATCAGCAGCAGCGAAATATCAATTATTGATCACTATCTTTTGGCAATGGAATAAACTATATAGCCAACCACATATAAATTTGACGATAGTAATGGTTGCTTATCATTTAAGGCAGTCTAGCCAAGCCCTAAAAGGGCCAGCTATGCATAAGACCTATCAAGATCGTCATTTAGGTAGTAGTGAGAAGCCAGTGGCCCTAAAAAGCCCTTGAAGGCCATCGTATGCATACCCATGTGGGCTGCGGATGAAGCTACCGAACAAAAGCCTAAAAGGCCAAAAAGTCCTCAACGATAGTCAGGCGTAACCCCCATACCGTCTGTATAGCTATCCGACAGCGTCGCAGGGAACAGAGGAAAATGTCCTCCCATGAATGGGCTCGACCTTGTAGACGAAGAAAAAATAGGCCGCAGTGTGAGCTCTTTGGCCATATTCATAGATAGGCCAACTGTGCATAAGGCCCCCCAAATCTACGACTTGATTTCAGTACTAATTCATGAGGAATGGCTTAAACCTACTCATTGATGGACTGGCGGCCCTAGGTTTGGTACCCCAAAGGTAGCCTTGCGGGCTTTGTGAACTCTAGAAAGTTATCGTAGCCAACTCTGTGTATAAATCCAACCAAGTTCACAACCCCGGTAGCTTCACTGGGCCTCTCTGATGGATTACAATTTGTAAACTCACCAGGCAGTGAGAAGTCCAACGAACTCATAAGAGTTATAGAGACCATCACGTGAGACCCGACTCCACTACTCAAGAGTATAAAAAACTGCGTGGGCTCCAACTACTTATGAGCTTAAACTATGTATTGCTCCAACTACTCAAGAGCATAAACTGTGTGTAAGTGTCAGTCCAGTCCAGTCCAGTCTAGTTCAATCTAGACTAGTCTAGTCTAGTCCAGTCAGTTCAATCTAGACTAGTCAAGTCAAGTCTAGTCTAGTTCAATCTAGACTAGTCCAGTCCAGTTCAGTCTAGTTCAATCTAGACTAGTTAAGTCTAGTCCCGTCAAGTTAGGTCAAGCTCAGTCTTGTCTAGTTAAAGTATGGTCAGTCAAAGTACACCATCTCCACTGCTAAAAAAAAAAACATAAACTATGTGTAGCATTCAAAATGCCGCAAATACATATTTTACTTTAGATATGCTCGAATATGCAATTACCTAATGAAAATTTTAAATGTTGAGTAAAGAACATGCAAAAAATGCATTTCTCTTAAATTGGGCTCAAATTACAGCAAATGCCTTCAAAAATATTGACAATTATCTACTCAAAAGTTCATGTCTTCAAGATCAACTACTAGCCTTCAATTGTAATATACGTATTCTTTTGACAAGGATTGAAATTCTTTAAAAGGAGCAGTAAAGATTATCCATCCTTCAGGAGTATCAGCAAGATTTACTTCAAAAATATTATCTTCTGAAGAAATCTTTATGCGATGTTAACTGGGAAAGGGGGCAGGATCTATGCCTTTAAAGTAAATCATGCCTTGGTCTTTCTGATAGTTTCTTATACACGAGGAATTCATATGCTGAGTGTTATGAATAATAATATTGCAAGACTCTAAGTACCAGATTTGATGGAGACAAAGAATAAACGAAATCATCATCCAATCAGCGAAGATCAAATGAATGTCTATAAAGAAATACCAAGGAGCACAAGCTAGAAAAGACTCAGCAAAGAGACTCAGCAGTCAAACCTTTACAACTAGAGATGACATCTCCAGGAGTGCGATTTAACGAGCAAAGAATATAATGCGAAACACGATGACAAGCGCAAAGATGAAATGATTAAATCATATTGCGAATATCACAATCAGCCTAAAAGAGAGAAGAAGCTTTCAATCTATTAAAATAATTATCAATGCTTCATGAAGCTAAATTGGAAAATTATAATGTATTGAGATACTAATTCTGATTAATTTGGCAAGAAAAACTATCATTCAAAAGCTTAGGTCATGCAGATCATGAATAAAGAAAACAATCGAAAAAGTTGTTGCAGCAGGAACAATATTAAGGAACAACCCCAGATACAGAGTTGAGGGAAAGAATCTCCAGAGTTGATCAAAGAGACCGTTACAGTAGCAGCAGTGTTGAAAGATAGCTTTCTAGTCAAGATACTCAAGGACAAAGTCGTCACAGCTGTTGCAGAGATGTGTTTCGATGAAAAGAAGATTTTTTCCTCTTTAGTGAAACATCCGCTCAACACTAGTCCTAGGGGCATTCCAGTCTTCCATTTGAATGCAATCATCAAATCTTTCGTTTGAACGTGACCATTCAAATCTTTCGTTCGATCGCAATTGTTCAAATCTTCTGTTCGAGTGTAATTGTTCAAATCTTCTGTTCAAACATGAGCATTCAAGTCTTCCGTTTGAACGTGAGCATTCAAATCTCCCGTTCGAGCGTGAGCATTCTAGTCTTTCGATCGAACATGATCATTCAATCTTCTGGTCAAGTATGACCATCCAGTCTTCCATGCAAGCATGATCATTCAGTCATCCTTCAGTTACAATTCATTTAAGATTCTTCTGGCAGAGGAAGATCGATCCTCTATTTGATTTCAGGAATCAATCAAAGAAGGATCAAGAGGGCATCTGTTGAGGCACAAAAAATATTCCATTGCAGTAGTCAGAGAATTCCATGATGCGAATCTTTTCGAAGGTTGTGTACTCCGTATTTTGGTAAAATTCTGTCTGGGGCTATTTTGGTAAAATTCCATGTCCAGGGATATTTTGGTAAAATTCTATGTCCGGAGTGTCTTAGTAAAAATTAGCTCCAGGGGTAATTGGTAAAAATTAACTCTAGGGGTATTTTAGTAAAATTCCCTGTCCAGGGATATTTTGGTAAAAATCAGTTCCGGGGGTATTTTGGTAAAAATCCATGTCGAGGGGTATTTTTGATATTTTGAAAAAATCCATGTCTAGGGGTAGTTTAGGTATTTCAGTAAAAGGTATTAAAAAGGGTGTTTTGGTAATAAAGGGTGCACATGTGTCATTTTAATGGAGAGAGGTTGTACACCACCATTTAAGGGAGAGCTTGGTGGACACCATTGTTTAAGAGAGGAAGATGTACATTTGTGAAGGGATAAGTGTTGGTGATCACCACTTTGTAAGAGAGCAAGGGCCTATAAATATCCCTCCCCTGCTTCATTTGAAGGGTTGAATCAGTTGTTGATCAGTTGGTGGGCCAGAAAGGGAGAGAAAAGGGAGAGAGAAGCAAGATGAGAGAAGGAGAGAAGGTAGTCATTGCGCCAAGCCACGCAACAGAAAGTCTTTGCGAGGACCCGCACAATGAGAATAGAAAGTCCCATTATGCCACCTTTTATGGGAACTATTATGCCAACCCGTGCAATCAATTTGGGATAGAAGTCTCTTGCGCGGTTCCGCGCAACCCTTTGAGGAAAAAACTCCTTGCGCCACTATTGGCGGACATTCCATCCGAACGCAATTCCCTTGCCCAGTTCCACGTAACCCTTTGTGTTGAATGATATTTGTTTATTTCAGCCACCTGCGATGGTATTTTGAAAGATCTGATCCCTTCATTAGCATGAGAAGATCATGTTAGGCTATTATCCAAAAGATGGGGAAGATCCGAGCTCCAAGTGGGTCACAACACGTGATAAGTGGGAAAACCTCAAGGTTAAACAGTATTGAAGTTACTGTATTGAAATCACATAAAAGTTACGTGACTTGTTGTGATATTGAGTGGGGTCCACTGTGATGTTTGGTAAGCAATCTACTCCGTTCACCATCTTTTTCCCACTATGTTATGACATGGGGTAGAAGATGAGGAAGTTTTGTAAATCAGGTGAGCTGTGCAATCTAAATATGTGAAAATTGACACTCACTGTTAAATCTACTTGTTGAATGGTAACATGCATGGTTCAAGCCTTATTTACTACTTTGCCATTAATTCCTCAATTACCTTCTGGCGTTAGTTATGCTAGCATACATCATCCAAATGCCTTGAAATTTGACAGGTATCCACCGTTTTTCATGCTCTTTTCATCGGTTCAGTTTGGGTCCCGATCTCCCAAGGATGTCTAAGAGGCTTTCTTAATGATTATTGTTTGTTCTTGCCCATCTGGTCACTTATACACTGATCCAGGAGCTGAAATTTGACGTGTATGACTAATTTGTGGTCCCAAGGTTGTACATAAAGTTTCGAGCTAATTAGATGGCGGAACCCTGTAATCTTACATTTTAGATGATCTTTTAGGCCCGTTTAACATGAGCAGCCTGATTTTCTTGGATCGTGGCTGTGTAAATTCGTTGATCTTAGTCCCCTACTTGTCTCGGAGCCACATTTCAAGGGACCGTTCCGCACTTTAAAGAGGATTCAAGGAATGATGACTGGAAGAATGATCAGAACTAATCTTCAAGCTCGCGATTGGTTAATCAATTCAACATTCCTCCTAAATCCAAAGAGATGACTAAAACAATAGTCGAAATGCTGCCGAAATTTCCATCGGGCAGTCTTATCTGATTTGATTGATTGTACTTTGTTTTCAAAATCAAGGGAATCTAAGGATGTAAATGAACTCAGAATAAATGTGATCAATGTTCTCTCATTCTTTTTTTGTTATCATTGAATAAATTCCCCAAATAGAACACATTTGTTTTCTTGTCGAAACATCTGTTGTCTATATTTCACCCCCCCCCCCCCCCCCTAAGGACATATAGCTCGACCTTTTCAATATGAATTTGTTTATTTGGGGTTGTATAAGCCTTATATGGGCCCTACATTTGGAATTTTGTGATGATCAAGATGTTTTTATTTAATGCATGGTTTACTCTAGCTTTGTTGCTATTAACTCTGATTAATGATAAGCGGTTCAAATTTACACTGAATTTTACAGGATAACACTCGGGTTTTTGGAGAACGAATCATATACTCGAGTTCTAAAAATTGAGGTGATACAAAAGGCCTCTTATAATCAATTTACCTATTAGATCTGAGATGTTTCACACTTCCTTAGAGAATAACACAGAATGTTCTTTGTTGTAAATTTGTGATATACTTAAAAGGTTGTGTTTCAAATCCTTTACACAGAGAATATTTTCGATCTTAGGCATCTTAGCCCAACAACTGTCCCTCGGTCGATGATTCTAGCGGTGTTATCATCCCCAAAGGTGACCTACCTACTGTCAAAATCGACATAATTGTAAAAGTGGGTCCAATCACCGGTCATGTCTTGAGCATCCACTATCTAAGTACCATTTTACACTATTGTTTGCTTTAATAGTGATATGTATCACAAGACAGTCATATTTGTTCTTTATGACTCATTTGAATATAATTGTCTTTGGACATGCACTATTTGTAGGAGATATAGAATTTTTTTTGGGTTCTCCTCTAATAGGCACGTTTTTCTAGCAGATTTGAATTTAGTGACCAATTGATCATTTACCTAGTTCATCATTTCTTTGGTCTTTTGATTCAGTTGGGCAACCTGTTTTAATAACTCTTCCATTCTTTTGGTCATTTTGAGAAGAGTGGGAAACTTCCTTATTTCATTTTCTTTTTGTGCCTTTCTAGGAGTACTCCTCACGTTTTATAACATTTTTTTGGTAGGTTTGAATTTACCTATACAGTTTATACCAGACATGGAGTGGGAGTGTCTAAAACCTAGACATTTAAATTGTAAATGTCCCATATTTCCACATTCATGACAGATAGCAGAAGCCTTTAGTTGGCTTCCTTAAGCCACTGGTTTCTTAACCATGGTTGTGCGTGAGTGGGACTAGTCTTAATACTCTCATAGCCTAGCCCTCTCCTATCTTCAGTATTTTTATGCAAACCCCTAAGTCTCTCTAATTTTTCTTCGCTTTGGGTGAACATATGGCTAATTTCAGCTTGATTTTTTTTATTTTTCTAACTCTAGGTTCAAACTTTGATTTACAGTTTTTGTTTTGTTCAATTCTGATTCTAGATAGTTAATTTTCTTGGTCAATTTTTCTAGGATGAATCCATCATCAGTCGATTCTCGTATTAGTTTGGCATTGTCTATATAGTATTCTTGTAGTTCATCAGCCACACGTTCATTCTTAGCTTTGGCTTCTTTTAATTCTTTTTGGCCTGACCAAGCTTTTTTATTAATTGTCATGCTATGAGTGTAGTACAGCTGATCATAGGCGTTTTGTGGGCTAGTGTTGTCATCTTGTTCATCTTCCTCTTCAAAAGAGGGCATTTCTTTTTCAAGTTCATCTTTCTCCTCAAGTTCCCTTTCATTTGCGATGACTAAGGTGGTGGAGGCCATGACTATTCTTAAGGAGCCTTGGTCTCCATCACTTTGAGACTCTTCAGATTCAGAATTTGAGTCTTCAGTGTTGTCCCGTGTGGTAGCCACTGCCTTTCCTTTTTATTTACCTTTTGCTGGACATTCAGTAGAAAGATGACCATACATTATACAATTATAGCATCAGGGTTCTTTTAACCTCTTTGGTGATTTACCTATGTGGAGTTTTTGGTTAAAGCTCACCCCCTTCTTGTAAAAGGTTTTCCCTTACTTCTTGTTGAAATTTTTTTTGAACCTTTTAGCTAGTAAGGCCATCTCCTCATTATTTTCATCTTCATCACTATCCACTTCATATTCATGCTTTTCTCTTTCTTTCTTTTTTTTCTGTGAGGTTTTAAGGAAAGTGTGTTTGGATTTAGTCAGGGCAGCATCTCATCAATCCATGTGGACCTATTATGACGGTTGTAAACAATCAAACAAATAGTAACTAAGATGAATGAAGATTAGCTTTGTG
The DNA here is from genome assembly GCA_037074715.1 of Magnolia kwangsiensis. Taxonomy (NCBI): domain Eukaryota; kingdom Viridiplantae; phylum Streptophyta; class Magnoliopsida; order Magnoliales; family Magnoliaceae; genus Magnolia; species Magnolia kwangsiensis. The sequence goes on along the minus strand of CM073572.1, from coordinate 117,862,157 downwards.
GTTAATAGTAAAATCAATAGGCAATTTTGTAGAAATAATTTATAAGTAATGATAATTTGTCCTTGTTAAACATCACTTCCTAATTTAAGAATGTCATCTGTAGTTGCATTTGCAGACTCCCTGATGGGGGAAGTACCCCACCTGTGCTGACATAGAACATATGAGATCTAGGAAGTTGGTTAACCAACCCCTTAGTTAGTGCCCTAAGCTAATAATCAGGAGGGATGTATATATACCATTAATGTGGACTAAATTGCCTTTAATTTTACCATCAGTTGTTTTATGCTTGCACCCACCTATGAGTGGACCTATGTAACTGTTGGGCTAGGAAATATATACACCGCGAGCCCACCTAGATAACTAGCCAAATCTTATACACATTTTCTGGCATGTTAATTTTAGTCCAATTAGACCCATGAGCTTTAATATCAGACCAATTGACTATTCAGCTTATTTTCAACCAAATCAAATCATTCATCTTACAGGTTGTTATGGGTAAAAATGGACTGGCTAAAGAGAAGAGGTCAACTCAGCCATCTCTGCGGGACATGAGGTTAGCCAGCACCAGTCATGAGCAATGAGCTCCTCAATGGTCAAGAAAGATCGCCTCCGCCGAAGAGAGGTCGGTCACCTACTACATATGAAGGTAGGTCAGTGGGTTGGTCATTTACCCAATGATAAGGAGAGGCTCATAGCTCATTAGAGTATTCAAGTCGACCAAGACCACATCGGACTCTTGATTTCAATCCCCCACAACATATTTCATCTAAATTCTACTAAGGAAAGGAGCTCAGCCTCACTGTCTTAACACAAAGTATGAGAGCAAGTCGGTAGGTCAACAATCTACACGGCACAGAGAGAAGGGTCAGGGCATGTGTAACGCCCTAAATTTCTAGGGTTGAGCAAATCTCTACTCCTAAGATCCAACACATCACTTATGCAACATGGATAATGATGTTCAGATTTTATTCATATTAATGAGTTAAACATGACTGAGATTAATAACATATCATACTCCAGATATAATTAAATTAAGAAAGTGGAAGTCTGAAACATATATATTTAAATATGAAAAGGTTTTACAAACTCCAGAGTATGAATATGTAATCAAACTAAATATATACATGTATTGTCTCAAAATATACAAAATGCAAGAATGTAAGATGTCCAACTAAGCCAATATCCCAGTAGTCCCTACACATCGGTATGAGATGTACACTGTAACACCCCAGATTTTTGCCTATTGGAATTAGATGTCCTTAGGCAATGGGTCAACCATAACACCTTGGTAACCTCTCAGAACCTAATTCCAAAGCCAAAGAAATCATTTAGAACCAAATTCTTTAGAAATTTATTGTGTATTAACTAGCGCTACACTAGATTTCCTGCCAAATTAGCATCAACTACTTTAAATACGATCTGTAAGACCCAAAACCTATAAAATCATTGACGTTATCTTACCCTGAAATCTAGGATCAATCTCTAAGCCCAGTTACCCTGGAGATCATTTGGAAACTTCGTATAGGACCTGGACAGCACGTCGAAAGTCCGATAGCGGTGAACTTAGACCATTATGACCGCTTAGTTGGACTTGACAATCACCTAGAAAATCAAGCCCAACCGATGTCCTGAAACCATTTTATTGAGCCCAGAGTAAAGAGAGTAAGAAAATGAAGATTTTTAGAAAATTAATTATATTTTTTAAGAAATCTGGAATGGTTCACTTGCGTGTTATTTTTAAGCATTCTAACCGTTAGATTTAGACCCAAATTCACCCTCGGATCAGGATAGGTGGCCCTTACATGTCATAGTACTTGTAGCTCTGATCGAGTTCCCGTAATCGTTGAAATGAAACTGGTCCGACACGGTCGATCTGGAAACCTGACTGGAATGAAAACTTAGCTTGACCTAGATCTGATATTAGAGAGCTTAAGTCCGACCGCATTTAGTAACAGGACCTCCAGAAGTGCTCCGTTGGATCGGAACAGACCTGATTTGGTTAAAACCTAAGTATACCTTGGCCTTAAGTCTATTTTTGTCAAGTTTAGGGTTATAAATAGGGCTTAAAACCCTCATTCCAAATCCCATACAAATTTTCAAACCCTAGCTTTTCAAGAGGGAGAAAAGAGAGAGAAAGTGTGGGAGAATCAGGTGAAACTCCGTAGGATTCTTCCTAACCCATCTATACATTGCACTAGCTCTTCTGAATGATTTTTCTGATGAATCTGATTCCATTATTGGGTAAGTTAAGCTAACCCCAACCTGTTTTGAAGCTTAGACTAGCTGTAGTAGAGTTCTAGCTAACCTGTTTCATGCCATAGGTAGCATATCCGCCGTTGACGAAGACACATCGTCTGAATCATCTTGACTACATCTTTTCTGGTTTAAGGTGCGGACTATATACGTTTAGGTTATGATTTGCAAGACATTCAATGTTAAGTAATGATTTATTCTTTCTTAAGATGTTATTTCACATGTATAAAGTGTTGTCCGTTTCATTTTTCAGTTATACGTTAATTATATTGATTATACTATATTCCTCGTATTTGTAGAAAATATTGTATACGTATGAAATTTGATTTATGTTTTCCATGATTAACTGTCGTCTATGTACGCTAGATGTATGTGTAACAACTCCTGGGATAAAGGTTTAGTCCAAATATAGGATATGCCAACATATGATATGTATTTAGTATGTGTAGCCTAAGTGTATGTGAAAATGACTGAATGAGTATGGAATTTGCTTTCGTGCTCACCATGACTAATTGTCATGGATATATGATTGTTGTATGGGCGATAACCCTTTGAAGAAAGGATTTACCCTAATACGTATGCTAATGAATACACAATATGTATGATGTAATGTGTAGACTAAGTGTATGTAAAAGTGTCTGAATGAGTTAGTAGTTAGTAAAAAATGTGATTGCTAAGGTCGTTGAGATATGAATCTCAATCACAATACTTGAGTATATGATTTCCTCCATACATTGTGTAACTTAGATTATTCGTATCAACTATGTATATGACTTCCTCCATGAATTGATTAACTTAGATAAATCATGTTAAAGGTATATATGATTTCTTCCATGTATTGTATTTATATTTAAGTTATACTTCATGAATGTCCACATGATTGTAGGATATGCCTCATATGCCTGTTATGGAATTTGTATGTGATTGGGGCTGTACTACAGTCCAGGTAATCGGTAAGTGTACTCCAAATGGTGGTTGAGGTTGTTCGCCACGTAGGATGAGTTTAACGAATCTGAGTCATGCTTGGGATGTTCGGCAGTGGTTAGGCCACATGGAGTGCTTATGCATTCTATGTCGTTCAACTCAATGTATGCTTGGCCTAGTTGAGCTTATCAACTAACCCGATTGACCGATGTTTGTTCACCATATTTGGTCGCAACTGTTTGAATCTAAGACACCGAGCTTACCAGTGAAATTTCCGTTAACTGTGGTACCAAGATCCCCTACGCCTCATGAGTCGGGCATGGTGGTATGGGACACCGTGGTCGAGCTGTTAGCCTACGCTAGGGCCACAAACCTCCATGTAGTGACCAGTGAGCACCCTACTCTGAGCAGATTATGGTGGTATGGGACACTATATTCTTGCTGTCGGCCTAAACTATTTGGTGATGGGAGAGTGGAGCAATGATTGCATGCAACAGCCCTGACAGCCCTCTGTAGTGACCTTGAGTTTATCCTGACACTGCATAGGGGCGACGAGTCCTGTTGCAGTCTTGAGGATATAAGTAGGCCTGTATTGATAAGGTGATGGGGGAGTGGTGTAACAATTACGCGCAACAGCCCTGAAAGCCCTTGCAGCGACCTAGAACCATAATATTGTATGAGATTTCCTAGGACTGACAACCCTAGAATGGATCAACGTTGGGAAATGATACAAGGAAGGTGTCTTAACTACCCAATACTGCTATATGAAACGGACTAATAAGAACTTGGTAATCATATCCATGACATCGCACTGTATGTGCCATTGGCGTTAGTGTGAGAGCACAGTGGTAGTGATTCATGCCACGATCGTTAGATGATGTCGCATGAGGGAGTTTATGGTGAGGGCATGCATCATTACCTCATATCATTCTTGCATTAACAAGAGTATGTAGGACATGTTTGATTGTACTGATTTATCATTACTGCTTGATTGAATTAATAACATGTTAACCTTTGCTGTATATAGTTTTCACTGAGTTGATCACTCACTCCCACGTTTCGGGACGGTGTTGGCCACACCAACCAGTCCCTATTTTAGTTTCAGATGATGGCGATGCTTGCGAAGCAGAGCCGGACTTTATGATGCTGAGGAGAATTTCTCCTATATGCAGGTTTTGATCGACGGGGTTACAGGGTTACTGATTAGATGCCAATACACTTGGTATTTTGCCTTTTATTTAAACACCCATGTATATTCTTTTCTTTCTATTTTTGGAGTATACATGTATTTAGTTAACCTGGTAACATGTTCACACTTTGGAGACTTACAATTAACTATACATTTTATATATTTATCACAATCTTCCGCTTGAGAAACTTAACTGTCTCTAGAGTATGATATGCTATTTTGGTCTAATCCCACTCATGTTTTCTGCCCTAATATGAACAACATTCATCCATCATTGAAAATGTTGCATAAGTGATGTTCTGGAACTCGGGAGTGGAGTTTATGCTCGACCCCCAATTTTTGAGATGTTACATACATAGACCCACCTGAGAGCTGAATGTAGGAGAACTCTTCCTCCTTATCCATAAAGTCCTGCTCTATCGCATAGACTTCATCAATACCTACATCTAAACCAAAGTCTGATTGGTGTTTTAAAACACCGTCCCAATGTGGGAGTGAGTGATCAACTTAATGGTACTATAAGGCAAAGGTTAACATGTTATGAATTCAATTAAGTAGTAATTATAAGGCAATACAACAATCACTTCCTAATTAGTCTTGTTAATGCAGGAATGGAGTGCAAGTAGTGATGTATGCCCTCACACAAAGCTCCCTCACAAGTGACTCCGACAACCAATTTCGCATATATCAACACTCCCTAAAGTACACCTTCCTCGCCAAAAACACATCCTAGCTAATGCAATGCGATGCATGGTCATGTTAGCTGAGTACTTAATTAAGCTTATTCATACACCAGGTTTGGGAAGCTAAAGTACCTTCCTTTATATCGTTATCCAAACCAAAGGATCCCTCTAGGGTCATCAATCCTAGTTAATCACATACGATAGGAAAATTGTAGGGCATCACCCCTAATGAAAAGTAGTCGATAGACAAATTTAAAGTTTATACTCATGGCCACTACGGGAGGCTCATCACTTCAGTGTAGGCTGACAGCTCGAACAAGGTATCCCATACCACCATGCCCAGATCATGAGTCTGGGTTGCTCACTCGTCACCCCAGTGTAGGCCGACAGCTCGACTATAGTGTCCCATACCACCATACCTGGCTCATGACTCTTAGCAGATCGTGGTCTCATGGTGAAAGTGGGCCTTTACATTGGTAGAGGGTACCTTAGATTCAAGCAGTGGTGTCCATGCATGGTAAACACAAAATAGGTTAATTAGTTTGTTAGGCAAGTTCGATTGGTACAGGCACATGCAAACTTAATTGACATGGAGCGCATAAGCACCCCTTGTGGCCTAACCACTATCGACAATCGTTGTGCGACCCTGATTCGTCGAATTACCTAATGTGGCAAGACTAATTCAACCACCCAAACAAGACTACAACCGATTTCCTGGATGACATTGTAGTCCCAATCTTACTCAGATGCAGTAAGTAAACATATGTAATAATAGTCTTAGCATTTAGCAAATAATCCAAATAAATTCCTCATTTGAGCATTTCATCATACACATTGATTATATTACCTAACACTTACATTTTCTTATCCATAAATCGCGTAGCGGTAGATATGATTACGTGAAAGAAACTATGCATATGAATAAGGTATTTAAAAGTTCTATCTTCATACTCTTAATCATTAACAATTTCTCATTCAAACAATTTATAAACACTTAGGCTACACTTCACCAAATACATAGACTAGGTTAGTTACAACATGTGTTTTAGCAAATCCTTATACAGAGAGGTCTGCATACATACGACAATGATGAATCTTAGATCAGTAGTCATGGAAAGCATAAATCATGTTTATATGTTCATTCAAACATTTTAACAAACACATGAGATGCATCTTTTACCCAACATAGTTCATACATGTATATTACATGGAAATCAGTGTATCTAAAATGATATGGTAGAAATCAAGTCAGACATAAATCATTAGCTGACATTGAAAGCATTGAAAACCATAACCTAAACATTTATAGTCCACACCTTTCATCGAAATACGAGATTCGGACTTGGTTCGAATTTTACATTCTCGAAAACAGAACGTCGGGTCCCTAAATAGTGAAATCGGTTAGCTAGGTTGACAAACAACCATTCTAGATCTTAACTACATTATTAGGGTTAGAATTTCTTACCCAAATTGTAGACGAAACAGATCGTGTATCAAAATGGGGAGGCGAATCAGTAAGTGGAGTAGTGGGAGAGAATCACAGCCATGATCTCCCAGGATTTCTCTTCTCTCCTTACTCTTTTCTCTTCTTTTCTCTCCTCTCTCCTAGGGTTTGGAGAAATTCGTATGAGAGAGGGATGGGATGGTATAAGGGCTATATATAAGCCCAGAAGTGATGCAAATGGCGCTAGGGCCCTGGTATACTTAGGTTATATCCAAAGGGTGACTATTTCTGACAAACGAAGCTCATAGGAAGGATCTAAGCTAGGATGTGATTTCAGTGCTATCGGATAGGCCGATCGACCATGGAGGACTTGTGTTAGATCAACAATCAAACTTGCTCGGCTGGGGCCACAAGTATATAGATATATGCAGGAAAATTTCCTTTTCCCATGGGTGAAGTTTGGTCAGAAACTGATGGTCCAAAATCCTCTATTTCGTGTGAGAGTGAATGACCCAATTTACTTAAGTTTCATTACATTTTCTAAAGATATTTGTGTTTCCCACACTTCACTTTGGGCTCAAGTTGTGCCTTTCTGGATACTATCTGGGCTCGATTCCCACGATGGTTGTCAAGCCTAGTTGGACAGACATAATCCTATAGTTTTGTAGTCATCAGATCCTCGATGAACGGTCTAGGTCCGATATGGGGTTTCAATGTACTCCCGAGAGTGACATGCTCATAGGATTTCACCTAGGTCTTTATGTAGTATTGAGTTAGTGGTGTTAATGGTTTTAGGTCTTCTCATTTGTTGAAATGGTGGCCTAAGATAAATTCAACGATTATTTAGTTTAATACTTAACCAATTTTCTCCTAAATTACAACGGATATGGTCCTTAAGTATTTCTGCCTGAGGTGGTACTCGGGTCTTTATATAGATTTTTCTAGGACGTTACAATCTTCCCCCCTTAAAGAAAAAATTTTGTCTCCGAAATTAGTACCTTCTCGTACTCCTTGAGGATCTAAGGGTAGTTCTTACGGACATCGGCTTCCGTTTCCCAAGTAGCATCTTCCTCAGTGTGGTGTGTCCATAACACTTTCACGAGTCGGATCACTTTGATGCGTAACACTTGTTCCTTTCCATCTAGAACCCGTGTTGGTCGTAGTACATAAGTAGAATCTTCACTTACTTGTACTTAATCCATTTGATAATATGAGTAGGGTTAGGAACATATTTCTTCAGCATCGATACATGAAATACGTTGTGCATGCCTACGAGTGGTGTGGGCAAGGCGAGACGATATGACACCATACTCACTCGGTCTAAAATCTAGAATGGGCCAATGAATCTTGGCGTGAGTTTTTCCTTCTTGACAAAACGAATGACTCCCTTCATTGGGAAAACCTTAAGGAATACATGATCCCTATCATCAAATTCCAGTTGTCATCGTCTTGTATCGGCGTAACTCTTCTGTCTACTTTGAGCTGCAAGGAATCAACGCCTGATAATATTGATCTTCTCTGAGGTTTCCTAAACCAAGTCTGGGCCCACCAAGCTCTTCTCGCCAACTTCTACCCAACAATGTGGAGCTCGACATGGGCATCCATACAGGGCTTTGTAAGGCGCCATGCCGATGCTTGCTTAGAAGCTGTTGTTACAAGAAAACTTGCTATAGGGGAGACAGTCATCCCAACTGTCCTTGAAATCAAGCACGCATGCTCACAACATGTCTTCAAGTATCTGATTTACCCGTTCCGTCTGCCTATCGATCTGTGGGTGGAACGCGGTACTGAACTTCAGTTTCACTCTCATTACTTCTTGGATTCGAGTCCAGAAAATAGACGTGAATTGTATGTCTCGGTCTAACACAATCTCTATATGAACCCCATGTAGTCGTACAATCTCCTTGATGTACAGCTTGGCTAGATCATCTGTCGAGTTAGAAATCCTAATCGAAAGGAAATGGGCCAATTTTGTGAATCAATCCACAATCACCCAAATAGAGTCATGTCCCTTTTTCATCTTCAGTAATCTGAAAATGAAGTCCATAGATATGAAGTCCCACTTCCATTCAGCTATAGGTATGGGCTAAAGTAAACCAGGGGGTCGGCGATGCTTAGCCTTGACTTGCTGACATGTGAGACAACGGGATACGAAGTCTGCTATCTTGGCCTTCATGTTGTCCCACCAATACAAATGCTTCATGTCTTGATAAATCTTTGTACAACCTGGCCTACCCTCCATTCGTAAACCTCCATCTAAGCCAATCCTCCATTCGAATTCTTTATTGTCGTTCACATGCTCTCTCATTTTCACCAACAATTCATCTTCTTTCTGAGATGCAATAATTCGGTCATCAATAAGTGGTTACACGTGGAAGTGTGTGACGCTTTCGAATGGTTCCTCCATCGTTAGCTTCTATTCGAAATCTCATACAAACTCTACCATATTCCCCTCTTTTATCATCAGTGGGGCTGCAAATTCTATTATTTTCTTATGGATTAATACATCAGCCACAAGGTTGGCCTTGCCAGGATGGTAGGAGACCTCAAACTTGAAGTCTTTCAAGTTCTCCATCCAACGACGTAGTTCATATTCAGTTCCCTCTATGTAAAGATGCACTTGAAGCTCTTGTGGTCACAAAAGAGCTCAAACTCCTCTCTGTAGAGGTAATGTCTCCAAAGCTTTAACGCAAAAATGACTACCGCCAATTCCAAATCATGCGTGGGGTAGTTTTCTTCATGTTTCCTCAACTGTCGTGAGACATAGGCAATCACTCTATCTTTTTTGCATAAGTACACAACCCAAACCGACTCGAGATGCATCGGTGTATATAGTATATTTGACCTCTTGCTCTAGAAGTACAAGCACGAGTGTGGACATTATCTTGTCCTTTAATTCCTGAAAGAATGCTTCTGCTTTCTCGTTCTAAGCAAACTTAAGATTCTTCTGAGTGAGTTGAGACAACGGTCGGGCTATCTTGGAGAAATACTTAATGAATCGATGATAATAGCCGGTAAGTCTGAGGAAGCTCCTCACTTCTGTAATTGAGCCAGGCTACTCCAAGTCCTATACCGCAGTCACCTTGGAAAGGTCCACGACGATTCCTTTATTAGAAACTACATGTCCCAGGAACTTGACTTCTTCTTTTCAGAAATCGCATTTTCAGTACTGCGAAAATAACGAATTCTTCCTGAGAGTATCAAACACTGATCGCAGGTGCTCTTCATGATCTTTCTGACTCCTGGAGTATATTAAAATGTCATCTATAAACACGATGATGAATCGGTACAGATACGGCCGAAATACCCGGTTTATGAGATCCATGAATATGATAAGTACATTTGTAAGCCCAAACAGCATCACGAGGAACTCGTAGTGCCCAAAACGGCTTTGAATGTTATTTTCTACATGTCTTCATTCCTAACGCGCAACTGATGATACCCGGACTGCAAGTCTATCTTAGAGACATATTATGCCCCCTTTAACTGGTCAAATAGGTCATTTATCCTGGGTAGAGGATATTTGTTCTTGACCGTGACATGATTTAGTCTGCGATAATCAACACACAATCACAGCGATCTATCCTTCATCTTTACAAACAACACATGTACTCCCCAAGCGGATACGCTCGGTCATATAAAAATCGAGTCTAATAAATCATCAATCTGTTTCCTCAATTCTTCCATTTCACATAGAGGCATACGGTACATCGGTAAAGAGACAGGTGTCGTGCAAGGCACAAGGTCACTGGTAAAGTCAATCTTGTGCTGAGGAGGTAGTCTGGGGATCGTTCTGAATATGTCCATGAAATCTTGGACTACTGGCATGTCCCCAAGTGATGGACCATCACAACTTTCCAATAAGGAGGTATAACAACGAATGTGATAGGGCCAACTGACCTGAACTGGGAAGGTGAAGGTCGTGTCCTCAGGCCCATGGGCTGTCACCAATCTGGTTTCACAATCAATCTCTACCTTCATTTCGGTAAGCCAATCCATGCCGAAGATGACGTTATAATGATATATCATGGTGAAAATTAGGTCAATGCACAACACTTGGCTCCCCAAGTCTACCGAGCATTCCCTACAAATCTTAGTGGCATCTGCGAAAGTTCCTGTTGCGGCGATGACTCTCACCCCAACCATAGGGGTAGTGTCCAAACCTAAGAGCTTAACTGTAGAGCACGACATCATAGAAAGAGTGGACCCGGTGTCCACCAACAGAAATACAGGTGTAGCTTGGATGTGGGCAGTGAGTTCGAAAGCTAGTGGTACAGCAACCACAGATTCAGACGCTTCAGTGGTGAGCGCATTTACTCAAACTTGTTGTGGATGATTGGGTTGTGTTGTCATAGGTCATTAAGGCGGCCTACTTCGAGGTGTGGGAGGTCGATTGAATGGCTGTGCTGGTGGCATAAATCACAGAGTGGAGCTGAAATAACATGTGATGGCTGGCAATTAACTTTCTGAGGTGGCGTAAAGCCATTGTCCCTCATCTTGGTAAAATAAAAGGGTTCTGTTCGGCCCGTCTTGTTACAGTAGACGCACTAAAGATCAAATCGCCTCTACTGAGCTAGCGGAGTCATTTCTCTAAGAGGCGAATTCACACACGGCCTCTTGCCGAGAAATGGCTGATTCTGTAATTCAGGCCGAGGCCTCGGGCCCACTGGCATACGTGTGTGAAACACTCTTTCACCATCCTGCTTAGCTTGCATGGACATGGTCACTAGCTCAACATAGTCGGGAATGCTAGCGCAACACATCTTAGTGTGAATGTCAGCCTACAGTCCTTCTGAAAATCATCGCATCCTCATCGGCTCATTTGCTAGGATCAATGGAGCATATTTGGCCAGCTTTGTGAAACGATTCTCGAATTCTGCCACGGTCATTCTTCCTTGTCGGAGGTGGAGGAATTTGCCCTCCTTTTCATTACGATAAGTGAGGGGGAAGAACTTTCCATGAAAATAGGTTTCAAACTCATCCCAAGTTCACGCAAATACTGTGGGAATGGTTCGTATGATGGTATCCCACCAAAGACTAGCCTCCTTTTCAAACATATAAGTAACAAGCTCAACCTGCGCTGCTTCAGTACTGTGCAGTGACTTCAACATCTTGGATATGCGATCCAACTAGTACTTAGCCTCCTCGGGTCTATGAGTACCCGCAAAAGTCAGAGGATGGAGGTGCTAAAAGTGCTTAAATAGGCCACTTGTATTTATAGTTCCAGCAGGCTACATGAGTGGCATAGGCGAGACTGCATTCATGTTTTGGGCAATGGCCACCAGAATAGTAGCTAAAATTTGTTATTGTTGCTGCATTAGGAACATCATTTGCTCAAACCTATCAGGGGGAGAGGCTGCCTGAGGCACGTGTAGCGTCAACGTAGACGCACAATTCTGATCCAGAACCAGTGGTGCACTAAGTGTTGGCCCATTCGTGGGGTCAATGGCTGGTTGTGAATCCGACATTATCTCAATACCCAGGCCTAAACTGGGGTCCGTGTGGTAATCGCTCCGGGGAGGTGCCCCATTAATAGATCCACCAAGTGGGAGACGTGCCATATTCTGAGTGATTTTAGGAGGCATTCCCTATATACAACACATGGTGCAACGTTTACAGGATTAGGATAACGTCAACCACCTTTTTCAAACATTCTACAAATTTCTGAACAAAAGAAACTTCATGCATTTCATTTAACCAAAATTGTCACAATACATATGATGTAGCATTACATGAAATATGACTAAGAATGCATGTGAGCTAATTTAACAAAAGGCTTTAACACTAACAAACCTAACATCCAACTAAGCTAAACTAAAGCTATTACAAAAAAAGCATGAACAACGACTACAAATATATAAGACCTCCGATTCTGGTGAAGGCGGAGGCGCACCCTTATCCTGCATACAACATAGGAGGGCCTTTAGGGTGTTAGACATTCTCTTAAACTTTTTCTTTAGATAGGCCTGGTTCTCCTTGAATTTCTACTGCAGATGGGCATGGCTTTCTTCAATCTTGGTCATGCGGGCTTCTAGGGCGGTCCGATCATGGCGGTCCTCACGAGTAGTAGGAGGTCCCCCGTCTGAGCCTTGGGCCTCCTCTTCTTCTTCTTACTCCCCTTCCTCACTACCATCCTCTTCGTCATTGCCATCTTCCTCTTCACTACCCACCTCTCCTTCACTGCCTTCCTCTTCTTCAATTTCTTCTTCTATCTCATCCCTTTACTCATTGATTCTGGCTTGGCATTGCATAGGGCCTATCCCATGTTGTTGAGTGTAGTCACACTGATGAAGTGGATAGGAACAAGATTATCCATATGAAGCCTGAAACTGAAATTGCAGGCTATCTTGAAGATTAGACAACCAAATGGGAGGGATGAGTCCCCCCGAGTAGATCGTGCGGTCTTGATTATCTGAGATAAGGCGAGAGTAGGCAGGCACACCTTTTCCCCTTGTCCAACTATGTACAAGAACTCCACCATAAATTGGGTGCATTTCGTGCAGTTACTCCACCTAGGATACACGTTGTACGTGCATATGTAGTGGAGCAGATGAAAATCTAATGTCATACTGGCCGATTTGAGGCTATTCCCTCACCTCCACTCCTCAAGTTAGCCACAAAGGAAACATGTGCGGTGATTTCTCTCTAGCTCACTAGCGAGGTTAGCTTCCCTAGCATGTACAATACCACGATCTATTCCCATTATGTGAGCCATGACATCCACATCGACTCTGGATTCTTGTCTCCCCAACAGAATAGTAAACTAGAGGGGCTCTAGAGTTGGGTTCCGTATGTGAGCATATAAGGCCCGTATGGTGCCTTCACTTGCATGAGCCTTTCCTTCTAATATGGGACCCCACTCAGTCTCCAGAAGAAGGTCAATCACTAGAGACAACCTAAATAATTTCTCATCAACATGATCTTTAAACACAACCTTGCAACCACGGAACTTACCAAACTTGGTGCTCGCCTGTAAAGATCTTTCTATCTGGATTTGAGGGTCGAGGTCCCATTTCAACCTTCACTCGGTGCTTGCCCTCATCTCAACACTTGTCTTCTTCCTAGAGCATCTTGGACGGCTAGGCTCGGCCTTATCCGGTGCCGTTCTCTTCTTTCCCATAAGGGAAAGGATCGTTGAGATAGAGAAAATGGCGGTGACAAGCTCAAAGAGAGTCATTGACATGGAAAATCTTGAGAATGAAGTGGATTTGAGGATATGGAAGTTATGAGACACAAAAAGATGGGTTTTGTGCCTAAATGAGTGGAAATAAGGAAGATGGAGAGTCGTAAGGGATAGTTTTAGGGAAATGGTGGTGGATGAGTGTAGGATATGGAGGAAATGGGAGATGTGAATGTATAGGGAAAAGGATTTGAGAGAGAGGGAGTTGGTGGGTTTGGGAGTAGGGGATAGGGTGAAATGAGTAAAGGGGGCAAGAAAAGGGTTAAGTGGGAGGTCCCACACGTTGGAGTGGCCCCACATGGGTGGTCGGTCAGCGGTGTGCCGCCACGTCCCACTGTGGAGGTGGGCGGTGCGCCGCTGTCCGAGCAGCGCCCCCCTTGGGTATTCTGTGGTGGTTCGACCCTGGGGCGGTGGCCACCCCCTCCCGGGGTATCGTATGGATGCATGGGACCCTCTGGGCCCCACTAGATTTCGTGCTTTGGGGTTTTAGGCCCATACGATCCAATTTTGGAATTCAATATGCATATATTTGTGCCTTTTAGATTTGTTTAAGATTTGAAATTCGTCGACCGACGGCCCAGAGGTGACTTGGGTCAATGCACGTGATCCCAGTCCCTCAGGTATGTGTTGTGGACTAAACTACAACTTTTGGTCTCATCCGTCAGTAAAACCTTGGGTTCCTAATGTGGTTTCTAGATTTCATCGCCCCCTTCCTAAGTCAGTGTGCATTAGAGTGCATCGTGTTACCTATAACTTAGGTCCAGTTTAATCCAAATCATTCTCTGATACCAACTTGTAACATTCTGAATTTTGAGGGTCGAGCAAAGCTCTACTCCCGAGATCCAGCATATCACTTAGGCAACATGGATAATGATGTTCAGATTTTGTCCATATTAATGAGTTAGACATGAGTGGGATTATACCAAAACAACATATCATACTCCATATATAATTAAATTAAGCAAGCGAAAGTCTGAAATATATGTATTTAAATATGTAAGGGTTTCACAAACTCTTGAGTATGAGTATGTAACCAGGCTGAATATATACACGTATTGTCTCAAAATATATAAAATGTGAGAATGTAAGATGCCCAAATAAGCTAATATCCCTGTATTCCCAGTGCATCGGTATGAGATCTACATAAACCCACTCAAGAGATGAATGTAGGAGAACTCTTCCTCTTCATTCATGAATTCCTGCTCCGTCGCATAGACTTCATCAACACCTGCATCTAAACCAGAGTCTAGTTAGTGTTTTAAAACACTGTCCCAGGGTGGGAGTGAGTGATCAACTCAGTGGTACTATAAGGAAAAGGTTAACATGTTATCAATTCAATCAAGAAGTAATGATAAGGAAATACAACAATCAATTCCTAACGACTCTTGTTAATGCAGGAATGGAGTGCAAGTAACGATGTATTCCCTCGCACAAACCTCCCTCACAAGTGACTCAGACAACCAATTTCTCATATGTCAACAGTCCCTAAAGTGCACCTTCCTCGCCAAAAGCACATCCTAGCTAATGCAATGCGATGTATGGCCATGTTACTCGAGTACTTAATTACGCTTATTCATATAACAGGTTTGGAAAGCTAATGCACCTTCCTTTATATTATTACCCAAACCGAAGGATCCCTGTAAGGTCGTAATTCTTAGTTAATCATATACAATAGGCAAGTTGTAGGGCATCACCCCTAATGAAAAGCAGTCAATAGGAAAATTCAAAGTTTATACTCGTGGTCACTATGGGAGGCTCGTCACCTCAGCGTAGCCGACAGGTCGAACTTGGCGTCCCATACCACCATTCTCAGGTCATGAGTCTTAGTGGATCGTGGTACCATGGTTAAAGTGGGCCTTTACATTGGTAGGAGGTACCTTAGATTTAAGCAGTGATGTACATACATGGTAAATAAAAAATAGGCCAATTGGTTCGTTAGGCAAGTTTGATTGGTACAGGTACACGCTGACTTGATCAACATAGAGCATATAAGCACCCCTTGTGGCCTAACCACCGTCGACAATCGTCGTGCAACCCGGATTCATCGAATTACCCAATCTGGCGAGACTAATTTGGCCACCCGAATAAGACTATTATCAATTGCCTAGACTACATTGTAGTCCCAATCTAACTCAGATGCAGTAAGTAAGCTCATGTAATAATAATCTCAGCATTTAGCAAATAATCTAAATAAATTCCTCATTTGAACATTTCATCATACACATTGATTATATTACCTAACACTTGCATTTTTTATCCATAAATTGCATAGCGGTAGATATGATTACGTGAAAGAAACTATGCATACAAATAAGGTATTTAAAAGTTCTATCTTCACACTCTTAATCAATACAAATCATTAACAATTTCTCATTGAAACAATTTATCAAACACTTAGGCTACACTTCACCAAATACATAGACTAGGTGAGTTACAACATGTATTTTTTCATATCCTTATACAGAGAAGTCAGCATACATATGACAACGATGAATCCTAGATCAGTAGTCATGGCAAGCGTAAATCATGTTTACATGTTCATTCAAACATTTTAACAAATACATGAGATGCATCTTTTATCCAACATATTTCATACATCTATATTACATCGAAATCAACGTATCTAAAACAGTATGATAGCAATCGTATTAGACATAAATCATTAGCTGACATTGAAAGCATTGAAAACTATAACCTAAACATTTACAGTCTGTACCTTTCGTTGGAATACTCGATTCGGACTCGGTTTGAATTCTACATACCTGAAAATAGAATGTCAGGTACCTAAATAGTAAAATCAGCTAGCTAAGTTAACAAACAACTATTCTAGATCTCAACTATAGCATTAGGGTTAGGATTTCTTGCCTAAATCATAGACGAAACAGATCGTGTAGCAAAATTGGGAGGCGAATCAATACATGGAGTAGTGGGAGAGAATCACAGCAACGATCTCCCAAGATTTCTCTCTCCTAACTCTTTTCTCTTATTTTCTCTCTTCTCTCCCCTAGGGTTTAGAGAAATTCGTATGAGAGAGGGATGGGGTGGTATAAGGGCTATATATAGGCCCAGAAGTGATTCAAATGGCCCTAGAGCCCTGGTATACTTAGGTTATATCCAAATGACGACTGTTTCTGACAAACGGGGCTCATGGGAAGGCCCACTACTCACATACATCATAGGATAAGTTCCCTGACAATTGATCTAAGCCAAGATGTGATTTTGGTGTGATCAGATAGGCCGATTGACCATGGAGGACCTGTGTCAGATCAACGGTCGAACTTGCTCGATCGGAGCCACAAGTATACAGATATGTGCAGGAAAATTTCCTTTTCCCATGGGTGAAGTTTGGTCAGAAGCTGATGGTCTGAAATCCTCAATTTCGCATGAGAGTGAATGGACCAATTCACTTAAGTTTCATTACGTTTTCTAAAGATATTCGCGTTTCTCACACACTTCACTCAGGGCTCAAGTTATGCATTTTTTAATACTATCTGCGCTCAATTCCTGCGATGGTTGTCAAGCCTAGTAGGACGGACATAATCTTATAGATTTGCGGTCATCGGATCCTCGACGCATAGTCTAGGTCTGATACGGGGTTTCAATGTACTCCTGAGAGAGACAGGCTCATGGGATTTCACCTAGGTCTTTATGTAGTATTGAGCCTGTTATGTCCCAAACTTGAAAAACGGGCTCACAAAATTTTCGATCGTCGAATCTGACACCGACAGCCTCCATAGTGCCCCATTCTCAGCTCCTGACATTCATATGCCAAATTTCGATCCTGGGATCCCACAAGGAGGATTTTCAGTATAATTTTTTTTAATAGAGCATAACCATGTCACAAAACAACATCACCATATATCCACTATATCAAAAACTTTAAGTATAATGCAGAAAGGGAAATACAGGATGATTAAAAGGCTCTAAAATAGTCTGATATGCGCTCCTGTCTCAGCGCTGCTGTGATCCAAGGACACCTGCACACAACGGTCGTGCATAAGCTTACAAAAGCTTAGAGGGTGCTGTAAGTATGTGTGTAAGGCGAGTGCCAAGTATAGAATATCAGAGTAATGCGAAAATATGTGGGTAAGTCCATGAATGCTATCAGTTATACTAAAGTTATGTGATGAAAGGCATAAATGCTATCGGTTATACCAAGGTCAGGCGATGTGAGGTCAATGTAGTCAAATGTCATATGTGAGATGCAAAGAAAGCATCCCAGTCCTCATCAAGTATACATATCAGTATAGTTTCTCTCTGAGATATCACCAGGGTCTAGTACACTCCACACTGACTGTCGTCTCCCTAGCCACACAACCCAGTGAGTGGAATATACCACACTATCCGACTGACCAGTAGTCTACCAATACCTACCTGGCTCATCGATAACAGACTTATTTACGAGCTGGTCAAACTTAGCCTAGCTTATAACCCCCTCACTCGGACGGATAAGGTCACACCCCCTTCTAATCGACCACAACACAGTAGGAGACACAACCTACTGGTATTCAGTACTCAGGCGCCCGTGTATCCACTCGGTCTAAATGTTGGAGCATCTCCTAGTACCAAAAAGGTTCTGAGACTTTCACCCAAGGACATCCTAAGTACCCACAGTGCCAGAACCAAGTATTTTCGGTATCCGATACGACCATCCACGATGTGCTTGTGGACGCCACGACCCTAATGTCGCTAAGGCGTACAATGATCATGACACACAAATACAAGATGTATGAATCACACTGTCCAATCATGCAACAATCCTGCGCATATCTTGCGCTCAAGTGGGTAACTCCTATCAGTGCATCCCATAAATAATCTACCCAATGACATATACTATGATCAGTCACTACTCATATCAAGCATACATATGATGTGTATGGGTATGAGTCATAGAATTATGGTAAGCATGTTATAAGGAGATAAACTATCCTCACAACGAAGATGGGCTTAGATGGCCTACACATAACAAGTATGGGCCTATCAATGGACCCTAGGGAGAGTTATAATGCGGACATTTAACCAATATTATACTTACAATGTGGGCATCAAACCATCATTGCTCCCAAGGCATAGCCCACCGTAAACATCATCACATAAACCATGGTGGAGTCATACATTACAATGGACCTTATGTACATCCCATTGGGCCTCGACCCATGGGACTCAAATACATCAAATGGGCCTCAGAACATTGGCCTCATATATATCAAAGTGAGCCTCAACAATGAGCTACAAATACATCAAGATGCGCCTAATCTCATGGGCCTCATGTATATATCAAGGTGGTTCTCAACGAACGGCCATAAGTACATCAATGTGTATGTGTATATGAATCATATCAAATGATCAACTGGACCACACTCCAAATAATAGTGGAGATAATGATTTCCACTGTTAAAAATCCTACAGGGCCCACTGTTATGTATTTTTTTGGGATCCGACCTATTCATAAGTTAACATGGAGATAAATGAAGTGAAAGCAAAAAACATCAGCTTGATCGGAACTCTTGTGGCCCTTAAGAAGTTTTGAACGGTGAATGTCACTATCCCCACTATTGTAAATGGTGGGGTTTACTTGAACTGTAGATCTATCTTATTTTTAGTCTCAAGCCTTAAGACGAGCTTTCAAAATGGTTGGACGGTTTGGGTGCAACACATGCATCATGGTGGGTCCCATAGGTAGACGGCGTGGATGATACAGGTGGGACCCACAAAAATTGGTGACGCCAGTCCAGCAGCTATGTAGCTGGAGTGAGGTACACCAACCATCCCACTCCCATGTGTGGGACAGTGTGGGTTATAATACCTACATTAGTGGGTCCCACGTGGGGCTAACCATAATGTTTATATGTCATCCAAGCCGTTGATAAGGTCACACAGATCTTGTAAAGAGGAAAAACAAATTTCATAGTGATCTAAAACTTCTGTGACAACCCAAAAGGGTTCAATGGCAGATGTTCAATCATCATTTTTTCCTGCCGTGTAGGCCACCTGAGTTATGTATATGGCTGATATTTGGGGGCACTCCATATATAAAGGGGACACATCAAATACACGGTATTGATGTGCAGCACACATCATGATGGGCCCCATGGCTGGGACCCACTGTCCCTGCCCTATTCAAGTCCCAGCATAGGACGCTGCTACGCATCCCTAATGTTAGCAGCAACACCTACTGCTAATTTATCATTTTTTTAAGATGGTTTTTCTGTGGTTTTTCACAGGTAGGGCCCACACCAGAAGAATCCATCCCACCCATTGGATTCTACAGTTCATAACAGATCCATCAAGCCCAATATTAAGCATCTTTCAGTGTATAGAAACATCGGAGTGGGTTTCAATGGGAGAAAATACTTTTTTCTAAGAAATGGCCTACCAGATAATCGGATTGGCTCCATTTTTTGGCTCAACGCCTAAAATGAGCTGAGGAATGGAATGGATGACATGGATAAGGTTCATACATCAAGGTGGGGCCTGTATGAGTGGCCCACCTAAAAGCCTTAAAATCAAGCACTTTTTTGTGTTAATACATGCACTGTCTGTTCACACTCCACTACACGTCCAGCGTCCAAGGACATTGGACGTTGTGAATATATCTCATCCAGGTGGGTCCCCCATGAACATGGCCCATTCATTTGTATCAATCTGATATTTTTATTTTCCCATCATCCAAAGGGTAGGGCCCACATGGCTTGGACAGCCATGGGGTCCATTTGATGGACGGTTTGGACATCACATGACTCATTAAGTGGGCCATAAAATAAAGGAAGGAGAGAGAGAGAGAGAGAGAGAGAGAGAGAGAGAGAGAGAGAGAGATGTGATGGAGGGACCTCAACACTATGAGCCTTCCCTTCCGTACATTACAACATACATCAAGTGGGTCCCATTACATATGGGCCCATTGATCAAAATCAACGGTGGAGATTCATTCTCCACCAAAATGAAAGGTTTAGATGACCTCTTTTAAACTTAGACAAGTAAACATCATGATGGGGTCCATGGAGAATGGCCCCATCATGGAATGATCATGAGAATCATAGTAGACCAACGACCACATCTAGGGTCCAAGTGAGATCCATACCATCAATCAGTAGGCCTCACTTGGCTCATCATCAAAATAGGAAAATCTAGCTATAAAGCATCCACCGTTCGATCTTCTTGGTCTAATGGAACATTGATCTCCTTATATCTCTCTTTGATGGAAGATGATGAGAGATGAATGACTAGGATGATGGATCTTGGGGTGAGAAGTGGGCCACATAGCACTCACTTTTTCTCTCTTGGAATAGCTTGGAAGTCCACTTTTTCTTAGAATTTTTGTTTCTTGGAAAATGTGAAGAGAAAGAGAGAGAGAAGGGGTAGTTGTAAGAGAGGTGATGGGTGTGAGTGATGAATGTGAGGTGAGTGATGGGTAAGGTGAGAGATTTGTTGACTTTTGGGGTAGATTGCTTGACTCGTGGAGAAAGAAAGCATGGGTTGCTCTTATACTTGACATGAGGTAATTAATTGATTGATTAATAGGACATGTAGTAGAGATTCTCTTAGGATTGCAAATGCGTAGTGTTTTCCTTAAACCGAACGTGGTTCCACATCTCCTAACCAGGGTATCAAATTGGCAAGCAAGACGCGGCATTAGAATCACGGCGATGGTGCGGTCGTAATGATAGAAGTCTCAGATTAAGCCAACTCAAATCTACATGATACAATTCAGGGTCACACATAAATGTCATTATAGGTCGCAGGTTGTCAAAATTTGATGGGAAGGATCGTGGAAGTCAACAGAATAGTATGGACTAGGATATGGGCCTTACAAAGTCGATGGTATTAATTGTTTTAGGTCTTCCCATTTGTGAAAATGGTTGCCCAAGCTAAATCCACCGATTATTTAGTTTAGTACTTAACCAAAGTTCTCCTAAATTATGACGGGATATGGTCCTTAGGTATTTCTGCCTGAGGTAGTACTCGAGTCTTTGTGTGGATTTTTTTGAAATGTTATAGCTTGCCAGAGAGTCCAAGTTAGCATACTATCCCCTGCTTAGGTCCGCCTCAGAGTTCACAACCCCAAGTGTAGGGTCGTAATGTAGTAATAATCTCGGTAAGACCGAGGTCGAATCCACAGGTACTGAACCTTATATGTAATCTGAAGGTAACTAGAAGAAGTAATCTAAATAAGGAAAATTTAAGAGAATAATGGTGAATTATTAACTAAAACTTGTAAAATTCAAAGGTGGAAAACTAGGGTTTCCAAGGATCCACTTGTAGAGATCAGGGAGATCGATGCTTAATTTGAGAACACAACTAGAATCAGAGTCCAATCTTCATCCAATTGGAAGATATTTCAATAAAAACTAATTCTGAACTTCCTTTGATCTAGTTTTCAAGAGATGAGAGGTATGAGAACTAGAATTGATTCCATCACAAAACCATGCCCATGAGACAAAATAAACAACATAATGTACCAATTCACAACCAATCTGGAAGATTTATGAACGTTAGAAAGAATTCCATCATCCAACCATGTCCAAGAGATGATGGTGAACAACAAGGTTCCCAAGTTCACAATCCTTATAATGAAAAGAACATACTCAAAGCTATCATAAATCTATTGTAATTTAAGTCACAACAAACCATTAAAAATAATGAATATTTCTTATAATCAAACTAAATTCAAAGGTAGTTCAACTTACATGAATCAAATCCATAAAAGAGATCCCATCAAGCTACAAGCTTCACCTCTGAGACCTAGCTAAGAGGTTTAGCCAATCATAGACATTATCAAGATCTAACTCAGAAAAACATTAAGGAAATAAGGAATGAAGAAGAAGAAAAACTACGCTGGAGATAGCCAACTCCACGCCTTCTCTCTCTCTCTCTCTCTCTCTCTCTCTCTCTCTCTCTCTCTCTCTCTCTCTCTCTCTCTCTCACTCTGCCTGTTCTCCACGTCTTGGATTTCCCCTCTCTCATTTCTCTACTTCCTTTTATAACAAAGGCTTGTGTCGGTGGAGAGAGAAGTCGGTGGCATGTAGCTTAAGCAGCAACTGGCTTTTGCAGTGAAAATGCAAAGCATCTTGTATTTGGCCTGCTTTTCAAGACGGTGAATGGCTTGATTTTTGCATTTAACTTTTAAAAGTGCCCTGGTTTGTCAATTAGCGTGTAAGTTGAGTCAGTGAGTCAGGTGAGCCTCATATGAAGATTGATCACGCTATCACCTCAACCAAATGTGTGTTCTGAGCCCGTCACAAGTAAATCAAGCCTCACATCTGAAATCCCAAAACACCTAGGTAAACAAAAGCCCTAAAAGACTTAGAACAACATGGGAAGAATAAGTCTGAAAACTTAAATTTTAAACAGGAAAATCTTCTAAGTTTTTCAGCAAAGTTCGATGATATCGAGTCTGTGTTAATGTCATTGAACACTCATGTTCAATGACATCAAACAGTTCTCGATGATATTGAATTAGGTCTTTTATGTCCATCAACCACAAAGTAATTTGGACAAAATGTTTGATAAATCGAACATACATGCGATGATATCGACCAACAACTATCGATGACATCAAAGGTCAGTCAATAATATTGATAGACCTAGAGCATTATCTAGTAAAATCTTGGAAAATATTTTGATACTGCTTGAGGAATCGAAACAGAATCGATGTCATCAATATTCAAATCACGATGTCATCGATGGGATCTTGACAACATCGAATCGAGATAAGTTTGGTCAAGCAAGCTTCAGAGGAAAATCATCTAAAATGTTCGAGGAATCGACACATTACTCAATGTCATCAAAATTCAAATCATGATGATATCGAGGGAGTCTCGATAACATTGAATTTGGTCAAAACTATTCTAGCAAGCTTATGAGCAAAATCATGTAGAAATGATCGAGGAATCGATAGAGTCTTGATGACATCGTAATTCAAAAATCAATGATATCGAGATAGACTGATGTCATCGATCCTCAATCAGAAAAGTTCCTAGTATATCTTCAGTTCAGTTTGTATCATCGAGCCTAGATTCGATGCCATCAAAAGTATACATTCGATTATATCAAATAAGGTCCGATGACATCGAACTCAGTCAATCTCTGACAACATTATTACCGTTGAAACTTTTTATCTATATAAGGAAAGCTTACTCTTGTTGCTAAATAGAGAAAAAAAAGAGAGAGCTTTGAGAGAGTAATTGCATACCACTTATCCTAAGTCCTTTTTCTCATGGAAGTTCATCCTTTAACCCACCCTCATCATTGACATTCAATAGAGTGGATTAGTGAATGAACTTCCTCATTCAAGGATCATCTAGCTACCATCTTAATGGAAAATCATTGAGTTGGGATCCCTTGAATGCTTAAGAGCTTTGAATTACTCCATCTCTCAAATGAGTAATATTCATTAGAGTAGATTCCAACATAACCTTGACCCAACCTGTCGCTTTACATTGGAGCATCATCAGTGTTACGGATCAAGAGAGCTGAAGAATCTTCATTATCAAAGGAGGATATCTTCATCAATGTGCAAAACGGGGCTCATCTACTTATCTGTAAGTCATTAGAGTCCAGAGACCCTATTGATCATTCCCTATGTAAGATTGGATCATATGTACATCTCACCCTTTCAAGTCCTCATAGGAGGCCTCCGACGGGAGAGTACGTTTAGGTGTTGTGTGTTGACCCTTGCTCATGTGTACGGCATAAACTCAGGTCCTTTGTGCAGGTCCTTGGCCTGTGTCACCTAAATTAGGGTTATTGTGTGAGTCTTTGGACTGTGTGGCCTAAACTAGGGTCCTTGTGTGGATCATTGGCCTGTGTGGCCTAAAACCTAGGTTCCTTGTGTGGATCCTTTGCTCTTCTATAAGGCATAAAACCCAGGTGCTTCGTGGTGACCTTTGATCTTGTTTAAGGCATAAACTTGTGCTTTGTATAGGCATGTCTAGGTTCCTTATGTAGGTCCTAGAGTCGACCTTGTGTAGGTTGTAAAGGTTAGAGGTGAGCCTGATTTAAAACCTCCGTTAGTGAAATCCAGTACACTCAAGGGCTGAGTGCATCCACCAGGAGTGGAGTAGGCACATAGTTGAACCACTCTAAACGATTGTGTTTGGGATTGATGTTTGTGTATTCATTTGTTATGCTTACTTTGAATGATTACATGAAACATGATAACATGAATGTTTAAAATTCCTAAGAATCACATCCGACACATATTGTCACAGTATTCATCCATCATAGACTAATTGCTAAATCATGTTTAAATATTAAGTAGTCTTATGATTGGATCCTCTACTTGGCTTGGAAGCCATTAGAGTTAAAGTAAGTATATCTTGATAGTCGCACATTATATCAAGATCAAGTTAATAGGATTTTTAATTATCAAGAAAAGTTTATAAAGTCCCATTCACCCACCCTCTAGGACACTTTCACCTATTCCAACTTCTACTACTGCGGTCTTTACCACAATTTCAACTTCATGGCTAGGGTCGACCCTAGCCTAGGCTCCACTTAGACTGTCCAGATCATCTAAATGATCGATGATCGTGGGCCACAACTTCCCAAAAATTCTAGTTTTCCCGGACGCAAGCCATGCACATGGGAGTTACACTGAACTCTCAGTGTGCCCCACGGTGATGTTTTCAGAGAAATCCACCCAGTCCATTGGATTCCGGCGAGATTTCGGTCCAAAATGGGTGGTTTTGGTCGAGTTTTGGTGTGGCCCACTGTATCTTTTGTGTACAAACACTATTGAATGTGGGGTCTACTGTGATGTTCATGAGAAATCTACACCATCCATTTGCCTTCCCATCTAATTTGAGGGGTTGAGACCAAAATTAAAGTATATCCAAAGATCAGGTGGGCCTTAGATCAATGATTTATGGCTGATCTTGTCTATTGGACCACTTCTACAAAGATCCAACAGCTGAAATTTTACGTATACGGTTACTTTATGATCCTCAGGCCATATATAAAGTTTTAAGCCAAACAGATGATGCGAACCCTGTGATCTTGCATTTAGGATGATTTTTAGGCCCCTTTAACTTCATTCACTGAGTTTTCTCAGATCTTTGGCGTGTGAATTCTTTGATCTCAGTCCCCTAAGATCTGTCTCTTGACTTGGTGATTTGTGAGCATCAATTCCATGGCTTTAATACCCTTTTTCAATCCAAGCTCTTAAATTCACCTTACAATAAAAACATTATTAAAATAGGACGTTAAAAATTATCATGTACGTAAAATCAAGTAATAACTGGGATCTAATATGTAATATTTGACCCTCAACACAATCCCCAACTAACATTTTGCTAATTCCGAGAAAAGTGTGCAAAAAATATTTTAAAAATTACGAGACAATTTCTATAAGCCTGAGTGATTTTTGAAAAACAATCTAGGTACTAGAATTCTAAGATACATCAATATTAGACATTTCCTTCTCCTAAACTTAAGCGCACGGTAAACTTAATAGTCAAGTTCCAAGTATTAATCCATCAATTAGAACAATTCTAAACATTGAGTTCCATGGGTGCAGAGTGTAACCTTGACTTATCACAATTAATGATCCAATCGTCAATTTTCATAATAACATTAATAATCAAAAGGAGCATTCTGGATAGCCCAACCTAAACTGAAACTTGCCTTATAGTTCAACCTTTTCATTCTTCTAGCTTTTAATTTTTCCATCGATGGCTTTCACGCTATATCAACCTTTTTAAAGATCTTTAATAGGTAGCCCTTTTCGGCGACAACTATGTTTTAGCTGAGTATTCCTCTCCTTTTTTTTTCTTTTTTTTTTTTTTTCAATTCTTCTCATTGAGATGGACAAATTCCCCAGGTTGGCTCCTTCCATGCCTAGTTGATTACCGGGTTAATAATTCAATATCGAACTGAAGCTTTAATGTGGAAGCTAGGTGTGACATATAAAATCATGACTCAATCAATGTTTAAAATTTCTAATCATGTATTAATAATTCGAACTTAACTGTGAAATCTAATAGGTAACTGAATCCAAGAGTTATAAATCACCAACATTAAGTATTTTATACTTCTAAATCAAGGATGGCCTTCAAAATCACTCGAATTCACAGAAATTTTCAGAAAAAATTTAAAAATTTCTCACAATTTTCACTCAAGACTGAGAAAACACTGATTAAATAACCTAATCTCCCATCTCCAACCTAAAATAGACATTGTCCTCAATGTAAATGATATAATCATGCAATGCACCTGAGACAACGAAAATAAAGGAGAAGTGATGGAAAGATCATACCTGATGAAGGAGTTCAACGGATTTTTTCAAAGAGATCTTAGCGTGAAGATGGGTCACCACAAGAGTTAAACCATAAGAAGCAACTAACTTAAAACAAATGGAAAGTAAACCATCGTAACGGCATAAAGTCGACTATCCTAGAACTATAAAAAGCAAACTATGCTAGTATTATGAAAGCAGTAAACCTACCTATACCTCCATCAGACTAGGAGATCAGTCCTAGTACACAGGATCATTCAGAGGCATGAACATGTCCTCTGAATCAAATTTTTCAAAAAATGGCTTTAATCGATGTCCATTTACTTTAAACTCATAGTCAGTGTCTGGATTTTGAATCTCGATAACCCCGTGAGGATAAACATTGATAACAATGAAAGGGCTGGTCCAATGAGATTGGAGCTTACCTGGAAAGAGTTGTAATTAAGAATTATACAAAAAGACTTTCTAACATGGCGTGAATGATTTTCGAAGAATATGTTGGTCATGAAACTCTTTCATACTATCCTTGTAAATTATCGAGTTCTCGTACGTATCATCTAAATTTCTTCAAGTTCATTTAACTGAAGTTTGCGCAGTGAGCCAACGTTGTCCAGATTGAAGTTTATATTTTTTATCGGCCAGTAGGCTCTATGTTCCAACTTCACAGGAAAATGGCAAGCTTTCTCATAAACAAGTCTAAAGGGGGACATGCTAGTAGGGGTTTTTAATGGAGTACAGTAAGCCCATAAAGTATCAATCAATCGAATTGACCAATGCTTACGGTCAAGGTTAACCATATTTTTCAAAATGTGTTTAATTTTTCTATTGAAAATCTTAGCTTGTCCACGTGTTTGTGGGTGGTATGGAGTGCTCACCTTATAAAAGATACTATATTTCTTCATTAAATTCTTAAATGGTCTATTACAAAAATGTGAGCTCCCATCACTAATGATGGTTCGAGGTCATTGTTTCGGCACGAAATCACTTTAACTCATTTAGTGACATAGTATATTGTAACACCCTGAAAATCGGGGGTCGTGTATAAACTCAACTCCCGAGTTCCAGACCGTCACTTATGCAACAAAAATGGTTATGATTCAATGTTGTCTGATTTAAAGCATTCACATGAGTAAAAGTATACCAAAACTGCAATTCATACTTCAGATCCAGTGATAAAAGCAAGCGGAAGACTAAACAAGATATATATCACTGTATGGAAAAACAAAGTAATCTCAACTGTCTCCAAAGTATGACTACATCTCTGAGTCTCATATACATGTACATAACAAAAGAATAATGTTCAAAAAGAAAAGTCCCACTGATGTCCCCTCGATCCAGGTCACCTACGGGAAGCCGTCATGATACTGCATATACGAGAACTCATCCTGGTCCTCGTCATCATCTAGCTCCACCTCCTGGATCTCAACGTCACCTGCAACTACAACAGGGTCTGGTGGGTGTTGCAAACACCATCCCGTAACGTGGGAATGAGTGATCAACTCAGTGGAATCATAGAGCAAAGATTAGCATGTTCACAATTCAATCACGCGATAATAGTAAAGCAGTAAATCAGACAAGTCCTAAAACTGTTGTTAATGCAAGATGATATGACGTGATGTATGCCCTCACCGACGATCACCCTCATACGGCAACATCTTACGACCGCGGCATGCCACACTCCCTAGAGTGCTCCACATCTTCCAGGCACATGCAATGCTATGGTGATATGATTACCAAGTTGTTATTAGTCCATTCAAACAGCAGGATTGGGAAACTAAGGTACCTCCCTTGTATCAATCCCAACACGGATCCTGTCTAGGGTCGTCACTCCTAGTAATCTCATACGATGTACATTTCGTAGGTCACTGCAAGGGCTGCCAGGGCTGTTGCTCGCACTCGTTGCACCGCTCCCCCATCACCTTATCAATACAGGCCTACTGTACTCTACTGCACGGAAGGGTCGTCGCCTCCCGTGAACTCAGAATACGCTCGCGGTCACTACAAAGGGCTCGTCGCCTGATCAGTGTAGGCCGACAGCTAGAATATAGTGTCCCATACCACCATAATCTGCTCACGAGTCAAGGTGCTCATTGGTCACTACGGGGAGGTTTGTGGCCCCAGCGTAGGCCGACAGCTCGACCACGGTGTCCCATACCACCATGCCCGGCTCATGAGTCTTCGTGGATCAAGGTACCACGGTTAATAGGGTTTACAATGGTAAGTTCAGTACCCTAGGTTCAAGCAGTTATGATACATACAAGGTGAACAAGCATCGGCCAGTCGGGTTACTTGACGGGCTCGACTAGCGCGATCGCATCTCGAACTGAACGACATGAAGTGCGTAAAACACTTCGCGTGGCCTAACCACTGCCGCCAACTCTCAACACGAATCACATTCATCTACGCGTCGTTCGTCGCTATGACCAGTCAGCCACGAAATCGCTCGGTTA
This sequence comes from Magnolia kwangsiensis, assembly GCA_037074715.1. NCBI lineage: Eukaryota > Viridiplantae > Streptophyta > Magnoliopsida > Magnoliales > Magnoliaceae > Magnolia > Magnolia kwangsiensis. The sequence goes on along the minus strand of CM073572.1, from coordinate 117,832,800 downwards.
CCGACTGCCTGGACTAAGTCAAGTCCCACACATCTATGGAATTACTATACAAGGTATTGGAATTGAAATACATCATGTGAGCATGTTAACACATGTTATAACTTTCAACTTAAGCAAATCTTCAAGGCATACTTCCCATGCATATTCAACTTAAGCAAATCCTCAAGCACATACATTCCATGCATGTAATGAAATCATGCATTTTGTCAACATGTAGAAAATCATTTAGGTCGGCATAATAATTGAAAAATCAGTCACAAAGTATCAAATAACATCATTTAATTCAATACATACTAATACAAGCATTTATACAAACACATGCACTACACACTTAGGTCTACATATAGCATGTCGACCCAAAGTGTGCAACTAGGCGAATCTCTTCGCCAAACTAATTATGCACGCATTCCTAACTTCCTAATGCGACAACAAACCATGTCAATCACATCAGCAAAATATGAATGCAAACAGTACTTCCTACAAATGACTAAAATGCCCTAAATCTCATATTCTTCGTTAGCTTACGAAACGGGAAACGGAGAGCATTTTGTACATGTCAAACGGCGATGCCGTCAAGAATCTACTATTAAACGACATTGAAAGCATTGGGAACCGTCAATCCAAGCGTCTAAAATCCTCACCTAGTGTCTTGTAGACTCGGGAATTGAAGCGGAGTGTATATGCTTCGTCTACGGCGAGTAAGGAGCCTAATACATAAGATCCATAAGCTACATCGCCATGGAAACAAGAAAAACTCAAATCACCAACTATTTAGGGTTTTTACTTACCTAGGATTGCGGTGGAATCGCCGGGAAAGCGGTAGAGAAGTGTCGCTTAAGCACGTGCAACACGTAGCACAAGTGGCGGGAAGAACTCTCCCACTCTCTCACAATCTCTCACTCTTTTTCTCTCCCCCAAGCTAGGGCTTCTCTCAAATTCGGATGGGAGAGAGGAGTGAGGGTTTCAACCCCTTTTATAGCCTAAAACATTCCCAAAATAGGCTTGGGAACAATGTTTACTTGGTGCCTAACCAAATCGGGGCCGTTTCGGTCCAAAAGGGCACTTCTGGAGGTCCCCAGGCCAGATGCGGTCGGACTTAAGCTCATGCATACTAGATCTAGCATACATCCAGTTTTCAGACCGGTTGGGTTCCCAGATCGCACGTGGCGGCCCAGTTTCAGTTTAACGGTCACCGCATCAAGATCAGGCCTATAAGTCCCGTGATATATAATAGATATTTTTCCTAATCCAAGGGTGTAATTTGGCTGTATTCTGACGGTCAGAATGCTTAATACTGATGCGTCAAATTTGTGTGCCAGATTTGAATTTGAAATTCCAACTATGTCCCTATTCACACTCTCTTCGGTCCGGGCTCAATGAAATAGCCTGTGATCATCGGTTTGACTTGATTTTTGGAATGAGTGTCAAGCCCAGCTAGACGGTCCTAACGGTCTAAGATAGGAGGTATCGGACTTTCAACGTGCGGTCTAGATCCAATACAAAGATTCAAAGTGGTCCAGAGAACAAACCGGCTTAGAGTTTGATCCGAGGCTTTAGAGCATTATAGCACCCTTAGTTCCACTCGCTTCGGGCCTTGTAGAACGTATTTAAAGTGATCAGGGACCATTTCCCAGCTATTCTAACGTTGCACTAGCTAACCTAGTCAAATTTTCCAAAGGAATGAATTCTACGCAAATTCGGGTCGAGTTGGTACTCGAGCCCAAGGATGGATTTTTCACGGGCGTTACAATCTACCCCCCTTAACAAATAATTTCGTCCTCGAAATTTTGTACCTTTTCGTACTCCTCGAGAAGCTGTGGGTAGTTCTTTCTGATCTCGGCTTCTGTCTCCCAAGTAGCCTCCTCCTCAGTATGATGCGTCCATAGTACCTTCACAAGGGGAATCACCTTGCTACGCAGTACCTGTTCCTTCCGGTCTAAGATGCGTGTCGGTCGCAGGATATAAGTAACATCCTCTCCTAACTGCACCTGCTCCCATCTGATGATATGAGAAGGATCAGCAACGTACTTCTTCAGCATAGAAACATGAAATACGTTGTGGACGCTCGCGAGGGGCGTGGGTAAAGCCAATCGGTAAGCCACTGCTCCCACACGATCGAGGATCTGAAATGGACCAATGTATCGCGGTGCCAGCTTCCCCTTCTTCCCGAACCGAAGGACTCCCTTCATAGGGGAAACTCGCAAAAACACATGATCCCCGACTGTGAACTCTAGTGGTCTCCGTCTCGTATCGGCGTAGCTCTTCTGTCTGCTCTGCGCTGTAAGAAGCCGACGTCGAATAATATCAATCTTCTCTGACGTCGCCTGCACCAACTCTGGGCCAATCAAGCTGCGCTCACCGACCTCTAACCAGCAATGCGGTGCGCGACAAGGTCGCCCATACAGCGCCTCATAAGGTGCCATGCCGATACTCGCCTGGAAGCTATTGTTGTACGCAAACTCCGCATATGCAAGACAGTCATCCCAACTGTCCTTGAAGTCCAATGCGCAAGCTCGCAACATGTCCTCCAGGATCTGGTTCACTCGCTCTGTCTGTCCGTCCGTCTGTGGGTGGAAGGCAGTACTGAACTTCAACTTCACACCCATAGCCTCCTGAATGCGAGTCCAGAAAATAGAAGTGAACCGCGTGTCTCTGTCCGACACGATCTCCAACGGAACTCCATGCAGACGCACGATCTCTCTAATATACAATCTAGCCAGCTCGTCTGCAGAGTTCGTAACTCTGATCGGTAGGAAGTGCGCCGACTTCGTCAATCGGTCGACGATCACCCAAATAGAATCATGCCCCTTCCTCGTCTTCGGCAACCCAGAAATGAAGTCCATGGAAATGAAATCCCACTTCCACTCTGCAATCGGCATAGGCTGCAAAAGTCCAGGTGGTCGGCGATGCTCTGCCTTCACCTGTTGACAAGTGAGACAACGGGACACGAACTCAGCAATGTGGGTCTTCATACCTTCCCACCAGTACGTCCTCTTCACGTCACGATACATCTTCGTGCTGCCAGGATGCATCGCGAGTCTAGTAGAATGCGCAGCCTCGAGAATCTCTCGTCTCAAGTCAGGGACATCAGGAACGCATAGGCGGCCACGGTAACGTAAACCCCCATCCATGCCAACTCGCCAGTCGGCGTCATCATCATCACTGGCCTGCTCTCGAAGCTCAGTAAGATGCGCGTCGTCCCTCTGCGCCTCGATGACACGGTCATCGATCGGGGATCGCACCCGAACATGTGCGATGAACTCAAATGGCTCCTCTACGGTGAGTTTCTGCTCAAAGTCTCGCAAAAACTCAACCATATCCCACTCGGCAACCATCAGCGGAGCCGCAAACTCTATCGCCTTCTTGCGGCTCAACGCATCAGCCACAAGGTTCGCCTTCCCAGGATGGTAAGAGACTTCAAACTTGAAGTCCTTCAGCGTCTCCATCCATCGCCGCTGCCTCATATTCAAGTCCCGCTGTGTGAATATGTACTTGAGGCTCTTGTGGTCGCAAAAGAGTTCGAACTCCTCTCCATAGAGGTAATGTCTCCAGAGTCTCAGTGCGAATATCACGGCTGCCAACTCCAGGTCGTGTGTAGGGTAATTCTCCTCGTGCTTCCTTAATTGTCTCGAGGCATACGAAATTACCCTGTCCCTCTGCATAAGGACACAACCTAAACCAACGCTAGACGCGTCAGTGTATATAGTGTATTTAACCCCTTGCTCTGGCAATACTAGCACAGGGGCGGACGTAAGTCTGTCCTTCAGCTCCTGAAAAGCTGACTCCGCCTTATCATTCCAGGCGAACTTCACGTCCTTCCGTGTCAACTGAGATAAGGGTCTCGCGATCTTCGAGAAATCCTGAATGAAGCGCCGATAGTAGCCAGCGAGACCCAAGAAACTCCTCACCTCAGTGACAGAACCAGGCTGCTCCCAGTCCTGCACCGCAGCTACCTTAGACAGGTCAACTGCCATGCCATCCTTGGACACCACGTGTCCCAGAAACTTCACCTCCTGCTTCCAGAAGTCGCACTTCTTATACTGTGCGAACAACTGATGCTGTCTGAGCGTATCAAGGACCAAACGCAAGTGCTCCTCATGCTCCTCTCGACTCCTAGAGTATACCAAAATGTCGTCGATGAAGACAACGACGAATCGATAGAGGAAAGGCCGTAGTACCCGGTTCATCAGATCCATGAACACGGCCGGTGCGTTCGTGAGACCGAACGACATCACGAGGAACTCGTAGTGACCAAAACTGGTCCTGAACGCTGTCTTCTGCACGTCCTCATCTCTGACGCGCAACTGATGATATCCCGACTGAAGGTCAATCTTCGAGAAGTACTGCGCTCCTCTCAACTGATCAAACAAGTCATCGATCCTGGGCAAAGGGTACTTGTTCTTCACTGTGAGTTGGTTCAGCCTGCGATAATCAATACACAATCGTAGCGAACCATCCTTCTTCTTCACGAACAAGACCGGTGCTCCCCAAGGAGATACGCTAGGCCGTATAAGGCCAAGCTCTAGTAGACCATCAATCTGCGTCCTCAACTCCTCCATCTCACATGGTGCCATGCGATACGTCGGCAGTGAGACGGGTGTAGAACCAGGAATGAGATCGATAGTGAAATCGATCTCACGTCGGGGTGGCAAACCAGGGATCTTCCTGAACAGATCCCCGAACTCAGAAACAACTGGCGTCTGCTCAAGTACCTGGGCACCAGCGTCGCGCAACAGGGTGGCGTAGCTAAGAATGCGGAAAGGAAGATTTACCCGCACTGAAAATGTGAAAGGCGTGCCCTCAGGCTCGTACACCGTCACCACACGAGCCTCGCAGTCAATCTCGGCTCTCGCTGCAGTCAACCAGTCCATGCCAAGAATGACGTCGAGATATACGAGCGAGGGATCGACGACCAAATCAAGAGTCATCGTCCTGCCTCCCAGATCAAGTAAACAACCCTCACACATCTGGGTGACATCCGAATAATCTCCATGAGCTGCAAGGACTCGCACGCTATCCATAGTGATAGTCTGCAACCCAAGACGTCTGACTACGGCACGCGATATCAAAGAAATCGTGGAACCAGTGTCCACCATGACAAGAACGGGAGTACCTCCGATATGGCCCGTGACCTCGAAGGCTGAATGCTGGAAAGTCGGCGTCGTAGCTGCCTCAGCGGTCAGTGCATGAACTCGAGCCTGCTGTGGCCGGTTCGGCCGCTGTGTCAAGGGCCGTGGGGGCTGTCGAATCTGCGATACTGTGGGTCTGAAAGAGGACTGCGCAGGAGCTGACCGTATAGGCGGTGCTGATATCGCCTGTGGACGTACACGATCAATCTTCTGCGGCGGCGAGAACCCACTGTCCCGCATCCTCGCAAAGCAACTCGGCGCTAGGTGGCCCGTCCTCCCACAGTATGTGCATGATAGATCAGGGCGCCGAAACGGTCCTACTGGCGCCGTGGTCCTGGTAGGAGGATCAATGCGAGGCCTCTTGCCCGCGAAGGGCCTATCTGGCAACTCCGGTCGCGGCCTAGAAGTAGTCGGGCCTCGTGATCGCGCAAGTCGATCCACGTCCTGCTCTGCCCGCATGGACATGTGAACCAACTCCGCATAGGAGGAGAAACTGATGCAGCACATCTTCGACCGAATATCCGGTCGCAAGCCCTCCAAAAAGCGCCGTATGCGCATCTGCTCATCAGCTAAAATCGTCGGGACGTACCTGCCCAACTCTGTGAACCGATGCTCATACTCGGTGACCGTCATCGCTGCCTGCCTGAGACGGAGAAACTCATTCTCCCTCTCGTGTCTGTAGGTCTGAGGATAATACTTCTCATGGAAGCGAAACTCGAATGCTGCCCATGTCCATACGAAGTCTGCGGTAACAGTCCGCAATACACTATCCCACCACATACTGGCCTCTCTCTCAAACTGGAAGGTAGCCAGCTCTACCTGCTCTGCCTCAGTACAGTGCAACATGCGCAGAATCTTCGACACTCGGTCGAGCCAAAACTCAGCCTCCTCGGGTCTGTGAGAACCCGTGAAAGTAGGAGGCCGCAAGCGCTGGAATCGCTCCAGAAGGCCCCGTGTGTCTGCAGGGTTCCCCGCAGGGAAAGCAGGCTGCGCAGGAAGTGCTATGCCCTCATCCTGGGCGTAAGCATAGGCATCCTCAGCTGGATGCGCAGGTGGTGTAGGCGGAGTAGGTGCAGTCGCACCCCCACCCTGGGCTAAAGTCCCGACTATGGTAGTCAATAGCTGCTGCTGCTGTAGCATCATAGCCATCATCTGCTCGAATCTATCAGGTGGTGGAGCAGGCTGTGGCGGATGAGGTGCGGAAGTAGATGCGCGCTGTGGCTCTCTAACTGATGGTGTAAATGGCGGTGGTCCATCTGTAGGACCAGTAGCAGGCTGAGACGATCGAACAGTCTCAGGAATCGGGCCCACAGCAGGGTCCGGACGAGTGCCAGACTGAGAAGGAGCCTGATCCATCTGCTCTAACAATGAAAGCCGAACCGCGCTCCTCGTAGTCTTAGGTGGCATTCCCTATTTTCAAAATAGGGCGCAACCTTGTTAGTCTCAATTGCACAAATACACCACAATCATTCACTAAAGAGTCAAAGGCATTCCATGCACTTCAATTAATCAAAATTGTCACAATACAAGGGATATATCCTTACAAGCATCATGACTAGAATGACATGGAAATTAAGACAGTTAAGCAACAGCGACAAAAGCAAAGCACTAGCCCTAATAGGCTTTACACACATGAAACAGAAAATAGCTAACTACTCATAACAACATCAAAGATCGCGTTGCTAGTCGGAGTCTGGCGACGGAGGAGGAGCACCCTTATCCTGTAAGCAACACAGGATTGCCTTCAAGGTGCGAGTCACCTTGCCAAATTTCTTCTTCGTAACGGCCTTGGCATCAGCGACCTCTGCTCGAAGTTCTTGGACTTCCCTTCGCAAAGCGGTCTGACTCTCCTCCATCCGAGCAATGCGATCGTCAATAGTAGTCTGCGCAGAAGGAGGAGGGCTCTCGTCAGTATCCTGAGCCTCCTCTTCTGCTTCTTCCTGAGTCTCTTCCTGAACCTCTGCACTAGGTTCTCCTTCGCTTTGATCTTCCTCTTCATCAAAGTCGTCCCCACTATCCCTTTCAAGTTGATTTTCACGATATTGCGACCCAATCTTCATCTTAACCATCGTCGACTCATCGATGGTGTGAATCGATACCGGCAACTCGGGTCCAAGTCTATAGGCAAACTCAAGCGCAATTCTGCAAATGAGTCGGCCAAAGGGAAGGGATTCGGATGTTCTTCTCGACCTGGCTATGAGAACTATCTGCCGTAAGATGAAAGTGGCCATACATACGTTCTCTCCCTGGGCCACCAGAAATAAGAAATCGACCATAAGACGTGTACATTCAATGCGGTTCGTCGACCTAGGATAAACATTGAACGTGCAGATGTGATGTAGCAGACGTAAATCCTCAGACATGTACGTCACCTTGAGGCTATTATTAGGCTGCCATGGAACCAACTTACCGCACAGAAACCTGGTGCGGCGATCTCGTTCACGTCTAGTCCTCAAATTCTTCTCACTTGGATGTACATCACCTAGAGGCACGTTGAGAAGTCGCGCAACCAACTGGACGTCGATCGTAGCCATCCGATCTCTACCAAAAGGGATTTTAAACTGCAAGGGCTCCAAGGTAGGACTCTGGATGCTAGCATAGAAGGCACGAACAGTGCTCACATTAGCACGAGCGCGAGCTTCAAAGATCGGTCCCCAGTGCGCAGCTTCAATGCGTTCGAACAACAGATATTCGCCGAACAATCGCCCATCTACGTCCGCCTCAAATAACACTCTACGATCAGTGTATTCACCATGAGGCATCTCTGATAGGATGGTTCGTCCAAGGTGTGCATGGGGATCCAAATCCCGCTTCGTACGGCACTCCAGGACTGCAGCTGGACCTGCGGCGGCGCTTGAACTTGCGGCACCACCCCGCGGTCTTCTCAATCGAGCAGGGCGGCTCGGCCCAGCCTCGTCTGTTGCAGTTTTCCTCTTACCCATCAAAGACAGGATGGATGAGAGTGACAAAAGACCCAAAATAGCTTCCAGGAAAGCCATGGAAAACGCCGAAAATGCGGAGAAATGGCTGCCCAATCTGACAAAAGGAAATCTAGGCGTCGTAGAGGGATGCTTCAAGCTTCCCAAGGCTGTAGTTTCAGGGAAAAATAAGAACAAAAAGATGGAATGGAGCTGCTCACGATTTCGACACTATTTGGGGGATTTTGGAGCTCCAAATGGGAAAATCTTCAAGGAAAGAAGCTGCCAACACCCAATAATCGATGGGTGGTGGTCGGTTTTGGCCAAGGAAGGGATTAGGATGGGTTTGGGTCGCCGGGATTTGGAATGGAGCGCTGAAAATCGAAGATAGGGCATGCAAGGGGGCTGTTTGTGAAGGAGAGGGGTGTTTTAGGGGTTTTCGTGGGATGGGAGGTACCTAGGGGTGTTGTGGGAGACATATAAGTGGGTGCGCCCAAAGGGCAGCACCGTCCGAGGTGGCCGGCCGGCGATGCATCGCCCGGCCGGCGATGGCATCGCCGGCCAACCTCCAGGTTGGCCAGCGGGACCCCATGGGTCTGGTCCCCCATGGTCCCAGGGTCCCAAAAAGTCTAGTCCCACCCCTTAGTTCATAGTATTTTGGTCCCTATGGGCCCAAACATGTTTTTGGGGCTTTCCGGGTCCACATCGCAATCCCGAATACCAAACCATATGATGCAGCATATGAATTTGGGGTAGAAGGATCCAGTACATCTTTCTAGCTCCTTAGTTGCTAAAGAAAGTGAAGTTAGAATGGCCTTATGGCCATTTTTCATGAAATTTTACTATTCACTGTAAAATTTGGTGAATGTACTAATTTGTGTTATTTTCACATTAGGTTTGATGCCTAACATGAAATGGATACAAAAGAACTGAAGGTTGAAGTGTTTAGAGAAGGACTTTTGAGAATTTTTGGCAAAACGGGGTTTTTAAGCCCTGGCGATTGATTACTGGAGTCGTGGTCATTCCACGGCCCAAAGGTTCACTTTTGTGGTTTAAAACCGCTCATAGGACGTCTCCACCCGACTTCCTACAGCTTAGAAGTGATTCGGGTCGCTTTACGCGACCCGAGATACGTTACAGACTCGATCTTGCGATCGATCCTTATAGACTTCGCCTATCGGCGAATCTGTGATCCTAGATGTGTTTCTAGACCCTTCTCGCACCCACCTAAGTCAAAGGAAGCGACAGCGTACGTCGCAAGACCATAACCCAGGCCCAGTATACTCTCATTCATGCTCTGATACCAACTTGTAACACCCTGAAAATCGGGGGTCGTGTATAAACTCAACTCCCGAGTTCCAGACCGTCACTTATGCAACAAAAATGGTTATGATTCAATGTTGTCTGATTTAAAGCATTCACATGAGTAAAAGTATACCAAAACTGCAATTCATACTTCAGATCCAGTGATAAAAGCAAGCGGAAGACTAAACAAGATATATATCACTGTATGGAAAAACAAAGTAATCTCAACTGTCTCCAAAGTATGACTACATCTCTGAGTCTCATATACATGTACATAACAAAAGAATAATGTTCAAAAAGAAAAGTCCCACTGATGTCCCCTCGATCCAGGTCACCTACGGGAAGCCGTCATGATACTGCATATACGAGAACTCATCCTGGTCCTCGTCATCATCTAGCTCCACCTCCTGGATCTCAACGTCACCTGCAACTACAACAGGGTCTGGTGGGTGTTGCAAACACCATCCCGTAACGTGGGAATGAGTGATCAACTCAGTGGAATCATAGAGCAAAGATTAGCATGTTCACAATTCAATCACGCGATAATAGTAAAGCAGTAAATCAGACAAGTCCTAAAACTGTTGTTAATGCAAGATGATATGACGTGATGTATGCCCTCACCGACGATCACCCTCATACGGCAACATCTTACGACCGCGGCATGCCACACTCCCTAGAGTGCTCCACATCTTCCAGGCACATGCAATGCTATGGTGATATGATTACCAAGTTGTTATTAGTCCATTCAAACAGCAGGATTGGGAAACTAAGGTACCTCCCTTGTATCAATCCCAACACGGATCCTGTCTAGGGTCGTCACTCCTAGTAATCTCATACGATGTACATTTCGTAGGTCACTGCAAGGGCTGCCAGGGCTGTTGCTCGCACTCGTTGCACCGCTCCCCCATCACCTTATCAATACAGGCCTACTGTACTCTACTGCACGGAAGGGTCGTCGCCTCCCGTGAACTCAGAATACGCTCGCGGTCACTACAAAGGGCTCGTCGCCTGATCAGTGTAGGCCGACAGCTAGAATATAGTGTCCTATACCACCATAATCTGCTCACGAGTCAAGGTGCTCATTGGTCACTACGGGGAGGTTTGTGGCCCCAGCGTAGGCCGACAGCTCGACCACGGTGTCCCATACCACCATGCCCGGCTCATGAGTCTTCGTGGATCAAGGTACCACGGTTAATAGGGTTTACAATGGTAAGTTCAGTACCCTAGGTTCAAGCAGTTATGATACATACAAGGTGAACAAGCATCGGCCAGTCGGGTTACTTGACGGGCTCGACTAGCGCGATCGCATCTCGAACTGAACGACATGAAGTGCGTAAAACACTTCGCGTGGCCTAACCACTGCCGCCAACTCTCAACACGAATCACATTCATCTACGCGTCGTTCGTCGCTATGACCAGTCAGCCACGAAATCGCTCGGTTACCGACTGCCTGGACTAAGTCAAGTCCCACACATCTATGGAATTACTATACAAGGTATTGGAATTGAAATACATCATGTGAGCATGTTAACACATGTTATAACTTTCAACTTAAGCAAATCTTCAAGGCATACTTCCCATGCATATTCAACTTAAGAAAATCCTCAAGCACATACATTCCATGCATGTAATGAAATCATGCATTTTGTCAACATGTAGAAAATCATTTAGGTCGGCATAATAATTGAAAAATCAGTCACAAAGTATCAAATAACATCATTTAATTCAATACATACTAATACAAGCATTTATACAAACACATGCACTACACACTTAGGTCTACATATAGCATGTCGACCCAAAGTGTGCAACTAGGCGAATCTCTTCGCCAAACTAATTATGCACGCATTCCTAACTTCCTAATGCGACAACAAACCATGTCAATCACATCAGCAAAATATGAATGCAAACAGTACTTCCTACAAATGACTAAAATGCCCTAAATCTCATATTCTTCGTTAGCTTACGAAACGGGAAACGGAGAGCATTTTGTACATGTCAAACGGCGATGCCGTCAAGAATCTACTATTAAACGACATTGAAAGCATTGGGAACCGTCAATCCAAGCGTCTAAAATCCTCACCTAGTGTCTTGTAGACTCGGGAATTGAAGCGGAGTGTATATGCTTCGTCTACGGCGAGTAAGGAGCCTAATACATAAGATCCATAAGCTACATCGCCATGGAAACAAGAAAAACTCAAATCACCAACTATTTAGGGTTTTTACTTACCTAGGATTGCGGTGGAATCGCCGGGAAAGCGGTAGAGAAGTGTCGCTTAAGCACGTGCAACACGTAGCACAAGTGGCGGGAAGAACTCTCCCACTCTCTCACAATCTCTCACTCTTTTTCTCTCCCCCAAGCTAGGGCTTCTCTCAAATTCGGATGGGAGAGAGGAGTGAGGGTTTCAACCCCTTTTATAGCCTAAAACATTCCCAAAATAGGCTTGGGAACAATGTTTACTTGGTGCCTAACCAAATCGGGGCCGTTTCGGTCCAAAAGGGCACTTCTGGAGGTCCCCAGGCCAGATGCGGTCGGACTTAAGCTCATGCATACTAGATCTAGCATACATCCAGTTTTCAGACCGGTTGGGTTCCCAGATCGCACGTGGCGGCCCAGTTTCAGTTTAACGGTCACCGCATCAAGATCAGGCCTATAAGTCCCGTGATATATAATAGATATTTTTCCTGATCCAAGGGTGTAATTTGGCTGTATTCTGACGGTCAGAATGCTTAATACTGATGCGTCAAATTTGTGTGCCAGATTTGAATTTGAAATTCCAACTGTCCCTATTCACACTCTCTTCGGTCCGGGCTCAATGAAATAGCCTGTGATCATCGGTTTGACTTGATTTTTGGAATGAGTGTCAAGCCCAGCTAGACGGTCCTAACGGTCTAAGATAGGAGGTATCGGACTTTCAACGTGCGGTCTAGATCCAATACAAAGATTCAAAGTGGTCCAGAGAACAAACCGGCTTAGAGTTTGATCCGAGGCTTTAGAGCATTATAGCACCCTTAGTTCCACTCGCTTCGGGCCTTGTAGAACGTATTTAAAGTGATCAGGGACCATTTCCCAGCTATTCTAACGTTGCACTAGCTAACCTAGTCAAATTTTCCAAAGGAATGAATTCTACGCAAATTCGGGTCGAGTTGGTACTCGAGCCCAAGGATGGATTTTTCACGGGCGTTACATATATGGCGAGCAAAATATATAAATTTTCAAAGGATTGGGGGAATGGTCCCATGAAATCGATGCCCCAACAATCAAATGCTTTTATGATAAGGATGGGGTTCGAAGGCATCATATTTCGATGGGACAATGCTCTCAACTTCTGACAATGCTCACAAGCCTTACAGAACTCATGAGTGTCCCTGAACATAGTAGGCTAGTAAAAGCCACACTACAAAATCTTGGCCATGATCTTTTTAGCAGAGAAATGACCACCACAGGCCTGAGAGTGACAAAAGATGACACTTTAATGTTTATCATTTGGCACACATCTCCTTAAGATTTGGTCTGGGCAATATTTAAACAAATATGGATCATCCCAGAAGAATTTTCACACCTCAGTGAAAATTTTCTTCTTATCTTGCGCAGTCCAATATGTCAGCATGAAACTTATGGCAAGATAATTAGTAATATTAGCAAACCAAGGTAAATGAGAGATTTTGAACAGTTGTTCGCCAAGGAACATGTCATTGATATGTATCGTCTTAAGGAAATTAGGGACATCAAGGCAGGAAAGATGGTCAGCCACTATATTTTCTACTCCCTTTTTTATCATTTATTTCTAAATCAAATTCTTCGACTAGGAGGATCCATCTTATTAGGCAGGACTTAGCATCATTCTTAGAAAGAAAATACTTGAGTGTCACATGATCTGTGTAAACGATGATCTTGGATCCAATCAAGTAGGACATAAATTTGTCCAAAGCGAACACTACAGTCAAGAGTTCCTTTTCTGTAGTCGAGTAGTTCACTTGGGCAGGATTTAGAGTTCTACTTGTGTAAAGAAAAACATAGTTCTTCTTTTCATTTCTCTAGCCTAAAACTACTCCAAGAGCATAATCTAACGCGTTGCACATAAGTTCAAAAAGAAGGCTCTAGTCGGGTGGTTGCATGATAGATGCAGTGGTTAACATGCCCTTAAGCTTAGTAAAAGCTTCCTGGCATTTCTTAGTCTACTCGTATGGAGCATCTTTTTGAAGTAGATTACATAAAGAACAAGAGAGGAGATTAAAGTCCTTTATGAATCTTTTGCAGAAACTGGTGTGCCCTAAGAAGGATCGCACTTCTTGTATGTTCTTAGGTGGAGGTAGGTTAGAGATAAGATCAATTTTAGCCTTATTTACCTTGATTCCTTTGGACGAGATGATATGTCCAAGGACAATTCCCTTACGAACCATGAAATGACACTTCTCCCAATTAAGTACCACATTCTTTTCTTTACATTTTTTCAACACACATTTAAGATTCTTTAAGCAATCACTAAAAGATGGATCGAAGATAGAGAAGTCGTCTATGAAGACCTCTAGATATTGCCCCACCATATCAGAAAAAATACTCATCATGCATCGTTGAAAAGTGGCAGGGGCATTACATAGTCTGAATAACATCCTTCGATAAGCAAATGTGTCATAGGGACATGTAAATGTGGTCTTTTCCTGATCTTTAGGAGCTATCTCTACCTAGTTGTATCATGAATACTCAGCAACGAAATAGTAATATGAATGACTAGCTGGCCTTTCCAAAATTTGACCAATGAAGGGCAAAGGAAAGTGATCCTTCCTCATGACGATATTCAACTTCCTGTAGTTAATGCACATTCTCCAACCCGTAGTGACTCTAGTTGGCACGAGTTCATTATTGGCATTGGCTACGATGGTGATTCCTGACTTCTTGGGAACCACCTGAGTTGGACTCACCCATTGACTATCGGATATTGGGTATATGATACCCACATCCAATATTTTAAGAACCTCGGCCTTAATCACTTCTTTCATGTTTGGATTTAATCTATGTTTTGATTGTCGAGAGGTCTTCACATTATCCGTAAGATAAATGCAGTGAGTACAAATCGAATGGTCAATTCCCTTAAGGTCCGCAATCATCCATCTAAGGGCTCCCTTATGCTCAATGAGAGTAGACATGAGCATACTCTCCGGTTCTTTCTTAAAGTAGGAAGAAAAAACTACTGGGTATGTCTCATCTTGACCTAAATAAACATATTTTAAATCAAAGGGCAAAGGTTTTAGGTCAAGCTTTGGTGCCTTGAGGTTAGACGGTAGAGGCACTTCATTAATTTGGGGCAACTCTTCAAATAGTGGCCTTCACTAGTTAACTTTAAGTACCCGTGCAATATCAAACATGGCACCCATCTCCCTAATCATGTCATCATCAAAATCATGAGAATGGGTCAGGCACGTCTCTAGAGGGTCAAAAGATAAGGTCAAAGGTGTTCTATCTTCTACAAAAAAGTTAATTATATTAATGTCATGGAAATCGTCATCATCCTCTAATCATCTACCAGTATTGAAAAATATATTCAACTCCAATATCATATTCCTGAAATACATACTCATAACTCCTTTCCTGCAATTAATGATTACTTTGAAGTGGCAAGGAATGAGCCACTAAGAATGACGGGAATCTGAGTGCTCATGTTATTGATGGGTTCCATATCCAGGATGATAAAATCTATTGGATAGTAGAATCTGTCAACCTGGACCAACACATCCTCAATTATCCCTCTCGGTACACGAACCGAGTGATCAACAAGTTATAATGTGGTTAGTGTAGGTTTTGATTCACCCAAACCTAATTGTTTGTACACCAAGTAGGGAATTAGATTTACGCTCGTTCCTAAGTCAAGAAGTGTGTGCTCAATTTAGTAGTTCTTGATTACACAAGGTATGGTTGGGCTACTAGGATCTTTGAATTTTCGTGGCACATCTTACTTTAGGATGACACTCACTTTCTCAATTAAGAACATTTTCTTTTGAATATTTTGTCATCTTTTGGTCATACATAGGTCTTTTAAAATTTTGGCATATGAAGGTATTTGTTTTACGGCATCAAGTAGAGGAATATTGACCTTCACTTAGTTTAACACCTCTAAACTATCCTGAGCGTTAGTGAGAGATTTTGGTTTAACCAACCTTTGAGGGAATGGAGCAAACATCTTACCTTGAAGTTCCAGTTCTAATTCTTGAAAAACAATGTTAGGTCTATCATTGTTGTCCTCTTCCTGATCCTTATGCTTTTCAGTCCTAATTGGAATAGTTTTGTTAATGGTCTTCCCACTCTTAAGAGTGCTGATAGATTTAGCTTGCTCCATCTGATCTGAAGAGCTTAGATTACTTATCTCGTATTACGGTTTAGGATTGGGGAGAGGTTAAGCAGGAAGAATCCCCCTTTTTATAACCGTAACACGTGAATCCATTTTTTGCATATATTTCGTAAGTTCTTGTATTGCTTGAGTAAGCTCTTAGGTTTGTGTGGAATTTTAAATCAGTTCTTCTAGAGGTTTCACTTGATTTGGAATTTGATTAAAGAAACATTGAGGGGTAGCAGTTTTTCCATTCCTCCAACTGAAGTTTATATGATTTCTCTAACTAGGATTATATGTATTGGAGGTAGGTCCATTGAAAGCTCTTTGGTAATTGTTCACGGTATTGGATTGCTCACCTAACACCTCTTGAAAGGTAGGTATTGTTGGACAATTTTCAGTTATGTGAATGTTGCAAGCATAAATACTGCAAACAGTTTCCTTAACCTTATCCTTCTTTAGTTTCATGGCCTCAAATTTTCTTATGAGATTAGAAACTTTAACATTGATATCATTATCCTCTTTCAGTAGGTATAATCCACCTCTCTCCTTTGATTGAGTGGGCCTAGAAGTGGTGCTTGATTTTGGGTAAGTGTCCCATGATAGTGCATTTTCTACAAGTCTATCCAAGTAGTCCCACACATCATCGACATTTTTATTCATGAATTCCTCATTACACAATGTCTCAACCAATTGGTGCATGGAAGATGTTAGACCATCATAGAAAAAGTGTGCAATGCGTCACGTTTCAAAACCATGTTGTGAGCATGAACTGACAAGATCCTTGAACTGCTCCCAATAGTGGAAGAATATATCATCCTCCTTTTGGGCAAAGTTTATGATTGACTTTCTAAGGGTGTTCATTTTATGATGTAATTTTTTTTTATGAACTCCCTTATCATATCATTTCATGTGTCAATAAATCTAGGACGTAGTGAATGCAACCACATCTTAGCTTTCTCTTGCAAAGAAAAGGTAAAGAGTTTCAGCCTGACTGTGTCCTTAAATATGTTTGGAAAATATAAAGTGGATATGATCTCATCAAACTCTTTCAAGTGCAAATATGGACTTTCAAATTCAAGTCAAAGGAATTTTAGAAGGAGTTGGATCACCCCTGGCTTGATATCCATGTGTCCTGTATTTTATAGAAAAACCATGCATGAGGGCATGCTCACCCCTACTAGTTGTAAATAATCTCACGAAGTACGAGGCGGGGTGCTTGATGCACCTCATTCTCATCCTGAACTTCCTAAACCCTAGGTTGAGGTTGTCTTCCCGGTTGATTTGTAGTCATAACCTTAATTAATTATGAGGATATCGAGTGATGTCTAATCCTGTGATGGATAGATAACCCCTCAACCAATCCTCCTTCACTCAAAAGACGTTGAGTGTTATCATGGACCCACTTGGGCATGAAATACTCTCAGCCCTCAATTTCAAATTCTAACCTAAACCTAAAAGGGAAAAAAGAAATAGAAATCTAGAATTGGAAAGAAAGAAGAGTTGAAAAGAAGTTACCAAATTAGAAGTTCCTAAGTTAAGGTCCTACAAAACAAAACAAAATAAGTCATTTTCTAAAAAGAGAAACTAAACTAGTTTTTAAAAAGGCAAAAAACTTCTAAAAACTAAAAATATAAAGTTTCTAAACTCTGATTAGGAATGTTCTAAACCAAGAATTAGAAAGTTTCTAAAAATATAAATAAAACCTTAATCCTAAAAATAGAAAAAGTAGAAAAATTAGAAAGAGATTACCAATTAAGAAAGTCTTAATCAAGATCCTACAAAACAGTAAAGTTAGGTTATTTCTAAAAATCAAACAGAAAAACCTACACCTAAACTTAGAAAACCCTAATCTTAACCTAATTCTAAAACTAGTCAATCTTAAAAAAATACAACTGTCAATCCTCGGCAACGGCGCCAAAAACTTGTTCACAACCCCAAGTGTAGGGTCATGATGTAGTAATAATCTTGGTAAGACCGAGGTCGAATCCATAGGGACTGAACCTTATACGTAATCTGAAAGTAACTAGAACTAGAAGAAGATGTAATCTAAATTAGAAAATTTTAAGAAAATGATGGTGAATTATTAACTAAAACTTATAAATTTCAAGGGTGGGAAACTAGCGTTTCCAAGGATCCACTTGTAGAGATTAGGGAGATTTATGCTTGATTTAAGAACACAACTGAAATCAGAGTCCCATCTTCATCTAATTGGAAGATATTTCATTAAAAACCAATTCTGAACTTCCTTTGATCTAGTTTTCAAGAGATGAGAGGTATGAGAACTAGAATTGATTCCATCACAAAACCATGCCCATAAGATAAAGTAAACAACATAATGTACCAATCTATAACCAATCTAGGAGATTTATGAATGTTAGGAAGAATTTCATCATATAACCATGTCCAAGAGATGATGGTGAACAACAAGGTTCCCAAGTTCACAATCCTTATAATGAAAAGAACATACTCAAAGCTATCGTAGATCTATTGCAAGTCACAACAAACCATTAAAAACTATAAACATTTCTTATAATCAAGCTAAATTCAAAGGTAGTTCAACTTACATGAATCGAAGCCATAGAAGAGATCCCATCACGCTAAAAGCTTCACCTATTAGCCCTAGCTAAGAGGTTTAGCCAATCATAGACATGATCAAGCTCTAACTCAGAAAAACATTAAGGAAATAATGAAAGAAGATGAAGAAAAACTCTGTTGCAGACAACCAACTCCACGCCTTATCTCTCTCTCTCTCTCTCTCTCTCTCTCTCTCTCTCTCTCTCTCTCTTGCTCTTCTCATTCTCCATGTCTTGGATTTCCCCTCTCCTTTTATAACAAAGGCTTGTGTTAGTGGAGAGAGAAGTCGGTGGTATGCAACTTACACAACAACCAACTTTCGCAACAAAAATGCAAAGCGTCTTGCGTTTGGCTTGCTTTTCAGGACAACTAACGGCCTAATTTTCACATCTAACTTCATGGCTAGGGTTGAACCTGGCCTAGACTCCACTTGGACGGTCCAAATTGTCGAAACGATCGATGATCATGGGCCACAACTTTCCATAAATTCCAGTTTTCCCAAACACTGGTCGTGCACACGGGAGCTGCGCTGAACTCTCAGTGAGCCCCACAGTGATGTTTTCGGAGAAATCCACCCCGTCCATTGGATTCCTAGTGAGATTTCGATAAAAAAAAATGTAATTTTGAACGATTTTTGGTGCGACCCATTGTATCTTTTGTGTACATACATTATTGAATGTGGTGTATACTATGATGTTCATGAGAAATCTACACCATCCATCTTCCTTCCCATGTAATTTGAGGGGTTGAGACTAAAATTAAAGCATATCTAGAGATCAGGTGCACCCCAAATCAGTGATTTATGTCTGATCTTGTCTGTTAGACCACTTCCACAAAGATCCAACAACTGAAACGTTACGTGTATGGTTACTTTATGATCCTCAGGCCAGATACAAAGTTTCAAGCACTACCAGAAAACTGGGCAAAGGCTACGAATAAAATCCATAGATAAAGACCTATGGCTACGATTTTAGTCCATAGCACGACCTTAATCATAGGTGCCATAGCCATAGGTCTAAAACCTATGGCTATGGATTTAATCCATAGCTATAGATTAAAACAGCTACAAATATAATCCGTAGCAATAATTTCTGTAGCCAAAAGCACCTATAGCTATAAATAGTGTTTGTAGGTAAAAGTAGTGTTAGATCCGTACCGATATAATTGTCAGATTACCAGCTGCGGTCAATATCATTAGCTATTACCTACATTTAAAAAAAATTATAATCATTCATTCATTTAATTACCACAATTACCACTTACATAATCATTCATTCATTCAATTACAATAATTCATTCAATAATGAATCAATTACAATCCTTCATTCAATCAATTACAATTACAATTACAATAATGCTGAAAATACAAATCTTGGTGAGACCGTGTGCACTCACAAATGTTTAATTTTATTTTTAAATATTTGTTTAAAAACAATCATAAAAATACAATACCAGCAAAACAGTTAACCTTCTATTTAAAATTTTCAAAATACTACAGGTACAAATAACACTAACCATAAAAATAAAATACCAAAAAATAGTTAACCGTCTAATTAAATTAACAAAATAGACACAAATAACACTAACCAAAGTTCTACTTCCTGTTGCTTTCCATGCAAGTTTGAGAGTTGCCTTGTGCTGCAGATCTTAAGAGTAGATCAGATATCTGCTCAATAGACATTTTCCCCATTGTGATCATTGCTAACATTTCCCTCTGCTCATTCATCTTCAGTCTTTCTAGTCACAAACAAATGTTCCTCACCACCGCACCCATCTGCTTCAATCTATTTTCTTGTTGCATGCTCAATGTCGTGTTCAACTGCAACCTAAAACAAAAAAGGAAATAATTCAGAAATGAGATCCATTGTAGTTATGTAGTTGGAAAGAAGTCATAGATAAAACATCTTGTATAGCTAAATATTTACCGAAAATTCTTCATTGCAAAAGTAACTGATTGGAAACAAAAAATAAACAATTAATATAGATATAATTTTGCAAATGATTGCACCATCCATCATTGAAAAGGGTCAAGTTTAAATGCTTGAATACTACAGGTGCCTGATGAGAGATTCTAATTTACCCTCAACATATAAATGTTTCAGCTGCAAATGAATTATGTTTTCTTAATAAAACCATCACATAAGGATCCTTATCAAACATTGAAGGAGCTTATGATTTAAGAAAAAAATTGTCCTGGAGATGAGAAGGATAATCTGTCTCTGCTATCTATTTCTAAGTTGGTAACAACAAATTTCTCTAAAGCAAAAGAAACAAGAATATCTAGAATTTTATACTACAAAAACTGCATCTTTCCTTAAAAGTTGTATACATAGATGTAATCCTATAGATTATGGGTATGGTTTAAACAAACCCAGTTTAAAGATGCATGTTCCATAGATAGAACCAGATACTGTATGTTTCTACCCGAATTATGATACAGTTGCTTATCGGCAGAGACAACTCTCAAAATTGCAAAATAACAACAACAACAACAACAACAACAACAACAACAACAACAATAATAATAATAATAATAAAATAAGTAATAAATAATAAATAATAAAATTTAATTTATAAGTTGTTCTATGTTGCTCAGCTGACACTATTTACAGTAAATTGTATATAACACACAATTTTAAGATTTTAAAATCCTTTTAGATCTATAGATCTGCATTAGATGCCAAAACCCATAAAACAAATTTACAAGTATCATGTGTTGATAGTTATAGAGAAAAGGTGGGATTGCATTGAGATAAATCCAACAAAGATAATATGGTATTGGACATTGGAAGTAGCTTTAAGTGTCATCTATTCATAACTTGCTTTTGAGTGCTTGTCACTTACCACATCAACCTACATATCAGAATGCATGGACCTCAATTTCTCGACAACAAAGTCCTTTGAAACATGAACTCCCTGGTTATAACAAAATAACTCCATTAGAAAAACCTTATGTCAAGATGAGGCATGAGAAAAATTGAATAGCACTAAAGAAATTGAATAAAGATAAAGAACAACTAATAACATCTGATAAAAGAAAATGCTTTAAAGAATGATTGCATACTGATGTAGAAAATTTTCTAAATTGTATCAACAAAATAACACATAAACCTTGACTTCAATGAAATTAAGAAGAAAAAAATACATAGAAATGCAGAACCATCTTCATAAATTGGAGGAACTGAAAGGCTAAAAGAAATGGAATATGACATCGTGTGGGGTGATGCCTAACCTTCACTTGGGTGAGCATTTCATCAGGTAGACGTGAGTAGCAAATGAAATCAAGAAACACATCAACAGCTCTAGGCTCCAGTCCTGTCAGTAGTATCTTCTGAACAAGCTCATTTGTTGCCTTGGAAGTGTCATGGTAAGACTGGAAGCCACCCATCAAAACATTCATGAAAGAAACAAAGGAAAAGTTTAGTTAAATTTGAGCAGAATATTCATATCCGAACATGACAGTACAACTTTAATATAAAAGCCAACCCCAAATTGTTGAGAGGGGCTTGGATGATGATTACAATTATGATGATGAAACAACAACTACTACTAGTAGTAATGGTTCATTAGGATGCACGAGTAGATTAAATTGCAAACATTCTAATCAATCAAGAATAAATGAGGAAAAAAATGATTTCCTAGCATCTTCTTTCAAATTTAAGTTACATTCCTTTCAACTCCAACTTGGAAAAGTAATGCAATGGTAATTGGAACTGAGATCCGCAATATAAATGCTCAGGTAAGTAAACCTTAGCCATTTGCACTTTAATAGAGCAATTAAAGTGGTTGAATTAGATAGTGTGGCCAAATGCATCCTTAAAACTCATTTGAGCAATTGAAGAACTCAATCAATTACTTGATAAATTAGATTAAAAATGCAAGATATTTAAACTTGAAAAGCTCAATCCAATGCTAAGATTCGAGTTGGTTCAAACTCAACCCTTAATCGGGTCTGATTCAGTTTCTAACTTTTGACGAAGGAAAGAGAATAAAAATAAAAATAAAAATAAAAAAATAATTCATCAGGTAGAACACTACAAGTTTCCTTGGCCCAAGTATTGGTCCATTCCTTAGGCTGCAAATATATGAGAAAATTGCGCGCATGTTGAAAATTCCACAATGGAAGATCACAAGATAGATGAAGCAACTAGGATTGAAATCTAACTAATTGCAATAGATTTGAAATGTACATACAACTTTTTAGAAGAAAAAATCTACAATGGAAATCCCAAGATAGATAATTAAAGGTCAAATAGAAAGATAATGGAAAGACAAATGAGAAAAAACACATTTGGAAAATAAATGAAAGTAAGTGATAATGGAGAGACAAAATAGTTGATGCGTAATTGTACTTCTATAATATGAATAAAGATAAAATTATTGAAGAATTGAAAAGTCCTAGCTATATGTCCTGGAGGGGGGGGGGGGGGGGGAGGGGGGGGGCGGAGTGAATAGGACTATGCCAAATAAAAATTTATAATAGTGGAAATTAAAGAAATATGATAGCCAACTAAATAAACCACAATGCAAGAATATAAAGCAACCTCAAAATTCAAATCTTGAGAGGTTGATACAAATGTTGTTCTAAGGACAACCTTACACCAAAAACCAGAGTTTATGGTAGGACAACCTGATTTCTAGAAAGGTCTTTGTATCAAGTCTCAAACCGAAGAGGAATAGAAAAATAAATACAAATTGCACTAAAGTATAAATTGTAATCACAAATATGTATTGTTCTAAGGACAACCATGCACCATAAGAATGGCAGGGCAACCTTACTAGAATAAAATAATATCAAGCTGATAAATGAATAGTAAGAAATAAATTTTAACTATTACAACATTTCCCACAATGCTTGAAATAAAAGATTACAACATTCACAACCACATATACATCCCACAAATGAATAAATATAGATATGAAATATAAACCATTCAACCACAACACAAGGGATTATAGTGGTTCTCCTGTGTGTTCACCAACTGTTATACAACAGCCACACAGAATGCTACTCCACTCCTAATATCCTCACACAGGGGATATTAGCATTCACTAACAAAATAGGTTTTCATAGGTTCACCAAAAACCTTTACAATTGTGTCTTTGTTTGTGGGCTTACACAATTAAAAAAAATCCCACTTTTGAGTTTTCCTGGCTCTCCTCAGATAACCAAAACAATGAGATTTTTCTTGCAAATCCTGAAAGAAACCAAAACAGAAAGGAATTTATACTTAAAAGTAAAATACTTGATTTTCTCCTTCGATGTAGCAGCCTGTAAGAACCAAGTCAGAGTAGATGAATGAATGTCCAAGTTCAATGTCCAGTACTCAATTACAAGGTTCTAGTTCTAATTGATTTTAAAATTAAACCAAAATAGGGCTAGCCTTAATTGATTTTGATTCCAAAGAAAGGGAAATAGCGATTCCTCTTTTCAGATTAGATTGGAATACCAGAAACAAAATCAATTAAAAAAGATAAAGAAAGAGAATATTAAATAAGCACACTTAGCTTAAAATGGAGCACAGATCAATCTCTCAGAATGCTTGAATAATTAGCTTGAATTTCTTATCATTAATCTGAGATTCGTGCTCTATTTATAGCTGAGCAAAACACGTCTTCGACTGGTCCTAAGACCTCTACAACTGGTCAAAGATCCAACAGAATTTCAAATAAAATGGGCACGATAAGATTTTCTGTTGGTCGACCCGTCGTGGGTACCCTACAACTGGTCGAAGGTCCCCTTCGAATGGTCATAGGTCCCATACGACTAGTCGAAGATGCCTAAATTTTAACGTTGTACTTTGAATCGAAGCTCCACGACCAGTCGAAGCACCAGTCGACACTGTTCACAGGACTAGTCGAACAGTCTCCAGGACTGGTCGAATAATAACCAGAAAATCCCAAAAATCCTCAAGTACTTAGGACTGGTCGAGGAATTTCTTGGACTGGTCGAACTAGTGTTAGGACTAGTCGAACAAGGTCCATGACTAGTCTTAGAACAGACCAAAATTACTTATAAAAAATATATGGATTATGTATCCAAAGTGACCTACTCTAAAGGTCCACCTAAGGTCAATTATATCTCAAAAGAGAAGTAAGGACATTGAAACTTGAATACCAGTGACCTTGAGTATCATGAAGATTGAGTTCTTGAACTTGAGATCTTCAGTAAAAACTTTTGAGAACTTGATCTTTATAAGCTTTTGAGATCTTCAACTTGAATAGCTTTCGAGAACTTGAGATGTTCTGAAATCTTCACCTTCGAGTTCTTCAACTTGAATAGTTGTGCTTGTCTACTCGAAGTTGTGCTTGTGTCTTGAATAGTTCTTTTGTTCATCACATACACAAGCTTCAAAGAAGTATCTTTGTCACCACAAATTTGACAATCACAAGGGCTATTCACTATAACACTTATAAGAATAACAAAAACTGTTTTACGAAACAAAAATTGCATTTTTTACTTTGAAGTTTCTTCTTCTTCTTCTTCTTCTTCTTCCTTTTAGGGACTACTATGGAATTTCTATTCAACACAATTTGTACATGTGGGGTCGTGGTTTAGTTTCCAATCCATAAACATGTTAAGTTGGCCTCCATTATGGATGGGCCAGACAAAGAATTTCAACACAAATAGCCCACATTCAATGTAAAATCATGATTAGGGTATCAAATCAATGATTTAAATCACCATGAGCCTCACATGTAGAAACCCCATGTGCAACAGAGAACTTCCTTATTATTGATTAACAGAGAACCTCTGCTTACATAGTAATTATTGACCACATCCTGTGTAAACAGGTGGTGAGGCCCAAGAAAAAAGGTTAATTTTAATAATAATTTTAACAAGCGATAGGTGCAACCTTAAAAGAGAGATGTTTCGTAAATTATATAGTGGATATTATGCGTTAAACAAATGTAAAAGAGAGTGACATTCAATAGATAGTGGAGATGATACGGTTGGCATTTTTCAAAATTTAATAATGAAAATCTCTTAATTTTATATTTTTGGCAGCTCATGCCATGTAACTTTATCCTTTAGAGTAATCTTTACATCTTCAACACCTCATGTAATGGCCCATGCTTTTGACTGAATCTAAGCCATTGACTAAAAAATGGATCTTTGACTGGCTCATCTTCTCTATCACCCTCTTCCTCCTCCTCTTCTTGTTCTTCTTCTTCTTCTTTGTGGTTATAGTGGGTGAAAGGAGAGCACCTTCTTCAATGAGCCATTAAACTCTAGATTGAAATGCTAGAAAGCATAGATGGGTAATGGGCTGATTTTAAATCTTTATACCCATTTAATGTCTATAAAATTTTTGAATTTTCACTATAGCTAGACTTGGCCAAGTCACCCTTCTTGGAAACTAGGCTCGAGTTTAACACTAACCAGGTAGGCCTAGTTTTCTTAACCCGGTGACTAGGTTTGTGACTGGGCCAGGTCAACTCGGCCAAGTCTCGGGTTGACCTGCCTACTTTGCAAGCTATGATCTATAGTGTACATCTTATTTCATGCCCTCAATCGACATTTTCGATTGTATGACATCCCACAATGACTTCCCATACGTCTTTGCATATTCTTCTTTTATAGTATTCAAATCAATCTCCGCTCATGTGACCATTACCCTTAGCAATGTCATGTTGTTTGGTGCTAAGCCTTTCATGGCCTTCTACAACACCTAAGAACTTTTGAGATGACATTGAACTATTCAGGGTGGTGCATGCATAGTACATGGAACAACAATTTAGGGTACCGTACATTGTCTTTGGACCTTGTAATGGACTGGATCTAACTACACGGTAAATATACATTTATCTATTATAACATGTAGGGTGTGATGTCATGCCCCGAACTTGAAAACCAGGCTCACAAAATTCCTGATCACCGAATCCGGTGCTGACAGCCTCCATAGTTACCCCCATTCTCGGCTCCCAGCACCCATACACCAGGTTCCAATCCTGAGATCCTACAAGGAGGATTTCAAACATAATTTTATTTCAATATAAGCATAACAATAAGCATAACCCATGAATAATAACCACAAGAACACCATTACAAAATCGACTATGATAAAAAAGTTGGAGTACAGTGCATATGAAGGGAAATACAAGACAATGATAATAACAGAAACTTCAAAAGCTTGGTTGCACGCTCCAAGTGTGACGAGGCAATGGCTGCGTCCTAGCGTCACCTGCATACATCAATCGTGCATAAGCTAATAGAAAGCTTAGAGGGTGGTGTAAGTGTGTGCATAGTATGAACATGCTCAGAATGCAATGCAGAGTAATGCAAAATCATGTTGATGGGTACATGAATGTAATCACCCATACCAAGGCTATGTGGTGCAAGATATGAATACTATTGGCCATATCAAGGCCATGCAATGTGAGATGCAATTCAAGCACACCAATACTCATCCAAATCCACATATCAATACAGCTCATTAAATATTAGTACAGTTCTCATTCTAGATAATCATGGGGGTCTAGTACACTCTATGTCAGCTTACCGCCATTATCCTAATGCACAACTGGGAGAGTGGAAGAGAGCTCACTATTCGATTGCCAATATCAAGCTCGACTCGTCGATAGTAGACCAATTCCTCAAGCTGGTCAAACTCAACCTAGAAATTTCTCCCTCACTCAAGCGGGTAAGGTCACACCCCTTTCAAACCGATCACGAAATAGTGGGAGACGTGACCTATTGTATACGGCCCTCGTGCACTCATGCATGCACTCAGTCTCGACGTTGGAGTCATCCTCTAGTACCATCGAGTTTAGAGATTTTTACCCAGGGGATATTTATGGTGTCCCGATGCTAGAAATAGTATTTTCAGTATCAAATCCAGCCAGCCACGATGTGTCTGTGGAGGCTATGGCCCTGATGTCGCTAGGGCATACAATAATCATAATCACAAATGTAAGTGAATGAATCACTCTACCAGACATGCAACAATCATGCGCGTACCACGTGCTCATGAAGGGTAACTCCTCTTATTAGGGAGCCCATAAATAATCTGCCTAAAGACATATGCTATGATCAGTCATTCCTCATATCAAGCATACATATGATGCATATGAGCATGAATCATAGATCTATAGTAAACATGCTATAAGCTGGACTCTGTTCATAATGAAGATGGGCCTAGACGATCTACACACTACAAGTATGAGCTTATCAATGGGCCTTAGGGAGAGTGATGATGCAGGCATTTAACCAACATCATCCTTACAATGTGGGCATCAAACCATCATTGCTCTCAAGGCACGACCTATCTTAAACATCATTATATAAACCATGGTGGAGTCACACATTGCAATGGGCCGCATCACATGAGCCTCATATATATCCAGGTGGGCCATAACATCAGGCCTCATATATCACATCCGGCCTAATCAAATGGGTCGAAACAATGGGCCGAATCAACTGGGCCAAGCCGAATGGGCCGAGTTGAATGGGCCAAGTCAAATACATCAAATGGGCCGCATCACATGGACCTCATATATATCAAAGTGGGCCTCAACAACATACCTCAAACACATCAAGGTGGGCCTCAACAATGGGCCATAAATACATCATGATGGGCCTCATCGCAAACCTAAAAAGAGTCATATTAAAGGATCATTTGGACCATACCCCAAGTAATAGTGGAGATAATTTTCACTGTTTAAACGATTCACAAGGGCCTACTACAAGGTTTATTTCCCACCCCACTGTTTCCTGAAATGTGGTCCACCTGATCCTAGATCTGTCTTATTTTTAATCTCAAGCCTTAAAATTTTTTATCAAAATGGTTGGATGGTTTGGATGCAATCATGGTGGGTCCCATAGGGATGGATAACATAGATAAAATACATACCTCATGGTGGGGGTTCACACTGATGGAAATATGAATACAATACATACATCAATGGGTCTCACGTGAGGCTCACCATAATGTTTATTTTCCATCCAATCTACTGGTAAGATCACACTGACCCAAATGAAAAGGAAAACTAAATTTCATAATGATCCAAAACTTCTGGACCCAAATTTTTTTCCAATGGTAGACTTTTAATCATCACTGTTTCCTATGATGTGGGCCACCTGGGTTATGTACACGGTTGATTTTTTTTTGGGGCCACCCATTGCCCTAAGGGGGGCCTACTAAATGCACCGTGTTGACGTTTCACACCCATCATGGTGGGGCCCATGGCTGGGACCCACAGTCCCTGCCACCGTTAAGTGCCACAGAAGACACCGTTGGCATCCTCTGATAAGCAGCAGGGGCAGTGGATGCTGCTTATCTTATATATATATATATATATATATATATATATATATATATATATGTATATGTATATATATATATATATGTATATATATATATATGTATATATATATATATATTAATATACATATATATATATATATACATATATATATATACATATATATATATATATATATTATTTTCTTGGGTTCTTGGGGATTTTCTTAAGTGGGGCCCACATCAGGAGAATCCACCCCGTCCACTGGCTCCTATGGCTTGAGACAAGCCAAACAAGCCCAATATTTGGCATTTTTCAGTGTGTATAAAGGTGAAAATGAATTTTAACTGTGAAAACTATTATTTTCTATGCTATGGCCCGCCAGATGATCAGATTGGTTTCATTTTTTAGCCCAACGCCTAAAATTGGCAGACAAACAAGATGGATGGTGTGGATCAGATCCATACATCAAGGTGGGGCCTGCATGAGCAGCCCACACTTCCCCATTAGCCACTTACCACGTCATTTCACACCTCTTTATTACACATGCACACCACATCAGTTCATACTTCACGGTGGAGTCACATCCAGCGTCCCTGGATGCTGGACAATGTGGATTTAACACAATCACCATGGTGGGTCCCACAAGTATGTGGCCCACGGGGGTGGCGGGGTGGTATACTCCACCGTCAGTTCTCACTTCACTGTTAGTTAAACCCCACTGTCAGTTAACACTACACTATTAGCCACCCCCACTGACGGACAGTGTGGATTTACCTCATCAAGGTGGGTCCTACATGGATGTGGCCCACCTGATTTGGGTCAATATGATATTTGTGTTTTTCCTTCCATCCAGGCCACTAGCAGGCTGGATGGTGTAGATCCAACCCATCCGTCAGGTGGGTCCCATGAAGGTGAATAGATAAAGTATATGCTCCATGGTGGGACATAGACACTAGATGGGCCCACACCCCTTCATCATCATCATCATATAAAGAGAGAGAGAGAGAGAGAGAGAGAGAGAGAGAGAGAGAGAGAGAGACAGTAATAGAGGGACCTCGCCACTATGGGCCCCTCATGGTTACATCTTACATACATTGAAATGGGTCCCACCAACAAGTGGGCCCTAAAAGTAAGAATTAATGGTGGATCACCCACCTATCGGCCTTCTCCTTAATCCCTAAGACTTGTATGCTCCTTGCTTTCAACTTTGATGGAGGTTGATGGGCATTGGAAGGTTGAGATGGGAGATGAGAAGGTGGGCCACACTTAGTATTTAGGAGAGAAGAGCTTGGATGTTGGAGCTTTCATAGGATTTGGGAGGTTACTTGGAAAATGAGAGAGAAAGTGAGGTGATGGATTGATATGGGATGGGCGGAATGGGTGTTGTAAGGAGAGGTATGGTTTGGGTTGAAATTTTAGTAAAAGAAGAATGGGTGAAGAGATAGAAA
Organism: Magnolia kwangsiensis; assembly: GCA_037074715.1. Lineage (NCBI taxonomy): Eukaryota > Viridiplantae > Streptophyta > Magnoliopsida > Magnoliales > Magnoliaceae > Magnolia > Magnolia kwangsiensis. Next base: position 117,802,849 of record CM073572.1, on the reverse strand, counting down.
GTTAACTTTATGGAGAAAGAGGGATGGGTTGTTGTACTTGGTTATGGAGTATACTTGACTTGCACTTGATGGGACATTTTATAGAGATTCCTTCGAAATTTGTAAAGCGCGGCGTTTCTTCGAAATGAACGCGAGCCCATATCTTTCGACCTGGGTATCAGTTCAGTGCGCAAGTTGCAGCCGCTAAGATACAAGCTTCGAGTCGAATCGACTCAATATGTGGGACCCATCTTAGGATCGTGCGAAAATATCAGATATAGGTTGAGGGTTGCCGAAATTCGATCAGGAGGACCGTGGAAGCCTACGGAATGGTATGGTCTATGATATGGGTCTTACATGTGATATCGTGGTGAAGTACATACCAGGGTTCTCAGCACATCTTAAGAGAGCAAGAAGTCTGAACTTGAAATTCCTAGATGTTTTCGTCTTTGCAGCCTATGAAAGAAGAAACTAACTTAAGAATTACTAGTAAAGGAAGGAAAAATGGCATGTATTTTAGTAGAATAACATTCATTTTGTTTTAGGAGCAGTGCTCTTAGAACTCTAAGTTATAGTGCTCCTAGTCAGTAGAGGGTCCAATCAATCGATCTAAACTGTCCATTAAAGCCCATAACAGACTTCTCAGGGTACTATGTAAAAATTCCATTGATGGGATGATCCAATCCATTGATTTGGGCTTATTTTCTATAGCCATCCTTTTCCCAAGCCATGAATGGTATGGCTACTATTGGTTGACAAAAGAGATTCTTTAAAATCGAAATTAATCTAATATGGTCTTTAATAAATAGATAGATCAAATTGTTGATTGGACCTATTTTTATGTAAATGATCTTCACTGTCTGTATTAAAGACCATTAATTAAATGGTTAAATATTTGTCAAACTATTGTGATCCTTGCATGGTTGTCCGGGATTTGTAGTTGGACCAATACAATCTAGATAAATAGATTGAACAGTATAAGTGCCCCAATACAATTAAATGAAACTAGGAGCACTATAACACAGTGCTTTGAGAGCATAGAGCATTTATCTTGTTTCAGTTTAATAGTGATAAAACAGCAGGTCAGCTCTAGTTGGTTAGTATGGATGGGAGAGATAATTTTGTGATCCAGGGAGAGATAGTTTTGTGATCCAGGGTTCAATCCATATTTATGTTAGTTGGTAGAGCTAGAGCAGCGATTCAGAGATACAAAGAGACAATGTTGGGGAAATTATCACTAAAACCTCATCATAACTAAAATTCAAGAGATCTTATACAAATCCAAATCACAGGATGCAGTATAGATTCTAATATGAAATGAGTTCTTGGTTTTTACCTGTTAAGGCCCCACTCGGAATAGCAGCCCTAGCTAAGGTTCCATCACTCAGAAAAACATCCACCTAAAGGAATAAATAGATAGAAAGAAGCAACCATCGCATATAAGAACAAGAAACGAAAATTTCTTCATCATAAGAGAGAATCACACATTCTGAACCGATGCCTGATTACAATATGATCCAATAACGTACAAAAGACGACAGATGGGAAGATGAAAAGGAGAAATAGGCAGTAGAGGTCAAATCCAAACATGAAATTGAAATTGTAAACCAAGACACGAGGATACAAATCGTTGGTTGAAAGACATAGAAAAAATCACCTCAATGTTTCGATTTCCATGGCCATCGAAGATCTGCCTAGATTTAACGACATTTATGACTGCCATTTTCTCTCTCTCTCTTTCTCAAACGACCTTGATGACAGCGCGGGTGAGGAGGACCCGAAGGGGCTAGAGGGGATTTTGAAAATGCTAGCAGGAGAGAGAGAGGTTAGGAAACAGAGAGAGGGGAATGTGGCCAAGAGACAGGGGGAGGGTGAGGGAGAGCTGGAGATCGAGAGAGGGCGAGGGAAAGAGAGAGGCTGAGTGTGAGATAGAGAGAGATTGAGAGATGGGTTTCAGAAGGTCTGTTGCGTGCAAGAGAAATGGGCGGACAATTTAGTTTCATTTTTGGGGGGCATGTTTTGTTTTGGAAGGGGCGCGTGATGAAAAACCCTTTAAGACTTTGGGTTTTAGGACGGTGGGGCTCACCGTGATGTATTTTATTTATCCACTCTGTCCATTAATTTTAAAGTATTATTTTAAGTGTTGATGAAAAAAATGAGTCAGATTGAAGCAATGAGAAGACCACACAACATATTAACAATGGAAATTTAATTTTTATTATTTCTTATGGTGTGGTCCACTTAGACCTTTAATCTATATAATTTTTAGGCTCATCCACTAAAATTATATTTCAGAATTGATTAGCGGCTTAGATCAAACACATATATTCCAATAGGCCCCATGGAGCCCCTTAAGCACCATCAATATCTATAAAGGTTCCGGTGAGGAGGTAGGTTTTAGCTACAGATCAATTAGGTTTTAGCTACGGATTAAATTCATAACATAATTGCTACAGATTTAATCCATAGCCAAAAACTTTCAAAGTCCATAGCCTTTGCTCAATTGTTTCGTAGTGGAGCTAAACGGATGGGGAGAACCCTATGATCTTGCATTCAGGATGATTTTTAGGTCCCTTTAACTTCAATCACTGAGTTTTCTCATATCGTTGGCATGTGAATTCTTCGATCTCGGTCCCCTAAGATCCGTCCCTTGCCTTGGTAATTTGTGAGCATCAATTACATGCTTTTAGTACCCTTTTTTAATCCAAGCTCTTAAATTCACCTTGCAATAAAAATGTGAATAAAATATGATGTTAAACATTATCATGTATGTAAAATCAGGTAATAACTGGGGTTTAATATGCAATATTTGACCCTTAACACTCGGCCTCTTACTGCACACCACCCTCGGTTCTTATTAATCAGGTCTTATTCGAAAGACCGGCCTAAGATCTCTACTGAAGTCTTGAGGACGGCACTGACGCGCTCGGAATACGGATCTCCCTAGATTTTCCCCGAGGATATCGAGAGATCATCCTGACATATTCGGGACTCGATTCCCTCTACAGTACATCCCTACTAAATAGGGAGATCTCCTTTTCGTCACTGCCCCTCCTCAACTATAAATAGAAGCATATCTAATGGTGAAAGGTATGCAAAATCTCTCATCCAAAATCCTTCGATACTACCAGACCCAAATTCCTAGCCTGACTTTGGCATCAGAGGATTCCCTGCTTAAGCCAGGGTCTCTTATGTCTTCTTCCTGTGCAGGTACTCGCAGGTCTAAAAAGGGTGGACCAGATTTTTACATCAACACATGTCAATTCAACTATTTCATTCATCTTTAGTGATGTTAGAACAGGACCATTTAGCTTCAACGACGGTTTAACCAATCCGTTATACCCAATATTGGTGCAATTGGACCATTAATCTCCAATTTCAAACCAATTAAGGAAATCATAGGTGTTTACCTTGACTAGCCAATCAGGTGCAATAGAAGGAAAGGTGCTTATTGATTACAATACATATTCAACCATTGGTAAAATAACTTATGATTATAAACATAGTGAGGTTCTTCAAATTTATTAAAGTAGTGAAATATACAAACATAACGTATCTAAAATATCATACTACAGTTTATGCCAATATCTTTAGACATTTTTGCCTTCATAATCAGCCTTCACAACATTGGTTAAAAGTGGATAAAGTCGTTAATCATCAATATGAATCTGCCTAATCCCTCTTTAAAGTAATCATAGATGTTTATCTTGAATAGCTAATCAGGTGTAAGAGAAGGAAAGGTGCTTGTTAATTACAATACATATTCAACCATTGGTAAAACGCTTATTGTCATGCCCCAAACTCAGGAACCGGGCTCACAAATTTTTCAGCCACTAAATCCGATGCTGATAACCTCCATAGTACCCCATTATTAGTTCTCAGCTCCCAAGTGCCAGGTTCCGATCCTGGGATCCTACAAGGAGGATTTTCAGGGGTTTTTTTTTGTAAAGGAGCATAATCACAATTATACCCAAGTCATCAAAACATCATCTCCACATATCCACTAATATAATATTTGAGTACAGTGCTTAAAGGAAAATACATCATATAACAAAATTCTAAAAGATCGGGCACATGGTCCTGCTTCAATGCTGTTGCGGTCTAGCATAACATGCACGTAACGAATGTGCATAAGCTTACTACGAAGATTAGAGAGTGTGTACGTGTGTGTACAATGCATGTGCCAAGCATAAAAATGTCAGAGTAAGCAGAAACGATGGAAGGCTAAATTGGTAAGTCCATAAATGTTACCCATACCAAGGTTATGTAATGCAAGGCCTACATGGCCGAATGTCATATGCTAGAGATGCAACGCATGCATGCCAATCCTCAACTAGTCCACGTATCAGTACAATTAGTCACTAGAAACATCACCGAGGTCAAGTACACTCTAACACTGGTTGCCACCCCATCCCGTGCAAGACCAAATAAGTGGAAGAGACCTCACTATCCACCTTACCAATGGTATGCCAATGCCCACCTGACTTGTCGATAACGAACTCATTTACTAGGTGGTCAAACTCAATGTAACATCCCGAAAATCGGGGGTAGAGTAAAAAACCCAACTCCCGAGTTCCAAAATATTATTTATGCAACATAGATAATATTAGATGAATGTTGTCAGTAAACAGGCATTAAACAAGATTGGGATTAAGCCAAAACAACATATCATACTCCAGAGACGGTTAAATTAACAAGCGAAAGACTGTGATAGTATGTATAACATATATAAACTGTTGTATGTCTCCAGAGTGTGAACATGTTACCAGGTTATATTCATACATGTATACTACAAAAGAAAACAAAAAGAATATACATGAGTTCTCTAAAAAAATAAAATGACAAGTGTCAAGGCATCTAATCAACCTCCCTATAATCCCGTCAATCAGAACACGCATAAAGGAGGGATTCTCCTCATCATCATCAAGTCCAGCTCCGCTTCTCAAGCAGCGCCATCATCTGTAACCAAAATAGAGACTGGTGGGTGTCCGGAAACACCATCCCGTAACGTGAGAGTGAGTAGCTAACTCAGTGGAATAATAGAGCAAAGATTAGCATGTTCTCAAATCAATCACGCGATAATAGTAAAGCAATAAATTAAACATTCCTAATACTGTTGTTAATGCAATATGACGTAATATGATGGATGCCCTCACCGACGATCTCCCTCATACGTCATCATCTTATGCCCGAGGCATGCTTTCTTCCCACAGTGCTCCACATCTTCCAGGCACATGCAATGTGATGGTGATATGATTACCGAGTTATTATTAATCCATTCATACAGCAGGATTGGAAAACTAAGGTACTTCCCTTATATCAATCCCAACACAAATCCTGTCTAGGGTCGTCACTCCTAGTAATCTCATAAGATGTATATTTTGTAGGTCGCTGCAAGGGCTGCCAGGGCTGTTGCTCGTACTCGTTGCACCGCTCCCCCATCACCTTATCAATACAGGCCTACTGTACTCTCATTGGTACGGAAGGGTCGTCGTCTCCCGTAGACTCAGAATACGCTCGCGGTCACAACAAAGGGCTCGTCGCCTGATCAGTGTAGGCCAACAGCAAGAATATATTATCCCATACCACCATAATCTGCTCACGAGTCATAGGTGCTCACTGGTCACTACGGGGAGGTTTGTGGCCCCAGCATAGGCCGACAGCTCGACCACGGTGTCCCATACCACCATGCCCAGCTCATGAGTCTTTATGGATCAAGGTACCATGGTTAATAGGGTTTACAATGGTAAGTTCAGTACCCTAGGTTCAAGCAGTTATGACTCATACAAGGTGAACATACAATGGCCAGTCGGGTTACTTGACGGGCTCGACTGGCACGAGCGCATCTCAAGTCGAACGATATGAAGTGCATAAAACACCTCGTGTGGCCTAACCACTGCCGCCAACTCCAAAACACGACTCGCGTTCATCGACGCGTCGTTCGTGGCAAAGATAAGCTAACCACAAATTTACTCGGTTGCCGACTGCCTGAACTAGGTATAGTCCCAAACATTTATGAATTCACATCAGCAATCATATAAGAGTAATGGAAATGAAATACAATAATGTGAGCATGTAAAAACATGTTATAACATACAACTTAAGTAAAACATCTAACACATACATTTCATACATATAATGAAATCATGTATATAGCCAGCATATTATTGGAGAATTCAATCTCAAACTAATTCATAACACCATTTAATTCAATACATACTAATACAAACATTTATACAAACACTTAGTCTACACACTTAAGTCTATATATAGTATGTCGACTCAAAGTGTGCATTTGGGCGAATCTCTTCGCCAAACTGATTATGCACGCATTCCTAATATCCTAATGCGATAAGAAGCCATGTCAATCATATCAGCAAAATATGGATGAAAACAGTATTTCCTATAAATGACTAAAATGCCCTACATCTCATATTTTTCGTCTGCTTACGAAACAGGAAACGGACAGCATGTTGTACATGTCAAACGGCGTTGTCGTCGATAATCTACTGTTAAACGACATTGAAAGCATTGAAAACAGTCAATCAAAGCGTCTAGAATCCGCACCTTTTTCACTAGATGTGTATCGCTTCAAACGGAGCGTATATGCTTCGTCTACGGCGAACAGGCAACCTATTTCATAAGTTATATCAGCTACTTTGCTATTTGATTTAACGGAATGCTAAATCAGCAAGTGGATAGGGTTTTCCTTACCTAGAAAAGCGTTGGAATCACCGGGAAGGTGATTGGGATACGTTGCTTAAGAACGTGTATGTAACATCCCGAAAATCGGGGGGTCGAGCAAAAACCCAACTCCCGAGTTCCAAAATGTTATTTATGCAACATAGATATGTATGATTGAATGTTGTCTGTGATAATGTATTAAACATGAGTGAAATTAAGCCAGAACAGCATATCATACTCCAGAGACAGTTAAATTAACCAGCGGAAGTTTGTAATAGTATGTATAACATATATAAACTGTTGTATGTCTCCAGAGTGTGAACATGTTACCAGGTTATACACATACATGTATACTCCAAAAGTAGATGAAACGAATATACATGAGTGCGCTAAAAATATAAAATGACAAATGTCAAAGTATCTAATCAACCTCCCTGTAATCCCGTCGATCAGAACACGCATAAAGGAGGGATCCTCCTCATCATCATCAAGTCCGGCTCCGCCTCGCAGGCCGCTCCATCATCTGCAATCACAAAAGGTCTGGTGGGTGTCCAGGAACACCGTCCCGTAACGTGGGAGTGAGTAGCTAACTCAGTGGAATAATAGAGCAAGGATTAACATGTTCTCAAATCAATCACGCGATAATAGTAAAGCAATAAATCAAACAATCCTAATACTGTTGTTAATGCAATTATGACATGACGTGATGTATGCCCTCACTGACGATCACCCTCATGCGGCAACATCTTACGACCGCGGCATGCCGCACTCCCTCAAGTGCTCCACATCTTCCAGGCACATGCAATGTCATGGTGATATGATTACCTAATTATTATCAGTCCATTCAAACAGCAGGATTGGGAAACTAAGGTACTTCCCTTGTATCAATCCCAACACAGATCCTGTCTAGGGTCGTCACTCCTAGTAATCTCATACGATGTATATTTCGTAGGTCACTGCAAGGGCTGCCAGGGCTGTTGCTCGCACTCGTTGCACCGCTCCCCCATCACCTTATCAATACAGGCCCACTGTACTCTACTGCACGGAAGGGTCGTCACCTCCCGTGGACTCAGAATACGCTCGCGGTCACTACAAAGGGCTCGTCGCCTGATCAGTGTAGGCCGACAGCTAGAATATAGTGTCCCATACCACCATAATCTGCTCACGAGTCTAGGTGCTCACTGGTCACTACGGGGAGGTTTGTGGCCCCAGCGTAGGCCGACAGCTCGACCACGGTGTCCCATACCACCATGCCCGGCTCATGAGTCTTCGTGGATCAAGGTACCATGGTTAACAGGGTTTACAATGGTAAGTTCAGTACCCTAGGTTCAAGCAGTTATGACTCATACAAGGTGAACATACATCGGCCAGTCGGGTTACTTGACGGGCTCGACTAGCGCGATCGCATCTCAAGTCGAACGACATGAAGTGTGTAAAACACTTCGCTTGGCCTAACCACTGCCGCCAACTCTAAACACGAATCACGTTCATCGACGCGTCGTTCGTGGCTATGACCAGTCAGCCATGAATTCGCTCGGTTACCGACTGCCTGGACTAAGTCTAGTCCCACACATCCATGAAATCACATTAACAATATATGCAAAGGTTTTGGAATTGAAATACAATCATGTGAGCATGTTAACACATGTTATAACATTCAACTTAAGCAAATCTTCAAACACATACATTCCATGCATGTAATGGAATCATGCATATGGTCAACATGTAGGAAATCATTTAGGTCAGCATATTAATCAAGAAATCATTCTCAAACCACTACATAACATCATTTAATTCAATACATACTAATACAAGCATTTATACAAACACATACACTACACACTTAAGTCTACATATAGTATGTCGACCCAAAGTGCGCAACTAGGCGAATCTCTTCGCCAAACTAATTATACACGCATTCCTAACTTCCTAATGTGACAACAAACCATGTCAATCACATCAGCAAAATATGAATGTAAACAGTACTTCCTACAAATGACTAAAATGCCCTAAATCTCATATTCTTCGTTAGCTTACGAAACGGGAAACGGAGAGCATTTTGTACATGTCAAACGGCGATGCCGTCAAGAATCTACTATTAAACGACATTGAAAGCGTTGGAAACAGTCAATCAAAGCGTCTAATATCCGCACCTTATGTTTTGTAGACTCGAAAATTGAAACGGAGCGTATACGCTTCGTCTACGGCGAATAAGGAACCTAATACACAAGATCCATAAGCTACATCGCTATGGAAACAAGGGAAACTCAAATCAACAACTATTTAGGATTTTTACTTACCTAGGATCGTGGTGGAATCGCCGGGAAAGCGGTAGAGGTGTGTTGCTTAAGCACGTGCAACACGTAGTACAAGTGGCAGGAAGAACTCTCCCACACTCTCACAATCTCCCACCTTTTTCTCTCTCCCAAGCTAGGGTTTCTCTCAAATTCGGATGGAAGAGAGGAGTGAGGGTTTCAACCCCTTTTATAGCCTACAACATGCCCAAAATAGGCTTGGGAACAATGTTTACTTGGTGCCTAACCAAATCGGGGCCGTTTCAGTCCAAAAGGGCATTTCTGAAGGTCCCCTGGCCAAATGCGGTCGGACTTAAGCTCATGCATACTGGATCTAGCACGCATCCAGATTTCAGGCCGGTAGGGTTCCCAGATCGCACGTGGCGGCCCAGTTTCAGTTTAACGGTCACCGCACCAAGATCAGGCCTATAAGTCTCGTGATATGTAATAGAAATTTTTCCTGATCCAAGGGTGTAATTTGGCTGTATTCTGACGGTCAGAATGCTTAATACTGATGCGTCAAATTTGTGTGCCAGATTTGAATTTGAAATTTCAACTGTCCCTATTCACACTCTCTTCGGTCCGAGCTCAATGAAATAGCCTGTGATCGTCAGTTGGACTTGATATTCGAAACGATTGCCAAGCCCAGCTAAGTGGTCATAACGGTCTAAGATGGTAGGCATCTGACTTACGACGCGCGGTCTAGATCCAATACAAAGTTTCAAGGAGGTCCCGGAACAAACCGGCTTAGAGTTTGATCCGAGGCTTTAGAGCATTATAGCACCCTTGGTTCCACTCACTTTGGGCCTTGTAGAACGTATTTAAAGTGATTAGGGACCATTTCCCAGCTATTCTAACGTTGCACTAGCTAACTTAGTCATATTTTCTAAAGGAATTGATTCTAAGTGGTTTCTTTGGCTATGGAATTGGTTTCTAAGCAATTTTCCAGGTGTTTTAATTGACCCATTGCCTAAGAACGTCAAATCTCAGATTGGCCAAAATCCGGGGTGTTACAGTGTAGCAGCGGCAGCAGGTGGCAGGAAAATCTCTCCCACCTTCTCTCACAAACTCTCACTTTTTCTCTCACTCTTGCTAGGGTTTCTAGAAAATTCGGATGGGAGAGAGAAGTGAGGGTTTAAGCCCCTTTTATAAGCTTAAAACTTTCCAAATTAGGCTTGGGAACAATGTTTACTTGAGGTCTAACCAAATCGGGGCTGTTCTGATCCAAAAGAGCATTTCTGGAGGTCCCCTGGCCGAACGCGGTCGGACTTAAGCTCATGCATACTGGATCTAGCACACATCAAGTTTTCAGACCGAGAGAGTTCGCAGATCGCACGTGGCGGTCCAATTTTAGTTCAGCGGTCATCGCACCTATATCAGGTCTACAAGTCTCATGATATGAAAGAGAAATTTTTCCTGATCCGAGGGTGTAATTTGGCTGAATTCTGACGGTCAGAATGCTTAATAATAACGCGCCAAGTCACGTGCCAGATTTGGATTAAAATTTCCAAATCTAACCCTATTCTCACTCTCTTCACTCCAGACTCAATGAAATAGCCTCTGAACCTCGGTTGGCCTTGATTTTCGAAATGATTGTCAAGTCCTATAAGGCGGTCATAATTATCTAAGATTGTAGGTATCGGACTTTCGACGCGCAGTCTAGATCCAATACAAAGTTTCAAAGAGTTCATGAGAGCAAACGGGTTTAGAGTTTGATCCTAGGTTTCAGGGTATTATAGCACCATTGATTCTACAAGTTTTGGGTCTTGTAGAACGTATTTAAAGTGGTCCAAGCTAATTCTATTGAGTATTCAGTTTGGTAATTAACCAAATTCTACCCTAATTATGGCAGAATACGGTCCTAGGGCCATTTTATCCCCCATTTTAGGAACTTATAGGTATCATATTATTTTTATTATTTTTTTGAGGGTTCATCATCAAGTTTACCCTAACTCCACCAAATTTCATAGGATTTCAAGTTGTAGAAAAATTCTAAAAATTTGAGAAGCAGCAGCTGTCCAACAAGTGATTATTGGATAGTTGTTCACAATGACCTACTTTAAACTATATTAAATATTATATTATATTTTTCACATATTTTTATATAAAATTATACTCATTTAGCTTCAATCTAGTTTTTGAATCACATAAATTAGAGTTATAACGAAGGAGATATGATTTCTTAAAGTTGGAAGAAATGTGCAGGAAAAAAGGTACAGAATCCCGCTGTACGGACGAGTTCGGCGATGCATCGCCAAACCGGCGATGCCATCGCCGACCACTGACCTGTTTAGGGTGATTTCATTGTCTAATATTTAAAATGGGTGTATTTTAGAACCTAGGATGAGTTGTTTGACATGCAATATATGATTTTGGGGTAGGAGAAGCTGATCTATCCAATTAGTCTACTTATTTAGTGAGACTCCAAAAGGTTAATGGTTACAAACCCTTTTCATTTATTTATTTACTATTCATAGTACTTTTTAGCTTAAGTATTGATCAACATCACCTAAACTTTAAGATTTGTGTCTAATATGAGAGCTCCTAGAAAATTTTGAAGGATAAAGTAGTAAAAGGAGAGATTTTCGAAGGAAATAGGGATTTGAGACTTTTGGATTGAGTTTTGAGAAGTTAATCAAGTGTTAGGATTGACCCATTGCCTAAGGACGTTTAATTCCAGGTTGGCAAAAATTTGGAGTGTTACACTCAACCTAGCTTACAGCCCCTTATCCTCAGGGGGATAAGGTCACACCCCTTTTCAATCGACTACGACACAATGGGAGACGTGGCCTACTGGTATTCAGCACTCGGGCGCTCATGTTATCCACTTGGTCTCGACGTTGAAGCATCCTACTGGTACCATAAGGGTTTAGGAACTTTCACCCAAAGACATCCATTGCACCCTAATGCTAGAACAGATATTTCTAGTATCCAATATGGCCATCGTGATAATATGCCTATGGAGGCCATAACCATGATTTGGTTAGGTATAAAGTGATCGTGACATACAAGATTCAAAATGCATGAGTCATACCAACCAAGTCATGCATCAAACGTACATGTACGCTCAATCATGTGGGGAAACCCAATCTCATTGGTGTCCCCTAAGTATCTCAGCCCAATGGCATATGCTATGATCAATCACTACCCACAACATGCATACAAATGATGTGTCTGGGCATGATGTCATTATACTAAATATGTTCTTAGGGTGTCCTACCAGGCCAAGTACACTAGCATATTATCAGAAATATCAGACAATAATCAGCCTTAATCGACACATCATATATAGAGAGTGGGAACTGAACGACATGACCCACTAAAAATATGGAAGTCCGTAGTATGGCCTACGTTAGACTAACATCAGCTCCTCATGTAGCCTGCAAGGCATGAATAGAATATATAACAAGGCAAGGTCCACTAAGAGTGACTCGGATGGACACCCACATGTACAACACATGTGTCACTAGGCTACCAATCCATTTGAGCACATGGCCCACTAATGATGTCCCAAAATAATTAAATCATCAATGACATCACTATAATTACTTTAGCAGAATGATCTGCACCGTCTAATCATTGCTAATTTAAATTGACAGTTACAGATCATAGGTTAGTCACTAAGATGTGATTATATGCTCATGGCCCATCTGAGTCTTGGGATTTCATCAGTTCAGGCAAAGTATATGCTTAAATGGATTTAATAAAAACATAATTTCAACATTCACACACTAACTAATTTAAGGATTTGAATTCAAGTTGCCAAATATAAACAAAGACCCAAGGGATCTTGATTCCAGGGATTCCCAAGTCCAAGGGATATCAAACTAGGGATTCCTAAGTCCAAGGGATCCCAAAACCAAGAAATCCCAAGTCCAAGAGGTTTTTATCCCCACATTACCCTTTGGTGTAGCCCACATGAGATCTAGATCAACCTGAGTTTTGGGCCCATGGCTTAACATGGTCTGATAAGATGGATGATCGGAGTGGATATGATGTATACATCATGTAGGGTCCCATGTGTGGGGGCAGCCCATGGAGGCTTCCTCCCTCACGTCACTGGGCAATAACACACAGTGACACTTTTCTTTTTCTTTGTCTCTCTTTTTTTAATATACTATTAATGCAAGCCCCACGTGGATCTTCTACTCTGTTCATCGCATAGTCCATCTCGAGCGGGCTAATGAGCTCTAATTTGGGTTGAGTTAGATGAACAAAGACTCCACAGTGGGCCTTAGAAGATTTCAACAACAATGGTTCATTTCCCCCATTAAGGCCCACTTGAGACCCAAATCTGTCTCATCTTTTGGCCCATGGCCTAAAATGATCTTAAAAATTGGTGGACAGTGTAGATTTAATATAAACATTAGAACGGGGTCCCACTTGTGAGACCAAAAATTGCCCAAGAATGGATTACCACTAATGTGTATGTCATTCATACATTTTTTTATATTATTATTATATTAATTGTATATTTTGCATACACTATTAAGGTAGGCCCCAAGTGGATAATCTAATCTGTTCACCGTCTTTGCCAGCTTGAGTGTGTTAGTGCACTCATTTACAAATATGTTTGTCAATCACGTGAATAGTTGTGTCAAGTAGTCAGATGAGTCCTTTGTAATTAAAAATTAAAGGCGTAACTGGAGTAGAAGCCTAAGCTACAGAGTCACAACAAGAAGAAGATTCTACGATCTAGATCTTGCCTATAGATGATTCTAACCCACAGAAGAAAACCACTTAGATCATTTATTCAAGCCATTTTAAGTTCATATTTTCTACCTTTCTAGATATGGCTTTAGGAAGTTTTAAGTTGTTGAATGATTTAAAGGATAAGATATTATAACAATAAAATATGTCTAAATTCAGCAAGAGTAGGTGTCACCAAATGGCACCTTCGGTAGCACTGAAAATACATTTGGTATTAACGTAAGTGCCCAAAACAGTCCAGTAGCTTTCAAAGATAAATTTGGTACCAGTGACTAGAATTTTGATACCACCGACTCCTACTGAAAAATAACTTTCGATACTACCGAAAGTGTCAAAAATCATCCAGCAACTTCAAGATCTAATTCGGTACCACCAAGTGATATTTCGGTACTATCGAAGGTTCCCTCAATAGTGCCGATAACTAGCCATTATAGATCTGTTGGACCATTTTCTCTATAAATATAGGACCCAGAACTTTGTGAAAAGTGTGGATATAGGCATTTCAGAGTCCTAGGTTGTCCCAATCTCTAATCACTCATCCTAGACTCTATCCACATGAGATTCATGTTCTTTTCATTATAATTCATCATCTCAATGAGCATTCAAAACTCACTTTAATGAAGAACATGATCTCAAGCCTTCACTAGAGTATTAAGACCAAACCTATAGGTATATCCTTAGTTTCAACCATAATCTAGTGCATTCGTCAGTTAAATCTCTTAGGAAATACATTCATAACCTTTGTTAAAGATTCAACTAACTCCCATTACCATGGTTACCTTAATAGGAACATCATATGCAAGGTTCTTAATTGTGAAGCTAAAACAAAAGGTAAACTAGAGCATAGTAATCAGGGGAGCTGATTCAAGCACGGAAGAGTGAAGATCAAGTAACCCAAGACAATTTATAAGAGAGGACTCATTCCGACAAGTTAGTGTCATTACTAAGAGTCTAAAGTTTAGTCTCTATCCTCGTGTAGGCTTGAGGCTAAGAGTTTGCTATCAATAAACTCGTGTAGGTACCTTGTGCAGGACCTTGGCCGATGGATGTAAACGTAGGTGCCTTGTGTGGGACCTTGGCTGATGGGACTAAACGTAGGTGCCTAGGGTGGGACCTTGGCCATGGGGCCTAAACGTATGTTCTTAGTGTAGGACCTTTACTTATGTGAAGAGCATAAATTATTGAGTCCTTTGTGTAGGGCTGTAAAGGTCAATGGTGAACCTAATTTAAAACCATTAATAGTGAAATCTGACACACTCTAGGAGAGAGTGCGGTTGTCGGGAGTGGAGTAGGCAAGTAGCCGAACCACTATACATGCCTGTGTTTGGAATTTTCATTTGTACATCTATTTAAAATCATGATTATTTAAGTTTGAATGTTTGATTATTTATACATGATTAAATGAATGCTTAAGATTGATAGGTAGCATATTTCACACACAAGCTCACAACACTAGGCTAGTTGTTTTAGTTGTATATCATGAGTAGCCTTTGTGATTGGACCCTCTATTGGCTTGGAAGCTTTTAGAGTTATATTGCCTTACTTGATTTAAACTGAATGATTGCTTAAGTTAGGCAATTAGAAATTTTTAAATAGGAAAAATATTTGAAAAGTCTTATTCGCCTCCCTTTAAGACCTTATCTCATATTCATTCTTCAGTATCAGCAATCTAAACTGTAATTTCAATTGATATTAAAGCGAGGTTCCTCTAAAAAAGGTCTAACAACCTAGAGGAAGATCTTAATTGAAGATAGAATTATGGGAAAAGGAGAAGGACCATTCATCTCACGACCACCCATCTTTAATAGTACAAACTATGCATACTAAAAGGCCAGAAGATATATTTTCTCTAGGCCTTAGATGATGATGTATGGGAGATTGTTGAAAATGGATACGTTGCACCAATAGAACAAATTGTTCTCGAGGATGGCACAACAATCATCAAACCAAAACCAAAGGTCAAATGGACCCAGTATGACAAAGAGATGAGGATGCGAAGCCATGAATGCAATTTGCTGCAGAGTTTCACATGAAGTATTTCATCAGATAAGTATGTGTGCAAACTCTAAGGTAACATGAGAGTTATTAGAAACTACCCATGAAGGAACTAATATAGTAAAAATGTCAAGCCTTCAATTCCTAACATCTTAGTTTGAACACATAAAGATGGAAGAAGATGAGACGTTCATGGACTTTTTCACAAGGTTGAATAGCATATGAAACTCCATGGGAAGACTTAGAGAAAGAATTCTGGTACCCAGAATATGTAGAAAACTTCTGAGATCCTTATCGGAATGTTTCAACTCTAAGGTCACTACCATTAAAGAATGTATGAATATAGAAGAAATGAAAGTAAAAGAACTAGTAAATTCCCTATAGACTTTTCAACTACACTTCAAGCCACCCACAAAATCCAAAAATACTATTCTCAAAACCTTTAAAAACATGAAAAAAAATAGAGGAAGAAGATAGTGAGAACGAAGATGGAGATTAGGAGGTTGCCCTCTTGGCTTAAAAACTTAAAAGATTCTTTAATAGGAACCTTGGAAGACCATACAACAACAAGGGAGTTCAACTGGACTACAAGTGCCAAACTGGCAAATTCAACAAGTCCAAAGAGCTTCAATGCTATAATTGTAAAAAGTTTGGTCACATCTCCATGGAATGTCCTACAAAGAAGTCCAAAGGGAAAGCTATGGCAGCCACTTGGGATGATACTGACAACTCAAATTCACATTCAAATGAGTCAGAAAGTGATGGAGACACAAAATCATTAAAGATTCTTATGGCCTCCACCACTACAATCATTCCCAAGAATTTGGATGAGGAAGATGAACTTGATCTTGAGAGAATTAAAAAGGGGAGAGGAACTACTATTAAAACCATAACTTTTGATAATCTGATTAAGAAAATTGAACTTCTAGAATTGAAAGTTGAAAAATTTTAAAAAGAAAACAAGAAACTAAAAATAGAAGTAAAACATTCTGATCAAACAACAGAACTAACCCAAAAATTCACTCAACGCAATGAAAATTTTGAGAAACTTCTAGCCATGGGTAGAAAATTCAAAAATATGGCGGGCCTAGGATATGAATCAGCATCCTCCTCTACCTCATCAATGATGAAAAATTCAACTACGAAAATTTAGTTGAATCGTCATGCCATCATTGTGGAAAGATAGAACACTACAAATGGGAATGTCCTATGCTCAAAAAACCCGATGTTACTTCCAAGGCAAATCTCAAAGTCACATCTAAATCAATTGGAAGTCAATCAGAGAAATAATCCTTTGGCTCAAAGAAAATGGTTACAAAATGGGTAACACAAAACAAATACAAGTCCTCTGAAAATAACTCTGGCCCTTATAACATCTGGTCCATGTAAATCAATAAGTTACCTCGACCCATCTTTTGATATATTTGGTAATGGGTCAAGAACTTTAAAAAAGGGAGATGTTGATAAGTTAAAGTGAGCCATAAAAATTGATTTAAAGAATTGATCAGGAAGTAAATCATAGTTACTTAAAATTGATTATAGAACATTAAAAAGCTCTTTCTGAATTAATTTACAAATTAATTCTTGACTAATAATTTCTTCATCCATGGAGTTTGATAAAAGTGCCTTCATGATTTAAAATTTTTTTTAAAAAAAATAAAAAACAATCTATATAAAGTAAGTATAATACATAACTTTTGAAATGTTCATGAATAATATGATACTTACCTTAAACCAGAAAAGGTTGATACACATACTACAATTAAATTTTTATAACCTATTGATCAACCATCTCTAATGAATGGTTATTGGTTCATTTGAACTGAATCGTATATCTGAGGATCTCCTATATAAGCATTAAAGTCAAACTAAGGATTAAGTCTAATGATTAGTCTAATTGTTAAATCTGAGGATTTTTGGGCTTTAAACATTTTGGAAATTCCATGAAAGTCCTTCACTCTCAACCATATCACGGAATCCTATTATAGAATAAAATGTGCATAGTAGGAAAATCCATTTTAGAGATTTTTTTTTGAGTTCCAAAGACACTTTGATAACACCGAACTTACCTTCGGTGCTACCGAAATTGAGCCACGTCAAGTTATTTAAATCCCTCATTTTTCAGTTCTGTTTAGACTATTACATCTCTTGTTTCTTCAAAAGTTTGGTTGAAGGGCTGTGCAACCAAAATTAGCAAAATCTAAGGTATCTCCTAGTGCTTTCTCTTTACATCTCAAAAACTAGGACCATTTGTCTTAGGTTTATCTTCTCTTGATAGGTACTTATCATTCCACTTCATTTCCATGAAATGGAGTCATCTTCACCTAGAGAAAAACCGATCCAAGAAGAAACATGACATTGAAGAATTAACAGGAACTAGGCATAAAATTTTCTTTCCAAAATGAGGGCAATCATCTAGCCAAACCTATAGACCCTCATCTTCCTAAAACCCTAATTCTTCCATGTCCATTACTATCAAAAAAATTTTAACAAAACATTGTGTGTGCAAAAATATGAATGAAAGCCGTCTTAAAAATTTTTAAGTTCAAGAAATTTCTTCACACCAAAGATGCTACCACTCATATCCTTTGGGGGGCCAGTCAATGAAAACTTGGCCCAATTAATTTTGTCCCATTACACACTAACTAGGGTTTTTTATGTTGATTGCAATGGTTGAATAGTTAAATCACTCCATACTGCATATAAACTCTTATAAGGATACCATTGTGTTCAAAACAACCTACTGAATTACAATTACATAGAATCAAAAGGGTTTGTTTTAAAAGAAACTCACTATAGGACTTGTATGTGCTTGATTGGAAAATCTATGATTGTAACCTTATTCTGTCAGAGGATACAGGAATTTTTTTGGATTAGTTATTATTTAAGTTGTACTTATGGTTTTAACCTATGATTTTAGCACAACATGGTCAAGAACAAAGGAAAGGAAGATGCAAAAGGAGAAACCTCATCTAGAAAAATCAGAAACTATACTCCTTACCTGCATTCTACTATCAGGGAAAATGAATTTACCTTTGATCGATTTATCAAATCTAGTTTCATAGAGCCATACGGGGTAAACATCTATATGGGATCAATAGGATGGGATAATATCCTTTACTTAGGAGGAGAAATACAATATGACCTTGTCTATCAATTCTTGAATTCTTGTCATAATACTCAAGATGATCCTCCATCGATAAGCATCAATTACATGAACCAAGCCAAGGAGATCACTCCTTTAATGCTAGGACGACTTCTGAATCTTCCAGTCATACATACCTCACTAACTGATCATTGCTTAAATGATCCAGGTGTCTGAAAAAAAGTGATCAGAACATGTTGTGTTGACTCAATGATTACCAGAAATAGAAGAAACTACCTATCTTCATTGCATCTAGACTCTACCACAAAAGTGCTTCACGATATACTGAGTACCAATGCATATCCTTGTGAAGTTTCTAGAGATATGCTCTCACCAGTTGTTCTAAATACCCTATGTGATATCTATTAGAGAACTGAAATATGTCTACCCACTCGAATTTTGAAATAATTAATTTAAGTTGTCAAACGTATTCACAACACAAGCCTTCCTTTTCCAAGTGTCATCTGCAAACTTTCTAAGTTTCTAGCACTGCCACTTACTCGTGATACAATATATCTTGCAGTGTACTTTACCAAGAAAACCCTACTCCAGTTAAAATTAGTTAAATTCAATCATGAATACCAGGGTGAAGAAGATGTTCTAGAAAATCCCATGGCCTCTGCTCAGGGTTCGTGTCGTACCCAAATGCTAGCTCTAAGTTAAAATGATCTTGTTCATCAACTTTTTGAAAGGGAGTCAAATATAGAAGTTCACCTCCATTAGTGCGAAAATTGGCTCTCCGGGATTGAACTGCGTCTTGACGCTATTCAATATACTAGAGAACATATCATAAAATTGCTTCTTTCTCATCATCCTTATATTCCTCCATATGAGGGTGGATCTTCTAGATGAACATGTCTCTTGTGTTGTTGTTGGATCATAATACTTTTTATTTCCAGATGATTATGCCCTTAGGGGTTTGTTTGTTTATTTTTGAATGATGAATGCTTCTACCCAAGGTTGGGGTAGTAATTTTGATGAATTCATGATGATATCTTTATGTTCATGTTAGTGGTTTTGTTTCATGGTTATATCTTCCTCTGACATGAAATTTTCACATAATGTTTACAACTCTTTCTTCTTTTATTCTACCATTATGTCATCTATATACTCTCTCTCTCTCTCTAACCTGCCTTTTAACATATATATGGTTATTGGCAAACTTCTTGGTAAATCCTTTGCCAATGACTAATAAAAAGGGAGAGAAGAAACCTATCCACCCACCAAAACAATCTGTTGTTTTCTACAAAATGCATGTTGATCATGAAAGAAATACGAAGGAGCAACATCTCTATGTTACATATCTAGTCTTATGTTTGAGTCGTAATTTGGTACATGATATGTAATATTTCATTATTTTTGTATGTCATTGGTATGGACGATGACAGTGTTATAAGATAGGTTGTTACATATGTGTAAATGAGTGAAGAAGCCTAAGCTACAAAGTCAGAATACGAATGAAGACCGAAGGCGCAACTAGATCAGAAGTCGAGGGCGCAACTAGAGCATAAGCCAAGGGTACAACCTGTTGTTTCAGCTTCATGATCAAGTAGTCAGATTAGTCCTTGAAAAATGAAGAACGAGGGCTCAACTAGAGCAAAAGCCTAAGCTACAAAGTCAGAATATGAATA
Source organism: Magnolia kwangsiensis (assembly GCA_037074715.1). NCBI lineage: Eukaryota > Viridiplantae > Streptophyta > Magnoliopsida > Magnoliales > Magnoliaceae > Magnolia > Magnolia kwangsiensis. Next base: position 117,782,411 of record CM073572.1, on the reverse strand, counting down.
AGCTTCTACGACCTGGATTTTGCCTATAGATGATTCTAACCCAAATAGGAAAACCCACTTAGATCATCTATTCAAGTCATTCTAAGTTCATATTTTCTACCATCTAAATATGGTTTTAGGAAGTTCCAAGTTGTTGAATGATTTAAAGGATAAGATATTAAAACGGGAAAATATGTCCAAATTTAGTAGGAGTAGATGTCACCAAATGACACCTTTAGTAGTACTAAAGATACCTTCAGTATTACCGAATGTGCCCAAAATAGTCCAACAACTTTCTGAGATAAATTCGATACCACCGACTCCTACCGAAGAACAACTTTTGATACTACCAAAAGTGTCAAAAATCATCCAGAAACTTCAAAATCTAATTCGATACTGTAAGTGCTATGATTTCATATCCCTTTGGTTGTCAAATTTTGTGGTGCCAAAACCTATATCTATGTCTTGTACATCTTGTGTTTTATAATTGAAGACTATTCATTGCAATCAATTCATCACATTTCAAGACAAGATCTTAAATGAAGAAAGTTTTCAAGATATGGATGAAGAATTCAAGTATTGAAGTCTTCAAGTTTGTATGTTCAAGATTCGATCAAGTTCAAGTTTAGTAGAAGACTTTGTCAAGTCAAGATCAAGCTCAAGAAGGCCTACTACAAGTTTTGTATATTCTCAAGCTTCTCTTAAGGGTCATCTGAGTGTACAGACTTTCAATGTCCATCTCACTTTTAAGGTTTGTTTAACCTTAGATTGACCTTAGGATAGGCTTTACAGTAGGTCATTTTAGATACATAACTCATATATTTTATTATGCTTGTTTGGAGTATTTTAAGACCAGTCCTAGGGACTTCAAGACCAGTCCTAGCTCTACTACGACCAGTCTTAAGTTTTTCAGGACCAGTCCTAGGTTGTTGAAGATTTTTGGATCTTTCTGGCTATCCTATGACCAGTCCTGTGAGTTCTACGACTCATCCTTCGACCGGTCATAGCCCTATGACTCAAACTCTAGCAACCATTTTTGGGGTCCCACGACCAGTCGTAGATGGCCCACGACGGGTCGTAGACCACCCAGGACCGGTCGTGGAATAGAAAATCTTAACCCGCGAAAATCTTTCAAAAATATTTGGAGCTACGACCAGTCCTAGGTTCCTAAGACCAGTCGTAGATGAGATTTTTTAGGCTATAAATAGAGCATGAACTTCAGAGTTTTAGTACTTCAAATTAATTCTATTCAAGCATTCTTTAAGCTATACTCTGAGATAAGTTTGTGTTTATTTTAAGCTACTTTGTGCTTATTTAATATTCCTTTTGCTAGCTTATTTTTATTTTATTTTGATCTACATTCCAATCTTATTAGAAAAGAGGAATTTCTGATATTCCTTCTTCTTGGATTCAAAATCAAATAGAACTAGCCCTTTTGATTTAAAATCAATTAGACTTGGAACCATTCTTAAAGTGAGTATTGGACTTTGAACGTTGAATCGAACATCTACTCCGATTGGTTCTACCGGGCTTCTTCAAAAGGTGATTCAAGTATTTTACATTTTTGTAATTTACTTTCTCTGGTTTTTTGTTTGAGATTCGCCAGAAAAATCTCATTGTATTGGTTATCTGAGGAGACCCAGAAAACTCAGATTGTGGGGTTTTTGGATTGTGTAAGCCCGATATCAAAGACACAATTGTGAAGGTTTTAGGTGAACCTGTGAAACCTATTTTGATAGTGCATGCTAATATCCCCTGTGTGAGGATATTAGGAGTGGAGTAGCAATCTATGTGGCTGTTGGATAACAGTTGGCGTACAGACAGGCGAACCACTATATATCGTTGTGTCGTGGATTTGTTTTTCTCTTTCATTCTTTTATTCATTCTATTGTGTGGAGAGTGTTTGTGGATGAGTGTTGTAATCACTTCAAGGAAGTATGGATGAATGTTATAATAACTTAGGATTTATTTTCTGCAAGTTATTTTAATTTTCTTGCTTATTATTCCTCATTGATTTGTGATACAAAGGACGTTCTAGAAATAAAGTTATCCTACCTTAAACCTCTAGTTTTTGGTGTAAGGTTGTCCTTAGAACTGATAAAGTATCAATCTCTTTATTTTAGGCTATTGTGGTTGTTTTATATTCAGCATTGTGCTCTATATCTTTTATTATTCCGCTGTTATAAGTTTTATTTGGCATTGCCCTATTCACCCCCCCTTTAGGTCATATAGCTAGGCCCTTTCAAGTGGTATCAGAGCCTAATAGCTCGTGCTTATTATTTATTTATTGGATTTATTTCCTGAGCTAACGATCTAAGCTATATTAAGATGTCAAATTTTGATAGCTTATCAGTCACTAGGCCACCACCTTTTAATGGCACAAACTATGCTTATTGGAAAGCCAGGATGAGGATCTTCCTTAAATCCTTGGATGAAAGTGTGTGGTTGGCCACAATGAATGAATGGAACCCTCCTATCACTAAAGTAACTAATAGTGATGGTTCAAAATCAATTAAAGTAACGACATATTCTCTTTGGACCACACTTCAGAAAAGTGAAAGTAGTGCCAATGCTAAAGCACTAAATGTAATTACTTGTGCATTATCACCAGATGAATTCAAAAGAATCATCTCTTGTGAAAATGTAAAAAAAGCATGGGATGTATTAGAAATGACACACGAGGGTACATCTATTGTCAAGAAATCTAAAGTCCAACTCCTCACAACTAAATTTGAAGAAATTCATATGGAGGAGAATGAGATGTTTATGGACTTCTACACTAGATTGAATGACATTGTGAACTCTATGTGGGGTCTTGGTGATAGAATCCTAGAAAGTAAAGTGTGCGCAAACATACTATGTTCACTTCCTGAACGGTTCAATTCTAAAGTAACCGCGATTCAGGAACTTCGTGATACGGATACCATGAGGGTTGAGGAACTAGTTGGTTTACTTCAAACCTATGAGTTATCCTTTAAGGCTCCTAAAGGAAAATCAATTGTTCTCAAATCATCTAAAAATGTTTCACAAGAGAGTACTTCGAATTCAGAAAATACCGAAGATGGTATGGTGCTTGTAGCAAAAAAGTTTTACAAAATTTTCAAAAACAAGAAAAAAGATGATTTTCAAAAGTTAAATGATAAGAGAGGATCTAAACCTAGAGCTCGAAAATCATTGAAAGATAGTCAATGTTACAACTGTTAAGAGTATGGGCACTTAGCTAACAAATGTCCTAAAAAGGACAAATCAAAAAGGAAAAGCATGATGGCTACTTGGGTTGAATCGTTTGATTCTGAATCCTCTTCTAAATCAGAAGATTATGAAACCGAGTTGGGCGATGATGTTAAAGCCCTTATGACTCTAGCCAAGATCACCTATTCAGATTATGATGATATATCTAGTGAAGAAAATATGAATAGTGATTGCGATCATGAAGATGATCTTTAAGATGCTTATAATGCCCTTTATAAAGAGAGTTGTAAAATTGCAATTAAGCTTAAATTACAAAAAGAAAAATTTTTTAAGCTTAAGGAAGATTATGAGTCTCTTGTTTTAGAAAAGTCTCATATTTTTTATTCTTTTGAAAAAACCAAATTTGATTTAGATTTCAAAAACTCCCAAATTGAAGATTTGAAATCCGAAAAAGAAAGACTAAAAAATGAGGCAGTCTCTCTTCTGAGTTTGAAAGACACATGGAGATATGCCCAAGGTGATCCAAAATTGAAAAAATTATTGTCCGGATCAAGAAAATGTGGCGATCGATCCTGGTTGGGCTATGATAAAAATACATCTCCTAAACAAAAGAACATTGCTCCTAAATTTGTTAAAGGAGTCTTCAACCTCAAAAGAAAAGAATACCTATCAAGGTTTTTCCAAAAATTCTAGGTCTTTCCAAAAACCTAAAGGTGGCCATGTCAACTTTAATTTTCAAAACTGAAATCCATTGGCTGAAAAAATAATTGATCTACTCAAGGAGCTATTAAATTCTAACTCTATGGGTCACTCTTATAACAACAGACAGAAAAAGACCATCTATGCTCCTAAACCCAAAACAGTTCTGAAATGGGTTCCTAAAGTCGCCAGCTTGGTTGCCCACACTACTTTCAAAGCTACAAGCCATTCAAAGTGGTACCTAGATAGTGGTTGCTCCAGGCATATGACACGTGACAAAGCTTTATTCACCGATCTAAAAGATATGTCAGTCACATTTGATGATGGAAGCAATTACAAGATCATTGGCCAAGGTACGGTTCAGCTTTATAACCTTCCCTTATTTAAGAATGTTTTATATGTTGAGGGCTTAAAATACAACCTATTAAGCATTTCTCAAATATGCGATAATAACCATAGTGTGAAGTTTTCTAATCAAGGTTGTGAGATACTTAATAAAAAGGGTTCTGTTATATTAACTGGTCGTAAAACTTCTGAAAACTGCTACATCGTTAGTGATGCAAGCTCATCTACTCAATCATGTTACATGGTCCATACCGATGAGACTGAATTATGGCATAAACGCCTTGAACATACACACTATCAGAACTTATTTAAATTGTGCAAAAGAGAACTAATTAGAGGTCTACCCAAATTATAAAAAGTAGATAAAATATGTGGTGAATGCCAGTTGGGCAAACAAATTAGGAGCTCTCACAAGAAAGTGAACTCTAATACCACATCTAGACCACTCGAGCTTCTCCACATGGATCTTATTGGACCAACCAGATCGGAGAGTCGAGTAGGTAAAAAATACATCTTGGTTATCGTAGATGACTATACCAGATTCACTTGGGTATCGTTCTTAAAAGACAAAACTGAAACCCTAAATGAAGTGAAAAACGTCATCAAACGAATCCAAAATGAGAAAGGTTCTCATGTTAGTAAGATCTGAAGTGATCATGGATCTGAATTTGAAAACAGCAGTTTTGAGAAATTCTGTAGCGATCAGGGAATATCACATGAATTCTTTGCGCCCAAAACACCATAATAAAATGGTATTGTTGAAAGAAAAAACAGAGAGCTTCAGGATATGGCTAATGTTATGTTGAATAGCATGAAGCTGTCTAGAAATCTTTGGGCTGAAGCAGTTAATATCGCATGTTATATCATTAATCAGGTTTATACCAGTAAATCTGATAATAAGACTGCTTATGAATTATGGTTTGAAAAGAAACCTATTGTCAAATACTTTCGGATTTTTGGCAGCAAGTGTTATATTTTACGGGATCATGAAAATTTGGGTAAGTTTGATACGAAAAGTGACGAAGGTATTTTTCTTGGTTATTCTTTGAACAGTCGAGCTTATAGGGTTCTAAATAAGAGAACTGGTATGATTCAAGAGTCCATCAATGTGGTCATTAATGATCATTTGAATACACCGGCCCTGAGTTCAGATGATGATGAAGCTCTTATTATTGACAATCAAGATATCTCATCAAGTCAAAAAGAATCTGAACCAAGGACTGTTAAAGATCATCCATCCAATCAATTACTTGAAAACCGTCTCACTGGAGTACGTACTCGCAAACAACTTGAGAACATATGTAATTATGTTTGTTTTACATCCCAAATAGAACTGGTCAACATAAAAGAAGTACTTTCTGATGAAAATTGGATTGTTGCTATGTAGGATGAACTTAATCAATTTGTTCGTAATGATGTCTGGTATCTTGTTCCTAGACCTAAAGATAAACACATTATTGGAACAAAATGGATCTTTAAAAATTAGTCTGATGAACTCGAGAATATTATACGAAACAAGGCTAGAATGGTTGTACAAGGGTACACTCAGATTGAAGGTATCAATTACGATGAAACCTTTGCTCCAGATGCTCGCCTTGAATCAATCAGACTTTTTATTTCCATCGCATGCTTTAGAAAATTTAAAATTTATCAGAAGGATGTAAAGAGTGCTTTCTTGAATGGCGATTTACATGAAGAAGTGTATGTTGAACAACCTTCAGGGTTTGAAGACCCTAAGTTATCTGACCATGTATTTCGTCTCTAAAAGGCTCTCTATGGTCTAAAACAAGCGCCCAGGGCATGGTATGAGAAATTGACTAAATTCTTACTTTGTCATAGCTTTCAAGTAGGTAGTGTCGATAAGACACTCTTTGTTAAGAAGAATAACAATGATATTTTGATGGTTCAAATTTATGTTGATGATATTATTTATGGATCAACTTACTCTAACATCTCTATTGAGTTTGCAGAGTTAATGAAATCAAGGTTCGAAATGAGCATGGTTGGCGAACTTAACTATTTCCTAGGGTTGCAAGTAAAACAACAACCTGATGGAATTTTCATTTCCCAGACCAAATATGCTTCAAATTTGGTTAAAAGGTTTGGATTTGATAATGGTAAGAACTTTGATACTACTATGAGTACAACATTAAGACTCTCAAAAGACTCTACAGGTAAAGATATAGATCCTAGACTATATCGCAGTATGATTGGTAGTTTGTTATATCTTACTACAAGTAGACCTGATATCGCATTTAGTGTTGGAATTTGTGCGAGATATTAGTCTAATCCTAAGGAATCACATCTTATTGCTGTTAAACGGATTATTAAATATGTCGCAAGTTCTATAAATTTAGGTCTATGGTACCCTTTTGATACTAGTGTTCAATTAGCCGGGTACTCAGATGCTGATTGGGCTGGTAATATTGATGATAGAAAATTAACCAGTGGTGGTTGTTTTTACATTAGAAATTGCTTAGTTTCTTGGTTCAGCAAGAAGCAAAGATCAATATCGCTCTCCACTGCTGAGGCTGAGTATATTGCAGGTGGATATGCATGTACTCAACTAGTTTGGATGAAATGCATGCTTAACGATTATGGAATTAATCAAGATTCAATGATCTTACATTGTGACAATTCCAGTGCTATAAACATTTCCAAAAATCCAATCCAGCATTCACGCACTAAGCATATTGACATTAGGTATCATTACATACGTGAGTTGGTTGAAGAAAAAGTTATTTCTTTGGAATATATATCAACCAAAAATCAACTTGCTGATATATTTACTAAACCGCTCGACAAAAGCAGGTTTAATAAATTAAAATTTGATCTTGGTATGTGCATTTTACATTGAATATTCTTGCTTTCATGTATCATAGTGTACTATATTTAGCATTATTTGTGTTTAAATTTTAATTTTTTCATTAAAAATGTATTTTTGGTCGATACTCGACCGGCCGTGAACCATACTCGACCGGTCGTGGATCTCGTGAATGTGATATATTTGGAAAAAATTCTCTTCTTCCTCATTTCCACACTGACCTACGACGAGTCGTGGCTTGACCAGTCATAAGATTTCCTATTTTTCTTCAAGGTAAGTCCTATTTCATCATATTTCTTGAAGATTCATGTTCTCTATGCTTTTATTTATTCATAGTATAACTTGATTTCATCTCTTGTTGGGTTTTTCAAGGATTTCCTCTCAATTTGCTGATCTAGAGAAAACCCATCTTTCTTTTATGGATCTTGCTTGCTCTTTGTATATCTTTTTGAATATAGATGCTAGAGGGAAAAAGAAAACATCCCGTGGTCCATCTTCATCCAGATCTGCATCGATAACTAAACGGTACCTTCGGTCACCCGAAGATGATTCTCAAGATGTAAGACATTTACGTGTCCGTAACATTATCGTTGAGCATACAGCTGATCTCAATCACATTGCTCCATATGGTGTTATCCCTCTCCTTGAATCTATAGGCTGGACTAACATTTTGCTTTGGGGCGGGCCTGCATACTAGTCCATTACTCAATCAATGGTTGCATGCATCTCTAAATTTTCTCTTGATAATTTAATTTTTTTAATTGATACTAGAGAAGGAAAATTTGAAGTAGACCGTCATTTGATATCAGGTATTATGGATAGACCTGTTAATGATGAAGGAATATCGATTCATACTTTATACGACAAACCTTCTGAATCGAAAAAATGCATGTTAACAAGAGATTTATGCAAAATTGATGCACAATGGACTCACAAAGGGAATGCGCTCCCTGCAAAGTATTTGTTACCCAGTTACAGAATATTACATCATTTCTTCATTTCCAATGTATATTCTCGGTCCGAAAATAAAACCGAGTTGACTTCTTTCATGGTTCGTGTGTTGCATTCTATTGCTTCTGGTACTAAGGTCTGTCTTTCTTCTTTGATTTGTCATTCCATTATTTAGTTTCATCTCCAACCAGGTCGTAGTGATATTCCATTCGGTTATCTTATGACTGTTTTAGCCACTCACATGCTTGTCAATAAACCTATTAATGAGGCACCAATTTCTCATCTTATTTTTAACAATTCCAATCTTAATAAGATGAAATTGGATCTGCTCCCTGGCCAACTTGATGAAGGTGGTGTTGGTGGTGATGTTGGAAACGAAGGGGAAGCTGGTGATCTTCCTCACCAAGATGTTAATATGGATGACTTATTTGATGATATAGAAACTGATTCACCTAATGATCAAGATTATGATCCATCTGATTTTGATGAACGCCTTCGTGCATTGGAAGAAAAGGTTGATAATATGAATATAGCCCATGATATGCGATTTAAGTACATGCGAAAATATCTTCTTCACATTAATAAGGGGTTACACCAGATTGATCCGACTATCCCTGTTCCCTCCTCTGGATCAGATTAGGTGAATTATCTTCTGGATAGTATCACATTATCTTTTTATTTTTGGATATGTATTATGGATTATGGTTTGATAACATTATCTTTTGGATATTGTATTTTGGATTATGGATTATGACTTGATGCTTCAGGATTATATTATATCCTTTCATATCTCTTTCTCATTATCTGTTTATTCCTCTATATGTTATCGTTCCTATTATGCCTTTCTCTTGTCATTTTGTGACAAAAAGGGGGAGTAGTAAGCTAAAGCTAAAAGGGGAGTAGTATGGAAAGGGGGAGTAAATTTATTTGAATTGATTGATTGAGAAGGATATGTGGATTGAAGTCTTGAGGTTTTTATGTTGTATACTGATTATATGAGCAATACTCGTATTACTCAGGGGGAGTAGAGTATTTTGTAATTTCATGGCTCATGATTCCTTATTATCTTTTATGCTATGTGTTTTATCACAAATTTGACAAAGGGTGAGATTGTAAGTGCTATGATTTCATATCCCTTTGGTTGTCAAATTTTGTGGTGCCAAAACCTATATCTATGTCTTGTACATCTTGTGTTTTATGATTGAAGACTATTCATTGCAATCAAGTCATCGCATTTCAAGATAAGATCTTAAATGAAGAAAGTTTTCAAGATATGGATGAAGAATTCAAGTATTGAAGTCTTCAAGTTTGTATGTTAAAGATTCGATCAAGTTCAAGTTTAGTAGAAGACTTTGTCAAGTCAAGATCAAGCTCAAGAAGGCCTACTACAAGTTTTGTATATTCTCAAGCTTCTCTTAAGGGTCATCCGAGTGTACAAACTTTCAATGTCCATCTTACTTTTGAGGTTTGTTTGACCTTAGATTGACCTTAGGATAGGCTTTACAGTAAGTCATTCTGGATACATAACTCATATATTTTATTATGCTTGTTTGGAGTGTTCTAAGACCAGTCATAGGGACTTCAAGGCCAGTCCTACCTCTGCTACGACCAGTCTTAAGTTTTTCAGGACCAGTCCTAGGTTGTTGAAGATTTTTGGATCTTTCTGGCTGTCCTACGACCAGTCCTGGACATCCTACGACCAGTCCTGTGAGTTCTACGACTCATCCTTCGACTGGTCGTAGCCCTACCACTCAAACTCCAGCAACCATTTTTAGAGTCCTACGACCGGTCGTAGGTGTCCCACGACCAGTCGTAGACCGCCCAGGACCGGTCGTGGAACAGAAAATCTTATCCCGCAAAAATATTTTGAAAATATTTGGAGCTACGACCAGTCCTAGGTTCCTAAGACCAGTCGTAGACGGGATTTTTTAGGCTATAAATAGAGCACGAACTTCAGAGTTTTAGTACTTCAAATTAATTCTATTCAAGCATTCTTTAGGCTATACTCTGAGATAAGTTTGTGTTTATTTTAAGCTACTTTGTGCTTATTTCATATTCCTTTTGCTAGCTTATTTTTATTTGATTTTGACCTACATTCCAATCTTATTAGAAAAGAGAAATTTCTGATATTCCTTCTTCTTGGATTCAAAATCAAATAGAACTAGCCCTTTTGATTTAAAATCAATTAGACTTGGAACCATTCTTAAAGTGAGTATTGGACTTTGAACGTTGAATCGAACATCTACTCCGATTAGTTCTACCGGGCTTCTTCAAAAGGTGATTCAAGTATTTTACATTTTTGTAATTTACTTTCTCTGGTTTTTTGTATGAGATTCGCCAGAAAAATCTCATTGTATTAGTTATCTGAGGAGAGCCAGAAAACTCAGATTGTGGGATTTTTGGATTGTGTAAGCCCGAGATTAAAGACACAATTATGAAGGTTTTAGGTGAACCTGTGAAACCTATTTTGATAGTGCATGCTAATATCCCCTGTGTGAGGATATTAGGAGTGGAGTAGCAATCTGTGTGGCTATTGGATAACAGTTAGTGTACACACAGGCGAACCACTATATATCTTTATGTTGTGGATGTATTTTTCTCTTTCATTCTTTTATTCATTCTATTTTGTGGAGAGTGTTTGTGGATGAGTGTTGTAATCACTTCAAGCAAGTGTGGATGAATGTTGTAATAACTTAGGATTTATTTTCTGCAAGTTATTTTGATTTTCTTACTTATTATTCCTCATTGATTTGTGATACAAAGGACGTTCTAGAAATAAGGTTGTCCTACCTTAAACCTCTGGTTTTTGGTGTAAGGTTGTCCTTAGAATTGATAAAGTATCAATCTCTTTATTTTAGGCTATTGTGATTGTTTTATATTCAGCATTGTGCTTTATATCTTTTATTATTCCGTTGTTACAAGTTTTATTTGGCATTGCCCTATTCACCCCCCCTCTAGGGCATATAGCTAGGCCCTTTTAGGTACCACCAATTGATATTTCGGTACTATTGAAGGTTCACTCAATTGCACCGATAATTAGCCGTTATAGATCCATTGGGCCCTTTTCTCTATAATATAAGACCTAGAACTTTGTAGAACATATGGATTTAGGCATTTCAGAGTCCCTAGGTTGTCCCAAGCTCTAATCACTCATCCTATACTCTATCCACATGAGATTCATGTTCTTTTCATTATGATTCATCATCTCAATAAGCATGCAAAGCTCACTTTAATGAAGAACATGATCTGAAGCCTTCACTAGAGTATTGAGACCAAACCTATAGGTATATCCTTAGTTTCAACCATAATCTAGTACATCCATCAATTGAATCTCTTAGGAAATCCATTCATAACTTTTGTTAGAGATTCAACCAACTCCCATTACCTTGGTTACCTTAATAGGAACATCATATGTAAGGTTCTTGATCATGAAGTTGAAACAATAGGTAAACTACAACATAGCGATCGGGGGAGCATCGGGGACTTGATTCAAACATGGAAGACTGAAGATCAAGTAATCCAAGACAAGCTACAAGAGAGGACTCATTCCAATAAGCAAGTGTCATTACTAAGAGTCCTAATTTTACTCTTTATCCTCGTGTAGGATTGAGGCTAAGAGTTTACTATCAACAAACTCATGTAGGTGCCTTGTGTGGGACCTTAACCGGGGGGCCTAAACGTAGGTGCCTAGTGTGAGACCTTAGCCGGTGGGCCTAAACGTAGGTGCCTAGTGTGAGACCTTAGCTGTGGGACCTAAACGTATGTTCTTAGTGTAGGACCTTTACTCATGTGAAAAGTATAAATTGTTGAGTCCTTTGTGTAGGGCTATAAAGGTTAATGGTAAACTTGATTTAAAACCATTAATAGTGAAATTCGACACACTCTAAGAGAGAATGTGGTTGTCGGGAGTGGAGTAGGCAAGTAATTGAACCACAATACATGCCTGTGTTTGAAATTGTCATTTGCGCATCTATTTAAATCATGATTATTTAAGTTTGAATGCTTAAGATTGATGGGTAGCACATTCCACACACAAGATCACAACACTAAGCTAGTTGTTTTAGTTGTATATCTTGAGTAGCCTTTGTGATTGGACCCTCTATTGGCTTGGAAGCCTTTAGAGTTATATTTCCTTTCTTTAAATTGAATGATTGTTTAAGTTAGACAACTATGAATTTTTAAACAAGGAAAATATTTGAAAATTCCTATTCACCCCCGCTAAGACCTTGTCTCATATTCATTCTTTATTCTCAACGATCTAAACAACAATTTCAAACTGGAGTCCAATAGACTCTGGTTCAGGCTATTTGGATAATTAAGGACTCCAAAGTGGACCCTAGAGTGTTTCAATAAATGATCATTAATAACCTTAATACGGCTCACTCAAGACTCAGATTTGCCTTAAATTTTCATACATGGCCTAAAATTATATGAGGAAGATGGTGGACTAAACAAATACATCATGGTGGGGTCCACGTGTGGGGGTAGCCCAAATAGTCATCCGTCCTCATGTCACTGGGCAATAATGCCTGGTGACACTTTTTGTAATTTTTCTTTCTTCCTTTTTTTTTAAAATTTCTGCAATGTGGGGTCCACTAGTGGATAATCCATTTCATCCATTATATCGGCCAGCTCTATATGGACCAAAGGAGTCCAAGATGGGTAGGTCCACCACCCACACACACAACAGTCAACCTTAGAAAGTTCCAATAGTGGGACTTTGTTTCCCTCAGTGCAGTCCACTAGGAACTCAGAATTGTCTCATTTTTCATCTCATAGCCTAAATAACATGGAGAAGATGGTGGACGGCGTGGATTAAAAAAAATTACATCAATGTGGGTCCATGGTTGGGACGCCCCCACCCTACGTCCGCATGATTGACATGAGGGGTGCTCCCACTCCCACCATCGGTTGTGGTGTAGTCCACCTGATGGTTAGATCGGCTAGATTTTTGGGGTCTAAGGCTAAAATGAACCAGTAGATGGATGGATGGTTTGGATCTAAAAAATACATCAATATAGGTCCCATGAGTGAAAAATCACTCCAAACCTCCCATACGAAGTAATAAATGACGGTGGGTAACCCAACCCCTTGGTATTTATAGTATGGCCCACCTAGGATTCAAATTAGCTTTGTTTTTTACCTCAATGCCTAAAATGAGAAGGAAAATTGGATGGACGGTGTGGATGATATATATACACATCATGATGGGGCCCATGAGAGAAGCCCACATGGTGGCTTTAGAAGGTAAATGGTGGAAGAGGCATGTCTCTGGACATTGTTACGTCCAGCGAAGACATGCCACTACCCCTCTCCCTCTCTTGTGTTTTAAGGGTGAGGTAGGGCCCACCTAGGAAATTCACTCCATCCATTTGAATGTCCAAGTCATGGTGGGGTTAAGAAGCTTTGAATCACATCCATTTTTTTGTGTATTTTCGCCATCCAAGTGTGCTTACGCAATCAATTGGTTAAAATAGAAAATAAATATCACAGTGGGCCACACAAGGTATCCATGCTATGATTGCATACGGGACACTCTCTCCAATAGCGTGGCCCACTTGTGGGTCCCACAAAACCATGAGAATAAGAAAAAAGGGGAAACGAAGGAAAATAGATTCGGCCATCGAGGTGACCCCCCGCCACTATGGGGTCCACCACATACTCAATACATGATCAAGGTGGTTCTCACTCTTATGGGCCCAACAAAATAGAGAAATCACAAAGAAGAGGAGGGTTTTAACCCTCCCATACACTCACTTAGAAGGATGGATGGTTGAATCGGCTTGAATCGATGATTGGATGGTCCAACAAGCTCCTCTCCACCCCTAACCTCCTATAATAACTCTTTTCTCTATTCTCTTACTCTTACTCTCTTGATCTTTCCTAATACTCTCACAAGCTCTCTTTCTTTTCTCTTAATCTCTCCCTAATCTTTCTTTCTTTTCTCTCTTTCTCACTTAATTTCTCCATAATCTTTCTAATATTTCTCTCTCTCTTAATCCCTCTCTACTCTTGCTAGGAAATGGTAAAAATGAGAGGGAGTTAAGGAGTTTTTGTGGTAGAGATTTTATGATAGGGAGGGAATAAGGGAAGAAAGAGGAGTAAAATGGAGAAAAAAAAAGAAAAAAAGAATGATGGTGTAACATCTTAGAAAAATTCGTACAAAGACCTGAGTATCACCTCAGGCAGAAATTACTAAGGACCAAATCCTTTAAAAATTAGACGAGAATTAACTAAGTGTTAAACTAAATCATCAGTGAAATTAGCTTTAACCACTTTAAATATGAACTGCAAGACCCAAAACTAGCAAAATCACTAATGCTACATTACCTAAAAACCTAGGGTCCATCTCAAAACCCAGTTGCTCTCGAGAGCATCATGAAACTCTGTATCGGACTTGGACCGCGCGTCGAAAGTCTAATTATCTCAAAACTATACATTTATGACTGCCTTATTAGACTTGACAACCACCTCAGAAATCAAGTCCTAATAGTACCCAAAAACGCACAACTTGAGCCTGGAGCGAAGTGTGTGAGAAATGCAAATATCTTTAGGAAATGAACTGAAACTTAAGTGAATTAAGTCGTTCACTTACAGGACGAATCTAAGGATTTAGATCATGAATTTTGACCCAATTACACCCTCAGATCGGGGAAAATTTCCAACACATGTTAGTGTACTTGTGGCCCTAATCGAGTACCGGTGACTGTTGAACTGAAACTGGTCCCCCGCGGCCAATCCACATATCCGATCAGACCAAGATCTTAACCAGGTGTAGATCTAATGTTAGGGAGCTTACTCCTAACTGTATGCAGAAAAGGGGCCTCCAGATGTGCTCTGTTGGATCGAAACAACTGACTTTTGTCTATAACCTAACCATACCATGGCCCTAGGGCCATTGAAATAAGTTATGGGCCTATATAAGACCCTTAAACCCTCTCTCTCTCTCTCTCTCTCTCTCTCATTCCATGAAAATTTGGAAACCCTAAGAGAGAAGAGAACAAAGAGAGAAGTAAAGAGAGAGAGAAAGTGAGAGAGAAAGCGGGAGAGAGTTCATGGGATTCAATCCCATCGCTCCATGTGTTAAATCGGCCTGTCTGTATCAATATTCTGGCGATTTTGACTCCGTACTTGGGTAAGAAATCCTAACCCTAATCTGTTTTAGGGATTGAAATAGAGTAGAGGATGAAACAACTAACCTATTTCATGATATAGGTTGTCATTGTACCGTAGACAAAGATATAGAGTTCAAACTGAGCTCGTTATGAGTCTACTGGCGAAAGGTGCAGACTATAAATTTTTAGGTTATGGTTTTCAAGGCTTTCAATGTCAGTAATGATTTATGACTAGCTTGATTACTATCACATGTGCTTAGATACGAATTTTTTCAAATATTATGTATATATATATATATATATATATATATATATATAT
Source organism: Magnolia kwangsiensis (assembly GCA_037074715.1). Classification (NCBI taxonomy): domain Eukaryota; kingdom Viridiplantae; phylum Streptophyta; class Magnoliopsida; order Magnoliales; family Magnoliaceae; genus Magnolia; species Magnolia kwangsiensis. The sequence goes on along the minus strand of CM073572.1, from coordinate 117,766,987 downwards.
ATATATATATATATATATATATAAACTATGATGATTTATAATGCATTCCATGTGTTTGTTAAAGTGTTTGAATGAATATAAAATTTGAATTTGTGCTTTCCATGATTATTGATTGTATATATATGATTGTTGTACATGTGGCAATTTCTTTACGAAAGGATTTGCTATACTATATATTATAACTAATTTATTACATGTATGTGATGTGTGTAGTCTAAGTGTTTGATAATATGCCTGAATGGAAAAATGCTTGTTGAAATGTATTCAATAAGGCTATTGAGATAGGATTCTCAACTACGTTTCCTATAGTTACAGTTTCCTTCATGTAAACTATCTGTAACACCCTGAAAATCGGGGGTCGTGTATAAACTCAACTCCCGAGTTCCAGACCGTCACTTATGCAACAAAAATGGTTATGATTCAATGTTGTCTGATTTAAAGCATCCACATGAGTAAAAGTATACCAAAACTGCAATTCATACTTCAGATCCAGTGATAAAAGCAAGCGGAAGACTAAACAATATATATCACTGTATGGAAAAAAACAAAATACTCTCAACTGTCTCCAAAGTATGACTACATCTCTGAGTCTCATATACATGTAAATAGACAAAAAAAATAAGTTCAAAATAGTCCCACTGACGTCCCCCTCGATCCAGGTCACCTACGGGAAGCCGTCGTGGTACTGCATATAAGAGAACTCATCCTGGTCCTCGTCAATCTCCGGCTCCACGTCCTGGATCTCGTCGTCACCTGCAACTACAACAGGGTCTGGTGGGTGTTGCAAACACCATCCCGTAACGTGGGAATGAGTGATCAACTCAGTGGAATCATAGAGCAAAGATTAGCATGTTCACAATTCAATCACGCGATAATAGTAAAGCAGTAAATCAGACAAACCTAATACTGTTGTTTAATGCAAGATGATATGACATGATGTATGCCCTCACCGACGATCACCCTCATGCGGCAACATCTTACGACCGCGGCATGCCACACTCCCTAGAGTGCTCCACATCTTCCAGGCACATGCAATGCTATGGTGATATGATTACCCAGTTGTTATTAGTCCATTCAAACAGCAGGATTGGGAAACTAAGGTACTTCCCTTGTATCAATCCCAACACGGATCCTGTCCAGGGTCGTCACTCCTAGTAATCTCATACGATGTACATTTCGTAGGTCACTGCAAGGGCTGCCAGGGCTGTTGCTCGCACTCGTTGCACCGCTCCCCCATCACCTTATCAATACAGGCCTACTGTACTCTACTGCACGGAAGGGTCGTCGCCTCCCGTGAACTCAGAATACGCTCGCGGTCACTACAAAGGGCTCGTCGCCTGATCAGTGTAGGCCGACAGCTAGAATATAGTGTCCCATACCACCATAATCTGCTCACGAGTTTAGGTGCTCACTGGTCACTACGGGGAGGTTTGTGGCCCCAGCGTAGGCCGACAGCTCGACCACGGTGTCCCATACCACCATGCCCGGCTCATGAGTCTTCGTGGATCAAGGTACCACGGTTAATAGGGTTTACAATGGTAAGTTCAGTACCCTAGGTTCAAGCAGTTATGATACATACAAGGTGAACAAACATCGGCCAGTCGGGTTACTTGACGGGCTCGACTAGCGCGATCGCATCTCGAATTGATCGACATGAAGTGCGTAAAACACTTCGCGTGGCCTAACCACTGCCGCCAACTCTCAACACGAATCACATTCATCGACACGTCGTTCGTGGCTATGACCAGTCAGCCACGAATTCGCTCGGTTACCGACTGCCTGGACTAAATCAAGTCCCACACATCTATGGAATTTCATTAATACGATACAAAGGTATTGGAATTGAAATACATCATGTGAGCATGTTAGCACATGTTATAACATTCAATTTAGGCAAATCTTCAAGGCATGCTTTCCAAACATATTCAACTTAGGCAATTCTTAAGGCATCATTTCTATGCATATGATGCAATCATGCATAAGGTCAACATATAGGAAATCATTTAGGTCAGCTTATTAATCATGAAATCAATCTCAAACTACTACATAACATCATTCAATACAATACATACTAATACAAGCATTTATACAAACACATACACTACACCCTTAAGTCCACATATAGTATGTCGACCCAAAGTGCGCAACTTGGCGAATCTCTTCGCCAAACTGATTATGCAGGCATTCCTAACTCTCTAATGCGGCGACAAATCATGTCAATCACATCAGCAAATTATGCATGTAGACCGTACTTCCTACATATACCTAAAATGCCCTAAATCTCATATTCTTCGTTAGTTTGAAAAACAGGAAACGGAGAGCATATTGTACATGTCAAACGGCGATGCCGTCGATAATCTACTATTAAACGACATTGAAAGCGTTGTAAACCGTCAATCAAAGCGTCTAAAATCCTCACCTAATCTCTTACGGTCGCGAGAATTTGAACGGAGCGTGTACGCTTCGTCTACGACAGTGGGAGATCCTGATTTATGGAAGACGTTAGCTAATACGTTCAGAATCTATATAAACCCTAAATCAGCAAGTTGTTGGGGTTTTTCTATACCTGAAAAGGTGTAGAAATCACCAGCCAGGTGATTGGAAGGAAGCGTTGATGCAGCAACTGTTGGCGGCTCGGAAGCGGGAAAAATCTCCTCTTCCCTTTCTCTCAAACTCTCTCTCTCTTTTCTAGGGTTTAGGGAAATTCGTATGCAAGGAAGGAATGAGGGTTTCAACCCCTTTTATAAGCTTGGAAACGCCCGAAATAGGCTCCGGGACGAAGTTTACTTATTGCCTATCCATTTCGGGGCTGTTTCGGTCCAAAAACTGATTTCTGGCGGTCCCCTGGTCGATTGCGATCAGACTTAAGCTCATGGGTACCAGATGTACCTCGTATTAAGTTTTCAGTCTGGCAGGGTTCGCAGATCGCACGTGGCGGACCAGTTTCAGTTCAGCGGTCACCGCACATAGATCAGGACTGAAAGTTCTGTGACAATAATTAGATATTTTTCCTGATCCGAGGGTGTAATCTGGATGAATTCTGACGGTCAGAACGCTTAATACTGACGCGTCAAGTCGTGTGCCAGATCTAAATTTGAAATTCCCAATTCGTCCCTATTCGCGGTCGCTTCAGTCCAGTTTCAACGAAATACTCTGTGATTATCGGTTTGACTTAATTTTCGAGATGATTGTCAAGTCCAGCTGGGCGGTTCTAACGGTCTAAGATAGGAGGTATCAGACCTTCGACGCGCGGTCTAAATCCAATACAAAAGTTCCATATGGTCCAGAGGACAAACCTGCTTAGAGTTGGATCCAAGGTTATAGAGTATTGTAGAGTTGTCTGTTCTACTCGATTTGGGTCTTGTAGAACGTATTTAAAGTGATCAGGGACTATTTTCCAGCTACTCTAGCGTTGCGTTAGCTAACTTACGTTTAGTTTCCATGGAAATTATTTATACGCGATTTCGGGTCAAATCGGTACTCGATTCCAAGTACGGATTTTTCACGGGCGGTACACTATCCTACAACTATATGACTTGGATGAAATGCCTACGTATGGTAACATGTGTACTACATGTTTGTTGAAATGCTTAAATGAGTTCGACATTGAAATTGCTTGTCATATGTTGTCTTTGACTATAACATGTGAATGCTATTTTTTGGAGTGTGATTGGGGCTACGATGTAGTCCTGGCAATCGGTAATAGTTTACTATCGGTGGCTGAGCTATTTTAGCCACGATAGATAAGTTCTTAGAATCTGAGTCGTATGGAGATTAATGATAGTGGTTATGCCACAAGGAGTGCGTATGTGCTCCATGTCGGTTAATTCAATGTATAATCGTACCAATCGAGCTTGTCAAGCAACCCGATTGGCCTAATGTATGTTCACCATGTATAGATGCTACTGCTTGAATCTAAGGAACTAACTTACCAGTGAAAATTTTATTTAACCTTGGTACCTCAATCCGCCAAGACTCATAAGCCAGACATGGTGGTGTATAGGACACCGTGCTCGAGCTGTCGGCCTACGCTAGGGCAACGAGCCTCCCTGTAGTGTTCAGTGAACAACCCAAACTCATGAGCTGAATATGGTGGTGTATGGGACACTGTATTCGTGCTGTCGGCATACGATCAGGTGATGAGCCTATAATGACCACTAGTATACACTAGGACTACACTAAGGTGACGAGCCTTTCCGTAGTGACCTCGAGTATAAACCAGGCTTGCGCTGAGGTGACGAACCGCTCCGTAGCGACCTGGAACTATTCTTCATATGTGATTAGCTAGAATTGATGACCTTAGATGGATCAATGTTTGAGTCAATGATATACGGGGAGGTACCTTAGCTTCCCATTCCTTCTATATGAATATGTCTAATTAAGAACTTGGCTAATCACGCACATGCACCGCATTGCATGTGTCTTTAGAGTTGGAGTTGAGTACTGAGGAAGGGGTGCATGACGCGATCGTGAGATAATGTCACAGAGGGAGTGTAGGCGAGGGCATGCATCAATATAACATATCATCTTTGCATTAACCAGAGTACCTATAAATGCCTGCTGTATTACTTTACAATTACTGCTTAACTGAATTAATTACATTTTAACTTTTGCTTCATAGCTCCATTGAGTTGATCACTCACTCCCACGTTCTGGGACGGTGTTTTAAACCACCAACCAAACCCTATTATAGTTGCAGATGATGGTGATTCTTGCGAAGAAAAGCTAGATTTTTATGATGACGAGGAGGAGTTCCCCTACATATAACTCTCTGGTGAGTCTATGTAGACCTAGAGTTGCGTCGACGGGGCTACAGGGATATGGATTAGCAGACATTACATTTTATCATTTTGTTATTTTGGGAATTATAAATGTAATTATTTAACCGGGTGACATGTTCATACTCTAGGGACTCATAACTACTTATATACTTTATATAACTTTCACAGTCTTTCACTTGCATAATTTATCCGTCTCTGGAGTATAATATGCTATTTTGGTATAATCTCACTCATGTTTAATGTACTAATACGGATAACATTTAACCATCATTATCTATGTTGTATAAGTGATGTGTTGGAACTTGGGAGTTGGGCTCCTGCTCGACTCCCAATTTTCAGGGATTACAAGTTGGTATCAGAGCATAATTTAGATTAAACTGGACTTGGGTTATCGTAACACGATGCACACTGATATACTTTGACTTAGGAGGGTGCGATAAAACATAGAAATGATCGTAGGATTCCCAGTTTTGCCAACGAGCGAAACTAACCGTCAAAACAGGACTCTTGCACATATGTGATCATGTGAGGTGATCCCAGTTCCTTTCTAGACCGTCGATCGATGGGTTTAGATGGTAATTTGGCAAAATCCATGCCTAAATGACCTAAAAGCGTGAATATACGCAAAAGCGGACCCGAAACGACTCAAACGAACTCAGGGGCCCAAACGGCGCAAATTGGAGGATCCAAAGTGGACCCCGCACACTACCTCACCCCGGGGGGGATGGCATCGACCCTGGGGTGAGCTCTCACCCTGGTGTCCAGCGATCGGTAAGGCCTCACTAATTGCACGGACCGGGCCTATTGGGTCGTGTTGGGCCTATGGACCGACACTTATACATGGTTGTGGGGCCCAAGAGATCATGTGGGACCCCTTTTATTCACCCGATTTGCTTCCTTTCCCTCCCTTACTGTAACGCCTCGAAAAAATCCGTACAAAGACTCAAGTACCAACTCGATCAGAAATCACTTAGGATTAATGCCTTTAGAAATTAAGCGTAAGTTAGCGCTATACTAGAATAGCTGTGAAATTAGTTGTCACGCCCCAAACCCGGAAATCGGATTCATAGGAATCCCGATCGCCGAATCCTGTGCCGACAACCTCCGTAGTACCCCACTCTCGGCTCCTAGCATTCATATGCCAGATTCCAATCCTGGGATCCTACAAGGAGGATTTTTTTTTTAAAATGTACATTTAACTAGTAATAAGCATAACCACAAGATTACCCAATTCACAACGGCAGCATCGTCATCACGTATCCACTAATATAATCATTTGAATACAATACTGAAAGGGAAATACATAAATAGAGAATCAAGCTCCAGAAGACCACCGCATACTCCAAGCTCAACACTGCTGTAGCCTAACATCACCTGCACGCATCTATCGTGCATAAGCTTATAGAAAGCTTAGAGGGTGGTGTAAGTGTGTGCACAAAGTCAGTGTCAAGTATTTAATACAATACCATCATCATACAATATCGAAATTACTGGTAATTCATAAATCGTACATTATCGAAATAAGCAGAAATACTGACAAGATCATAAATCATACAATGACAGAGTAAGCGGAAGTATGGATAAGTTCATAAGTCAATCAATATCAGAATACGCACTATAAAACAGTTATGCACTAAGGAGTCATAAAGAGCCAAATATCAGATGCTGAGGATGTAATATAATATACAAATCCTGCTAAGTCTGTCTAAGCCATATAAGTGCAGAAACATAGCAACCCAAAATGCCATATTCCTGCGGATGTAATGCAATGTGCGATGCGAATGAAATGACCATGCTGGAGTGTGAAGTCGGGATGATAGTACGTAATATCGCAGGCTACGGGGTCCGCCACAATGGACTTCTATCCAAACCAGTCCCATACCTAAATTTGGATAGTCAGACTCAACGTGGTAAACCCCTGATCTCAGGTTGGTCACGCGCCCAACCGAAATTCTTGTCATAACGAAGGTACATAACAATTTGTTGCGCACCACCAGCCCGAGTGGATAGAGAATGAATGAATGAATGAATGAGCATGCAACTCTTACTCGATAAGTCCACATATCAGTACGGTTCCTCTCTGGAAAATCACCAGGGTCTATTACACTCCAAACCAGATTGCCACCCCATCGCGAACAACAAGGTGAGTGGAAGAGACCTCACTATCCACCTGCCAATATCGGGCCCGGCTCATCAATAGCGGACCCATTCCTCGAGCTAGTCACACTTAGCCTAGCATTGCCCCCTCCTCTCAGGCAGGTAAGGCCGCACCCCCTTCCAACCGACCACGACACAGTGGAGAGCGTAGCCATCTGGTAATCGGCACTCGACGCTCATCTACCCACTCGGTCTAGATGTTGGAGAAACCTCTGGAACCAAGAGGGTTTAGAGACTTTCACCCAGGGATATCTATAGCACCCCATGTAGAACAGATTTCTAGTATCCCATCTGGCCATCCACGAAATGCCTATGGAGGCTACGACCTTAATGTCGCTAGGGCGTACAGTACAACACAATGCAATACAAGATGCATGAGTCATGTAATCCAGTCATGCATCAATCATGCGCATATCGTGCGCTCATGTGAGACAATCTCCACCTATCAGGGAGTCTTATAACAACCAACACTATGATATATGTAATGGTCAATCATATCTCATAACAGACATGCAGATGATGCGTATGGGCATGTATCATGATACTATGCAGTCACATACTCATAACCGGTATTAATAACGGGCATTAACAATCGACATCGACAATGTGGACATTTAACCAACATTGTCCCCCAAGGAACGGCCCACACAAAGCCTAACATATAGTGGACTCATGGCCTCACATAAGGGCCAAATATACAACACCATGGGCCACACTCAAGAGTTTAATACACATCACGATGGGCCTTTCACATGGGCCTAACATACATTATAATGGGTTCCATTGCCTAGCCCTCAAATGCATCACAGTGGGCCTCATCACATAAGCCTCATATACATCACGTTGGGCCTTAAATACGGGCTGGATACACATCACAATGGGCCTCAAATACGACTCGCATATACATCACATTGGGACTCGACAATCAGAATCAGCGATCAGCCACGACAATCGAAATCGATAATCGGCCACGATAATTGGCCTCGATCGATAATCGGCCTCGATAATCAGAATCGGTCAATCGGCCATGTCAATCGACAATCGGCCACGATCAGTAATCGGTCATGATAATCGACCTCGATTGGTAATCGGTCAATCGGCCACGATAAATAGAATCGACAATCGGCCACGTCAATCGATAATCGGCCACGATCGGTCATGACAATCGGAATCGATCAATAATCAAAATCGGCAAATCGGTTAAGATAATCGGCATCGATCGCTAATCGGAATCGGTGAATCGATCACGACAATCGGCACCGATAATCAGGGTCGATAATCGGTGTCGGCCTCGATAATCGACATCGATATTCAGTAGATGAACAAAGTGGGTTCCATAGATGATCAGCTGATCAACTATAGTATAAAGATCGGCACTCAGCCATGGTTATATCAAATCCGATACTACGGAGCCATCCGTTTACGGTGAATGGGGCCCATTTATTTGGGTTAAGCCACTAAGTAAATGATGAGAATGGGCCTAACAAGGCCTAAAGGAAGGTCATAATGTGGACATCCAATCATTATTGCCCATCAATGTGGACATTTAACCATCATTGCTCTTAAGGAGCAGTCCTCATAGGGTCAAACATAAAGTGGGCCCAACTATCCAACAAGTGGCCTCAAATAGTCATCACAAGTGGGCCTCACACATGTAGCACGTGGGCCTACACATCACGATGGGTCGATACATTGGGCCGCACCATTGGCCTAATATACACATCACGGTGGGTCGCATCATTAGGTCGCACCAATGGGCCTCTTATCCAACAAATGGGCCGCATCAATGAGCTGCACTAATGGGTCTTATACACATCAAGTTGGGCCTCGATAACTAGGCTAGAAACATAACACAAGGGGCCACGACATACGGGCCGGGAATACGTCACAATGGGCCTCGACCCATAGGCCAAAAATACATCTCAGTAGGCCTTACCAAATGGGCCATAAACACATTGTAATGGGTCGCACCAATGGGCTTCATGTATATTAATTCGGGCCGCACCAAGGGGTCTCATCATATGGGTCTCATATGCAGCACATCAGGCCTTGTACACGTCATAATGGTCCTCATCATATGGGTCTCATATGCAGCACATCAGGCCTCGTACACGTCATAATGGGCCGCATCACATGGGCCGCACTAATGGCCCTTATACACATCAAGTGGGCTATATCAATGGGCTACACTAACGGGCCTCATAAATGGGCTACAATTATATATCAAGGTGGGCCTTATAGGATGGGTGGTAGGGATAAAACATCTATATCAAGGTGGGCCAACATGTGTAACACATACATCATAACAGGCCCTCATACGGCGGCCCATGGCCGAGAAAATGGATGGATAACCCATTTATACATCATAGTGGACCTTACAAGTTAGCCCATGTTTCGGTAAAATGGATGGGTGGAGTGTATATACAACAAGGAGGGCGACAGCAGGTGGGCCTCAAAGGGTTTCAACAGTGGGTGCCAGCCCACTATTTCCTGTAGTGTGGACCATTGAATTTTAGAGTTGCCTCATTTCTCTTAAGCCTTAGGAGGATCTCACCAAATGGGATAGACGATATGGATTAAGCCCACATATCGTGGTGGCTCCATGCAAATGGAGGGACAGTGTGGATTCAATTCTATCCACACATCCAGTGGATCCCAACCAGATGGACGAACGGTGTGGATGAAATAAACACCACATGGTGTCCTCAGCACAATCCAAAGATGGTCCAGCACCGTCCAGACACTTTGGACGGTGTGGATCAAAATATACATTGTAGTGGTTCTCATAGACACATCACCTAGGTACCACAGCAGCACCGTCCGGTGTCGACACGAAAAAAAATACATCAATGTGGGTCCCATGCTGGTAAAACAGATGGACGGCTGGGAGAAATGCATGCATCACGGTGGACCATTGAGATGGACAGTTTGGATATAACAATACCTAATGATGGAGGCCCAAGGACAGCTGACGTCAATATAGTCAGCTATATATAACTGTGTGCGGTGCACTATCCAATCCATTATACAGCTGGTGGGTCCCACGTTGGGCCCACCACATATACATATGCTATATATATATATATATATATATATATATCATATATATAATATATTTATTTATCTACTCTAATCCAGCTGTCCATGGACCTGCACGGACGGCCTGGATGAATAATACATCAAGGTGCGCTCCCACCAATCACCGTCCAGAAATGGACGGTGTGATATACAATGCATACATCTGTGGGATCCACAGTCCTTGCTGATGTACAACAATAGCTAATCAACTGCGTGCGGTCCACATAGATGAAGGGATGTGGTCAAACCCACGGAGCTTGCTGACGTCGGTAGCTACAAAGCTGGTGAGGTACACTAGCCAATCCACTTCCATCCACGTCCTTGGATTGGACGGCATGGATAGTTACATATCAAGGTTGGCTCCACAAAGACCGTCCAAAAAAATGGACTGTGTAGATATTAAATACACACATCCCTATGGCCCCACACATGTGCCATGGTGGGGGCCACGTCCTCCAACGGACAGGCAGTTTGGATGTAACAAATACATCATGGGAGGGCCCACCAGAGATTTGAATCTGCTTTATTATTTTATTTTATTTTTATTATATATATATATATATATATATATATATATATATATATATATATATATATATATATATATATATATATATAGCATTAAGTAGAGCTCGCCATTGGGTGGACGGTTGGATGCAACACATGCATCATGGTGGGCCCCACAGTCCAAACAGTGGACGGTGTGATCAAACACATAAATCATGGTGGGTTCCACCGTGAATACAACACGTACATCATTATGGGTCCTACATGGGGCCACCATAATGTTTATTTGACATCCAACCGTTGATGAGGTCACACGGACCTGAATGAATAGGAAAAATAAATTTCGTGTTAATCCAAAACTTCTGTGATACCCAACAAGGTTTCAATGGCAGACGTTCCTCATCACTGTTTCCTGTAGTGTGGACCATCTGAGTCCCAAATAGGGCTGATTTTTGGAGGGGGCCTACCAAATTAACGGTGTGGATGATAAGCCCACATCGTGGTGGGGCCCACGGCTGGGACCGTGGGTCCCTGCTGTCCGTTCTCAAAATGCAGAGCGTTCTGCTGCTGCTGACACAGCAGCAGGTGCTGCCTTATTATTTTATTTTTTTTTATTTTGAAAATTTGATATTTCTGAGGAATTTCCTGGGTGGGGTCCACGTCTCAAAAATTCACTCCACCCATTGCATTCAATGGCTTGAAATAGACCAAAAGAGTCCAATATACGATATGTTTTGGAGGTGTAGAAATATCAGAGTGCCTTTTAACGGTGAAAACTACTGTTTTCTAAGTTATGGCCCACCAGATAGTCAAATTGACTTCATTTTTTGGCTCAACGCCTAAAACGAGCTTGGAAATGGAATGGACGGCGTGGATTAAATTTATACATCAAAGTGGGGCCTACATGAGTAACACACTCCAAGGCTTGAACCAAGCCAATATTATATTTATTTTTTTTTTAGATTTCCATTTCAAGTCCAGCGTCTCTGGACGCTGGACGGCTTGGCCATATCACATGCATTTAAGGAGGGCCTTGCTCAGGTGGGCCACCAAACACACGGATGTGTGGATACAACGCAAATATAAAGTGGGCCCCACTTACAAATGGCTTAGATCGAACACATGTGTCATGGTGGGGTCCATTCGGGTGTGCCACACATCACTCAAAAATGAAAAAGAGAAAGAGAGAGAGAGAGAGAGAGAGAGAGAGAGAGAGAGAGAGAGAGAGAAGCACCCACCTTATGATTTTCGTCTTCCTTCTTCCACCAGCGCGTTCAAGAACTTCAAGGGGTGCGATTTAACGGTTGAGATCGATTTTGGAGGGTAGGATTGGGTGATAGGGAGTGGGCCACACTTAGTTTCTCTCATGGAAGTCATGGACGTCCAAGCTCTCATGGTGCTTGGGAGAAATGAGAGGGAATGAGAGAGAGAGAGGTGATAGGAGAGGGGTGATGGGAGAGAGGTATGGGTGTGATGGGTGAAAAGTGAGTGATAGGGGGGTACTTTGTGTAAGGGAGTGTTGACTTTAAGAGTTGCTTGGGGATAGGGTGATGTGTACTTACATATGACATGATTGATGGGATTGATTTGAAAGGTTGTAGAGATTCTCTTGGGATTTTATAAATGTGTGGCGTTTTCTCGAACTGAACGCGGGCTCACATCTCCTGGCCTAGGTATCGCCTCGGCACGCGAGACGCGGCATCGAAACTGCGGCGACGGTGCGGTCGTCAAGGTATAAATCTCGAGTTGAGCCAACTCTGAAATACGGAATATGACCGAGATCATGCATAAATGTTAGAAAAGGTCGAAGGTTGCCAAAATTTGACCGGGAGGATCGTGGAGGCAAATGGAACAGTACGGGCTAAGATACGGATCCTACTGTAACACCCTAGATTTTTGTCAACCTGGGATTAGACGTCCTTAGGAAATGGGTCAACCATAACACCGTGGTAACCTCTCCGAACCCAATTCCAAAGTCAAAGAAATCACTTAGGATTAATTCCTTTAAAAATTAAGCATAAGTTAGCTAGCACTACGCTAAAGTTGCTGTGAAATTATCCCTGAACACTTTAAATACGTTCTATAAGACCCAAAACTTGTAGAATCAATGACGCTATAATACCCTGAAACCTAGGATCAAACTCTAAACCCGTTTGCCCTCAGGAACCCTTTGAAACTTCGTATTGGATCTAGACCGCGCGTCGAAAGTCCGATGCCTACAATCTTAGACCGTTACGACCGCTTAGCTGGACTTGACAATCATTTCAAAAATCAAGCCCAACCGACGTTCAGAGGCTATTTCATTGAGCCTGGAGTGAAGAGAGTGAGAAATGGATTAGATTTGAAAATTTTAATCCAAATTTGGCATGTGACTTGGCGCGTTATTATTAAGCGTTCTGACTATCAGAATTTAGCCAAATTACACCCTCGAATTAGAAAAATTTTTTCTTTCATATCATGAGACTTGTGGACCTGATTTAGGTGCGATGACCGCTGAACTGAAACTGGTCCGCCACGTGCTATCTGGGAACTCTACCGGTCTGAAAACTTGATGTGAGCAGGATCCAGTATTCATGAGCTTAAGTCCGACCGCATTCGGCCAGGGGACCTCCAAAAATGCTCCGTTGAGACAGAACAATCCGTATTTGGACATAAAATAAGTATACTTTGTTCCCAAGTCTATTTAGGTTATGTTTTAGCCTATATAAGGGCTTTAAACCCTCTCACAACCCTCCCATCCGAATTTGCAACAAACCCTAGATAGAGAGAGAGAGAGAGAAAGTAAGAGATTTTGAGAGAGTAGTGGGAGAGAATTCCCGCCACTTGCTGCAGCTTTTGCACGTGACAAAGCACCGCACTCCAATCACTTTCCCAGAGATTCCAACACACTCCTAGGTAAGAAAAACCCTAACCACTTGCTATTTTGAGATTCCTTCCATCTAATAGCAAAGTAGCTTATGTATCTTGTGCATTAGGTCGCCGTTACGCCGTTGACGAAGCGTATACGAGCTATTCGAAACGATACACGTCTAGGGCAAAAGGTGAGGATTTTAGACGCTTTAATTGACTGATTTCAAATCTTTCAATGTCGTTTAATAGTAGATTATCAACGACAACGCCATTTGACATGTACAACATGCTGTCTGTTTTCCATTTCGTAAACGTACGGTAGATATGAGATTTAGGGTATTTTAGGCATTTATAGAAAATACGGTATAAGTCCATATTTTTTTGAAATGATTACCATGCCTATTTGTCATATTATGATATTAGAAATGCGTGTATGATCTGTTTGGCGAAGAGATTCTCCCTAACGCACATATTGGCTGACATATGCTATGTGGACTAATGTGTGTAGAGTAAGTGTTTGTTGAAATGCCTAAATCAATATGATTTATGCCTGCCATATATATTGAATGTAAGAACATGACTGTTGTGTATTAGACATCTCCTTGATATAAGGATTTTTCATATTATATGTTGGAATCAACATACGTAACGTACGTTGGAGTTATGTAGTCCGGTTGTTTGTATAAATGATTGTATTAGTATGTATTGAGCTAATGTTGTTGTAGCTTAGCTTTGAGAATGAATTCTCAATTAATATGATCATGTATATGATTTCCACCATGTTGGCTATATGAATTGCTTTCATGATATATGTGAAATGTATGTGTTGGATGATTTGCTTAAGTTGTATGTTATAACATGTGTCAACATGCTTACATTGTTGTATTTCATTTATGTTACTCACATATGCTTATTGATGTTGATACACAAATGCTTGGGGCTATGACCTAGTCCAGGCAGTCGGTAATGGATTGAATTCGTGGTTGGTTTCTATGTACCATAAAGGACGTGTCGATGAACGCGAGTCGTGTTTTGGGCAGGCGACAGTGGTTAGGCCACACGAAGTGTTTCATGCACTTCATGTCGTTCAGCTGGATATGCGCTCATACTAGTCGAGACCGTCAAGTAACCCGACTGGCCATTGTATGTTCACCATGTATGAGTCATAACTGCTTGAACCTAGGATACTGAACTTACCATTGGAAACCCTGTTAACCATGGTACCTTGATCCATAAAGACTCATGAGCCGGGCATGGTGGTATGGGACACCGTGGTCGAGCTGTCGGCCTATGCTGGGGCCACAAACCTCCCTGTAGTGACCAATGAGCACCCTAATCTAAGCAGATTATGGTGGTATGGGATACTATATTCTTGCTGTCAGCCTACACTGATCAGGTGACGAGCCCTTTGTAGTGACCTTGAGGGCGACGAGTCCTAATGTAGTCTTAAGGATATAATAGGCCTACACTTATCTTGACACCGCATGGGGGCGACGAGTCCTGATGTATTCTTAAGGATATAATAGGCTTGAATTGATAAGGTGATGAGGGAGAGGAGCAACGAGTGCGAGCAACAGCCCTGACAGCCCTTACAGCGACCTACAAATATAACATCGTATGAGATTACTAGGAGTGACGACCCTAGACAGGATCTGTGTTGGGATTGATATAAGGAAGGTACCTTAGTTTTCCAATACTGCTGTATGAAAGGATTAATAATAACTCGGTAATCATATCCACATCACATTGCGTGTGCCTGAAAGATGTGGAGCACTGTGGGAAGAAAGCATGTCGCGGGCGTAAGATGGTGTCGTATAAGAGAGAATGTCGGTGAGGGCATCCATCATGTCATCTCATGCTTGCATTAATAACAGTATCTGGGAATGTTTGATTATTTGCTTTACTATTATCGCGTGATTGATTTGATAACATGCTAATCTTTGCTCTATGATTCCACTGAATTAATTACTCACTCCCACATTACGGGATGGTGTTCCGGACACTCACCAGTCCCTATTTTAGTTTCAGATGATGGTGCTGCTTGTGAAGCGGAGCCGGACTTAATGATGATGAGGAGGATCCCTCCTTTATGCGTGATCTGATCGACGGGATTACAGGGAGGTTGAGTAGATGTCTGGACACTTGTCATTTTATATTTTTGAAGCACTCATGTATATTCTTTTCTTTCCATTTTTGGAGTATACATGTATTTAATTAACCTGGTAACATGTTCACACTCTGGAGACTTACAATTAATTATATATTTTATGTATATATCATAGTCTTCCGCTTGCTAATTTAACTGTCTCTAGAGTATGATATGTTGTTTTGGCTTAGTCTCAAGCTTGTTTAATGCCATTCTACAGACAACATGCATTTATCATTATCTATGTTGCATAAGTGACGTTCTGGAACTCGAGAGTTGGGTTTCTACCCGACCCTTGATTTTCGGGGTGTTACACCTACATTAGTACTGATCACTTTAAATACGTTCTATAAGACCAAAAACTTGTAGAAGCAATGACACTATAGTACCCTAAAATCTAGGATCAAACTCTAAACCCGTTTGCTCTCAGGAACCCTTTGAAACTTCGTATTAGATTTAGACCGCGCGTTGAAAGTCCGATATCCACAATCTTAGACCGTTATGACCGCTTAGCTGGACTTAACAATCATTTCAAAAATCAAGCCCAACCGATGTTCTGAGGCTATTTCATTGAGCTTGGAGTGAAGAGAGTGAGAAAAGGTAAAGATTTAGAAATTTAATTCAAAATCTGTCACGTGTCGTTGCGCGTTATTATTAAGCGTTCTGACCGTCAGAATTCAGCCAAATTTCACCCTCGGATCAGGACAAATTTCTCTTTCATGTCATGAAACTTGTAGACTTGATTTAGGTTCGATGACCGCTGAATTGAAACTGGACCGCCACGTGTGATTTGGAAACATTACCGGACTAAAAACTTGATGTGATCAACATCCGGTATTCATGAGCTTAAGTCTGACTGCGTTCGGCCGGGGGACCTCCCAAAATGATCTTTTGGATCGAAAAAGTCCCGATTTAGTTATAACCCAAGTATACCTTAGTCTGGAGTCTATTTAGGTAAATTTTTAGCCTATATAAGGGCTTCAAATCCTCTCATATCTCTCCCATCTGAATTTGCAACAAACCCTAGAAAGAGAAGAGAGAGAAAGAGAGAGATTGTGAGAGTTGTGGGAGAAACTTCCTGCCACTTGCTACAGCCTCTGCGCGTGTTTAATCACCGCATTCAAATCGCTTTGCCGGTGATTCCAATTCATTTCTAGGTAAGAAAACCCTAACCTATAGCTGTTTTAAGGATTCTTTTGATACAAGTAGTGAAGTAGCTTATGTATCTTGTGCATTAGGTCGCCATAACGCCGTTAACGAAGCGTAGACTTTCTGTTTGAATCGATACACGTCTACGGTGAAAGGTGAGGATTTTAAAGGCTTAGAGTGACTGATTTCAAAGCTTTCAATGTTGTTTAATAGTAGATTATCGACGATAACGCCATTTGACATGTAGAACATGCTGTCTATTTTCCATTTCGTATACGTACGGTAAATATGAGATTTAGGGTATTTTAGGTATTTATAGGAAATACTGTATACGTCCGTATTTTGCTGAAATGATTGCCATGGTTATTTCTCATGTTATGATATTAGAAATGCATGCATGATCTGTTTGGCGAAGAGATTTGCCCTAATGCGCACTTTGGGTCGACATATGTTATGTAGACTAAAGTGTGTAGACTAAGTGTTTGTATAAATGTTTGTATTAGTATGTATTGAGTAAATGTTGTTGTAGATTAGTTTTGAGATTGAATTCTCAATTAATATACTGATTTATATGATTTCCACCATGTTGGCTATATGAATTGATTTCATTATATATATGGAATGCATGTGTTGGTTGATTTGCTTACGTTGTATGTTATAACATGTGTCAACATGCTTGTATTATTTATATTCATTTTTATGACTCTCATATGATCTTTGATTTTATTTGTAAATGCTTGGGGCTATGTTCTAGTCCAGGCAGTCGGTAATAGATTCAAATTCATGGTTGGCTTCTATTTCCCACGAAGGATGCGTCGATGAACGCGAGTCGTGTTTTGGGTTGACGGCAGTGGTTAGGCCACAGGAAGTGTTTTATGCACTTCATGTCACCCAGCTTGAGATGCGCTCGTACTCGTTGAGCTCGTCAAGCAACTCGACTGACCGTTGATTGTTCACCTTGTATGAATCATAACTGCTTAAACCTAGGGTAATGAACTTACCAATGGAAACCCTGATAACCATGGTACCTTGATCCAATAAGACTCATGAGCAGGGCATGGTGGTATGGGATACCGTGGTCGAGCTGTCAGCCTACACTGGGGCCACAAACCTCCCCGTAGTGACCAGTGAGCACCTTAGACTCATGAGCCGATTGTGGTGGTATGGGACACTACATTCGAGCTGTCGGCCTACACTGATTGGTGACGAGCCCTTTGTAGTGACCTCGAGCATATTCTGAGTCTACGGGAGGCGACCACCCTTCCGTAACAACAAGAGTACACTAGGCTTATATTGATAAGGTGATGGGGGAGCGGTGCAACGAGTGCGAGCAACAGCCCTTGCAGCGACCTATAAATATAACATCGTATGAGATTACTAGGAGTAACGACCCTAGACAGGATCCGTGTTGGGATTGATATAAGGAAGGTACCTTAGTTTCTCAATACTGCTGTATGAAAGGACTAATAATAACTTGGCAATCATATCCACATCGCACTGCATGTGCCTGGAAGATTTAGAGCACTGAGGGAAGAAAGCATATCACGGACGTAAGATAGTGTCGCATGAGGGAGTATGTCGGTGAGGGCATCCATCATGTCATTTCATACTCGTATTAACAACAGTATCTAGGAATGTCTGATTGATTGCTTTACTATTAACGCCTGATTGATTTGATAACATGCTAATCTTTGCTTTATGATTCCACTGAGTTGATCACTCACTCCCACGTTACGGGACGGTGTTTGCAACACCTACCAGACTCTGTCTTAGATACAGGTTGTGAGGAGATCCAGGAGTTGGAGCCGAACTTCTACGAGGACTAGGACGAGTTCTCGTATATGCAGTTCTCTGACGGCTTTGCGTAGGTGACCTGGATCTGCGGGACTTGCTAGTTGGACCATATGACATTTTGATTTTTGGTTTATTATATGTATTTGTGACTAAGAGATGTATTCATACTTTGGAGACAGTTCGAGATTATTTTATTTTCCATATAGTGATATATATATTCTTCAGTCTTCCGCTTGCGTTTTATCACTGGATCTGGAGTATGAATTACAGTTTTGGTATAATCTTACTCATGTGAATGCTCTAACTCAGACAACATTGAATCATAATCATATTTGTTGCATAAGTGATGGTCTGTAACTCGGGAGTGGGTTTCTACACAACCCCCGATTTTCAAGGTATTACACTTACACCACTCCAAGCTTTCCAATCGCTCAAAAATTCCATCTTTCCCTCTCAAATCTCCCCTCCATTCTCATATTTTCTCTTTTTCCTTCATTACGTACACCCTTCTGTCATCTTCCTTAAAACCAATCACTTATTCCCCTTATTTCCTTCCATTTGAGTGCACAAACCCTTCTTTGTGTCTCAAAAACCTCAACGTTCAACAACCTCTTTTATAAATGGCTCTTTTCGAGCTCGTGGCAACGATTTTCTCCATTTTCACATTCTTATCTCTCATAGGGAAGAAGAGAGGTTCCACAGATGAAGTTGTGCCTAGCCGCCCTACCCGTTCAAGGAGGCAGACAGGAACTGTGGCAAGTGTGAGTGTCGATCAAGAGATAAGGACAAAGCAAGATCTCGATCCCAGGCTCCCCTCGAAAGGGCTCTGCTGACGAATCTGTCCCAAGGAAGATTTGAGGGCCGTAGGGTCCTTTTTGAAACACACATGGATGAGAGGATCTTTGGGTAATATCTGGTGATGGACCGCTTGGTGGATGCCGGGTGGGGCCCCATATTTGAGGGCGAGTCTCGTGCAAATGAGGGCACTGTCCGAGCCTTCTACACCCATATACGGGAGCCAACGCTAGAGCCTTTACATTTTAAAATGCTCGTGGGAAGGCTAAAAGCCACAGTCGATGTTGGCTAGATAGCCCGAATCATGGGAATGTCGCTTGATAAGGTCCATGCTAGTGAGAAGAGTCTTGGGAGAGCCCGTGAAAGTGATCGCTACACGCGATTCCTTTGTGGCCAACTGGCCCACTAGAATCCAAAAAATATCCTCCTAGCATCCAATATGATCGACGAATTCTGCCTACTCTACCACATCTTCACGTACAATGTGTACCCTAGGTGGAGCAATCGCAGCAAGTGCACGCGTCTGATGGTAGACTTTCTGTACCGAGTAGGGAAAGGAGACAAACTGTGCCTGCCTACGTATGTACTACTACAGATAGTTCAGACCACACGTCTACTAGGACAGCCATTTCACTCCCATTCGGCTAACTCATATGCAAGCTTGCACGTGAATTCAGCTATAAACTTGGCGCAGAAATTCCTGTGCTGATCCATTTCATCAATGACACTACTCTCAATAACATGGAGATTGGACTACGACAGCGTCAAGCCCGACTCGACGAGAGTGAGGATGAAACAGATAGTGAAGAGGAAGAGAGTGATGAAGAAGGTGGTGATGAGATAGAAGAAGAGCAGGAAGGAGAGAAAGAGAAGGCCTAAGACACTGATGAGGGCTCTCCTCCCGCTACTAAGCGAGAGCATGGCAGTGATCGGGCTACCATGGAAGCCCACTTGGCTCAAATTGAGGAGAACCAAGTCACCCTGAGGCAAGCATTCCAGGAGACCCGGGGCGAAGTAAGGCAAAAGCTTGAAGAGAATCAAGCCTTCATAGAGTGGAAGTTTAGCAAAGTGTCTTGCACCTTGAGAACTATTCTATATCGTCTGCAGGACAAGGGTGCCCCTCCACTATAACACCCTGAAAATCAGGGGTCGTGTATAAACTCAACTCCCGAGTTCTAGACCGTCACTTATGCAACAAAAATGACTATGATTCAATGTTGTCTGAGTTAAAGCATTCACATGAGTAAAAGTATACCAAAACTGCAATTCATACTCCAGATTCAGTGATAAAAGTAAGCGGAAGACTAAAAGATATACATATCACTGTATGGAAAACAAAATAGATCTCAACTGTCTCCAAAGTATGAATACATCTCTGAGTCTCATATACATGTAAATAATAGAAATTAAATGTCAAAATAGTCCCATTGAGAAGTCCCGTCAATCCAGGCCACCTAAGCAAAGCCGTCGTGGTACTGCATATATGAGAACTCGTCCTGGTCCTCATCATAGTCCGGCTTTGCCTCCTGAATCGCTGCCTCACCTGCATCTAAGACAGGGTCTGGTGGGTGTTGCAAATACCATCCCGTAACGTGGGAGTGAGTAGCTAACTCAGTGGAATAATAGAGGAAGGATTAACATGTTCTCAAATCAATCATGCGATAATAGCAAAGTAGTAAATCAAACATTCCTAATACTGTTGTTAATGCAGTATGACATGACATGATGGATGCCCTCACCGACGATCTCCCTCATACGGCACCATCTTACGCCCGCGGCATGCTTTCATTCCACAGTGCTCCACATCTTCCAGGCACATGTAATGTGATGGTGATATGATTACCGAGTTATTATTAGTCCATTCAAACAGCAGGATTGAGAAACTAAGGTACTTCCCTTATATCAATCCCAACACAGATCCTGTCTAGGGTCGTCACTCCTAGTAATCTCATACGATGTATATTTTGTAGGTTGCTGCAAGGGTTACCAGGGCTGTTGCTCGCACTCGTTGCACCGCTCCCCCATCACCTTATCAATACAGGCCTACTGTACTCTCACTGCTACGGAAGGGTCGTCGCCTCCCGTAGACTCAGAATACGCTCGCGGTCACTACAAAGGACTCATCGCCTGATCAGTGTAGGCCGACAGCAAGAATATAGTGTCCCATACCACCATAATCTGCTCAAGAGTCATAGATGCTCACTGGTCACTACGGAGAGGTTTGTGGCCCCAGCGTAGGCCAACAGCTCGACCACGGTGTCCCAAACCACCATGCCCAGCTCATGAGTCTTTGTGGATCAAGGTACCATGGTTGACAGGGTTTACAATGGTAAGTTCAGTACCCTAGGTTCAAGCAGTTATGACTCATACAAGGTGAATATACAATGGCCAGTCGGGTTACTTGATGGGCTCGACTAGCATGAGCACATCTCAAGTCGAATGACATAAAGTGCGTAAAATACCTCGTGTGGCCTAACCACTGCCGCCAACTCCAAAACACGGCTCGCGTTCATCGACGCGTCGTTCGTGGCAAAGATAAGCCAACCACGAATTCACTCAGTTACCGACTGCCTGGACTAAGTATAGTCCCAAACAATTATGAATCCACATCAGCAATCATGTAAGAGTATTTGAAATGAAATACTACAATGTGAGCATGTTAACACATGTTATAACATACAACTTAAGTGAATCATCTAACACATGCCTTTCATACATATAATGAAATTATGCATATAGCCAACATGTAGTAAATCATTTACATCAGCATATTATTTGAGAATTCAATCTCAAACTAATTCAAAACACCATTTAATTCAATATATACTAATACAAACATTTATACAAACACTTAAACTACACACTTAAGTCTACATATAGTATGTCGACTCAAAGTGCGCATTTAGGCGAATCTCTTCACCAAACTAATAATTCACGTATTCCTAATATCCTAATGCGACAAGAAGCCATGTCAATCACATCAGCAAATTATGGATGAAAACAGTATTCCCTACAAATGACTAAAATGCCCTAAATCTCATATTCTTCGTCTGCTTACGAAACAGGAAACGGACGGCATGTTGTACATGTCAAACGGTGTTGTCGTCGATAATCTACTATTAAACGACATTGAAATCGTTGGAAACAGTCAATCAAAGCGTCTAAAATCCACACCTTTTCTCCTAGAAGCGTATCAATTCGAATGGAGCGTATGCGCTTCGTCTACGGCGAATAGGCAACCTAATACAAAAGATCCATAAGCTACTTCGCTATGAAAATGAGGGAACAATAAATCAGTAAGTGTTTGGGGTGTTTTCTTACCTAGAAACGCAGTGTAATCGTCAGAAAAGTGATTGAGTCGCGTTGCTTAAGCACGTGCAACAGGTAGCACAAGTAGCAACAAAAACTCTCCCACCTTCTCTCACAAACTCTCACTTTCTCTCTCACTCTTGCTAGGGTTTCTAGCAAATTTGGATGGGTGAGAGGAGTGAGGGTTTAAGCCCCTTTTATAACCTAAAACTCACCCAAAACAGGCTTGGGAACAAGGTTTATTTGATACCTAACCAAATCGGGGCTGTTTCAGTCCAAAAAGGTATTTCTGGTGGTCCCCTGGCTGAACGCGATCGGACTTAAGTTCATGCACGTCGGATGTCGCTCACATCCCATTTTCAGACCAGTAGTGTTCGTAGATCGCACGTGGCGGTCCAGTTTCAGTTCAGCGGTCACCGCACGTAGATCAGGCCTACAAGTCTCATGATATGAAATAGAAATTTTTCCTGATCCGAGGGTGTAATTTGACTGAATTCTGATGGTCAGAACGCTTAATACTGACGCGTCAAGTCGTGTGCCAGATTTGAATTTCAAATTCCACCCTATTCTCACTCTCTTCACTCCAGGCTCAATGAAATAGCCTGTGAATGTCGGTTGGACTTGATTTTTGAAATGATTGTCAAGTCCAGCTAGGCGGTTATAACGGTCTAAGATTGTAGGTATCGGACTTTCGACGCGCGGTCTAGATCCAATATAAAGTTTGAAAGAGGTCCAGAGAACAAACCGGTTTAGAGTTTGATCTGAGGTTTTAGAGTATTATAGCGTCATTGGTTCTACTCGCTTTGGGTCTTGTAGAACGTATTTAAAGTGATCAGGGACTATTTCCCAGCTACTCTAGCGTTGCGCTAGCTAACTTACAGTTATTTTCTAAAGGAATTAATCCTACGCGATTTCTGGTCAAGTTGGTACTCGAGTCCAAGTACGGATTTTTCCAGGGCATTACATCCACCATCGCCAAATTCAGATGACTAGTCATACATGTAGTCATCTTTTAGTTTGCTTTGTTACTTGTTTACTTATTTCTATGTGTAACCTTGATAGGCTTAGTAGCATGGTAGATGGGTTTGTAGCTTTTAGTGTGTGGAACCTTACTTAGATTAGCTCATATGTATCTTCTATCATGATCCATGTAATGCTGCATATCATATATTGTGACAATTTTGTTAAATGAAATGCACGAAGTTTCTTTGAGCTGTAATGTGAATGGTGTGTAGCTGAGTTGGTGAGTATGCTAAATCGGACCTGAGTTTCACCCTATGTTATATATAAAGAATGTCACCTAAGGCCACATGGAGTACGACACGTCTCACACTTGACGACTCAGTTGACGGGGCACCTCCCCTCAGCTATAGCCACATGGACCCCAGCTTAGACCCGACTCACGACACTATGCCGAATTCTCTACAGGCCACTGGCCCCACTAATGGGCCGACACCTGTTGCACCATCAGTTCCTAAGCAGAACCATACATCCACCTCAATGCATCACATGCACCAAGCTCCTCCTCCTGATAGGTTAGAGCAAATGATGCTCTTGATGTAGCAGCAGCAATAGTTTTTGGCCACCATCGCAGGGTCCCTCGCCCAAAGCATGGGTGTGGTTCCACCTGCATCTCTTGTGTAGCCCGGTAGTAATATGAGCGCTAACGACCTCTTTGAGCGATTCCAGTGCTTTCGACCTCCTACTTTTGTGAGTACTCACAGACCCGAGGAGGCCAAATATTGGCTCGACCGCATCTCTAAGATGCTGAGACCGCTGCACTGCACTAAGGCAGAGCAGGTGCAGCTGGCTAGGTACGCTCCATTGATATTAGCTGATGAGTTGATGCAAATGCGATGATTTTTGGAGGGTCTATGACCCGAGATACACTCTAAGATGTGTTGCACTAGCATACCTAACTAGGTTGAGCTAGTGAGCATGTCTCTACGAGTAGAGAAGGATGGAGATAGATTGTCCTGCACGTATGTGCCTATGGTTCCTAGGCCACGACCAGATTTGTCGAGCAGGCCGTTCCTCAGCAAGAGGCCCCATGCAGACTCACCTCCCAGACTTACAGCTCCTTCAGCCCCAATGAGGCAAGCAAACTTGTGGTGCACTTACTACAAGAGATTGGGCCACGTTGATACATATAGTTTCTCCAAGATGAGGAACAACGACTTCTCGCCCCCTCAAAGGATCAACCGCCTGCTTCCTCAAACTATTGCAGCCCCACCTCTACAGACAGCACCAGCACATCCATCTTTTTAGCTGCCTACACCTTGATTTAGGCTGCCTTAGCGACCCATGGCACTGTAGCCAAACCATTCACAGTAGGCTCATGTGCACTCACTATCAGCTGTGGCATCCGAGATGGTAGTTGCAGCACCACTGGATTTCGAGGTCACAACGCATATGCAAAGTATACCAGTCTTCTTATTGGTGGACACCGGGTCCACTATCTCTATAGTATCATGTGCAGCAGTCAAGCGACTGGGGTTGAAAACTAGCCCTATGAAGGGAGTGAGAATCCTTACTGCCATACGGAATTTTTCAGACATTACCAAGATATATAAGGATTGCTCAATAGACTTAGGAAGCAGGACAGTTCTCGTTGACCTGATCATTGCCCCACTATGGCATTACGATGTTTTCCTCGGCATGGATTGACTCACCGAGATGAAGGCTAAGATCGATTGTGATACCAGTGTGGTGACAGCCCATGCACCCGAGGCCACAACCTTTGCTTTTGTAGTTTAGGTTAGTTTGCCCTACCGTCTGCATGGTTAAGATTCCTTATTGAAGAATGTTGATGGTCTGACAATTGGGAACATGCCAGTAGTTCAGGAATTCACGGACGTGTTTAGGAAGATACCTGGATTACCCCCTCAGCGCGAGATGATTTTACCATCGATTTAGTGCCTAGTGCAACACCTATATCTCTTCTGACTTATCGCATGCCTCCATGTGAGATGGAGGAACTGAGGAAATAGATCGATGATCTGTTGGATGCTGGTTTCATACGACCGAGTGTATCTCCTTGGGGAGCACATGTGTTTTTCATGAAGAAGAAGGATGGGTCATTGCGATTGTGTATGGATTACCGCAGATTGAACCAAGTGACGGTGAAGAACAAGTACCCTTTACCCAGGATAAATGATATGTTTGATCAGTTGATGGGGGCGCAATATTTTATGAATCGACTTACAGTTAGGGTATCACCAATTGTGCATCAGGAATGAGGACGTGTAAAAGACAGCTTTCAGGACCAGTTTTGGGCACTACGAATTCCTTGTGATGTCGTTTGGACTCACAAATGTATCGGTCGTGTTCATGGACCTGATGAACTTGGTGTTTCGGCCGTATTTGTACCAATTCATCATCGTATTTATAGATGACATCCTGATATACTCTAAGAGTCGGGAGGAGCACGAGGAACACCTGTGAGCAGTTTTTGATATTCTCAAGAAGAACCAGTTGTTTGCATAGTACAAGAAGTGCAACTTCTAGAAAGAAGAAGTCAATTTCCTGCGACATGTGGCATCTAATGAAGGGATAGCTGTGGACCTTGCTAAGGTAGTTGCAGTTCAGGACTGGGAGCAGCCTAGTTCGGTTACTGAAGTGAGGTGTTTTCTTAGCCTGACAAGTTATTACCATCGATTCATTAGAGACTTTTCCAAGATAGTCAGACCCCTGTCTCAGCTCACTCGGAAGGATCTCAAGTTTGCCTGGAATGAGAAGGTAGAAGCAGCTTTCCAGGAATTGAAGGACAAGTTGACGTCTGCCCCTGTGCTAGTATTTCTAGAGAAAGAGGTTAAGTATAAGATATACACCGACGCATCTCATGCCGGTTTGGGTAGTGTTCTGATGCAGAAGGACAGGGTTATTGTCTATGCATCGCAACAGTTGAGAAAACACTAGGAAAACTATCCTGCGCATGACTTGGAGTTAGCAGTTGTCATCTTTGAATTAAAGCTCTGGAGACATTACCTCTATGGAGAGGAGTTTGAGCTCTTTTGTGACCACAAGAGCCTCAGGTACATATTCACGCAGAGGGACCTGAATATGAGGCAGCGGCGATGGATGGAAACCTTGAAGGACTTCAAGTTCGAGGTCTCCTACCATCCTAGCAAGGCTAACCTTGTGGCAGATGCGTTGAGCCGTAAGAAGGCTATAGTATTTACGACACCGCCGATGATAGGCAAGTGGAACATGGTGGAATTTGTGTGAGACTTCGAGCAGAAGCTCACTGTGAATGAGCCATTTGAGAGCGTCGATCATGTTTGTGTGCAGCCACTTATTGATGACTGAATCATAGTGGCTCAGGGGGAAGATAAATAGCTAGTGTAGATGAGGAAACAAGCTAGTGACGAGGAAGACTCCAAATAGAGAGATGGTTCAGATGGGGGTTTGCATTATTGAGGCCGCCTATGCGTTTCGAGTCTTCATGACTTGAGGAGGGAAGTTTTTGAAGCTGATCAAAATTCGAAGATGGCGATGCATCCTGAGAGTATGAAGATGTACCAAGACATGGTGCATTCGTACTGGCAGGATAACATGAAGGCCCACATAGTAAAGCATGTATTACATTGTCTCACGTGCCAGCAAGTCAAGGCTGAACATCGTCGACCTCCTTGACTGCTTCAGCCCATGCCCATAGCTAAATGGAAATGAGATTTCATCTCTATGGTTTCATTTCAGGGCTGTCGAAGATGAGGAAAGGACATGACTCCATTTGGGTGATCATGAACCGGTTGACAAAATCGGCTCATTTTCTCCCAATCAGAGTTTCGAACTTAGCAGACAATTTAGTCAGGTTATACATCAAGGAAATTGTGTGTCTGCATGGAGTTCCCATGAAGATCATGTCGGATAGACGCACTCGATTCACATCTATCTTCTAAACTCATATCTAAGAAACAATAAGTGTGAAACTGAAGTTCAGTACCGCGTTCCAACCACAGACTGACAGGCAGACAGAACTAGTAAATCAGGTGTTAAAAGATATGTTGTGAGCTTATGTACTTGATTTTAAGGACAGTTGGGATGACTGTCTTCCTTATGCAGAATTCGCTTATAATAACGGCTTTCAGGAAAGTATTGGCATGGTTCCCTATGAGGCCTTGTATAGGCGTCCCTATCGAGCACCGCATTGCTGGGCAGAGGTTGGTGAGAAGAGCTTGGTTGGCCCAGAGTTAGTTTAGGCGACTTCAAAGAAGATCGACATTATCAAGCATCGACTTCTGGTAGCACAGAGCAGACAGAAGAGCTACGCTGATACGAGGCGGCGACAGCTAGAGTTTGAGGTAGGGGACCATATATTCCTGAAGGTTTCTCCAATGAAGGGAGTCCTCTGGTTTGGAAAGAAAGGTAAGCTCATACCAAGATTCATTCGCCCATTCCAGATAGCTTACCGCCTTGCTTTGCCCACACCACTCGTAGGCGTGCATAATATTTTTCATGTGCCGATGTTGAAGAAATACGTTCTTGACCCTTCCCACATTATCAGATGGGAGTAGGTATAGTTGAGTGAGTATGCTACTTATGTACTGCGGCTGACACATATTCTAGACCAGAAAGAGCGGGTGTTGCACAATAAGGTTATCCCGCTTGTGAAGGTATTATGGACGCATCACGCTGAGGAAGAGGCTACTTGAGAAAGAGAAGCCGAGGTTTACAAGAAGTACCCTCAGATTCTCGAGGAGTATGAAAAGGTACTAATTTCGAGGATGAATTTTTTTTTTAAGGGGACTAGATTGTAATGTCTCAAAAAAATCAGTACAAAGACCCGAGTACCACCTCAGGCAGAAATCACTAAGGACCAAATCCTTTAGAAATTAGACGAGAATTAACTAAATGTTTAACTAGATCATCTATGAAATTAGCTATAACCGCTTTAAATATGAACTACAAGACCGAAAACTAGCAGAATCGCTAACACTACATTACCTAAAAACCTATGGTCCATCTCAAAACCCAGTTGCTCTGGGGAGCATCATGAAATTCCATATCGGACCTGGACCGCGCGTCGAAAATCTGATTATCCCAAAACTATATGGTTATGACCACCTTGTTAGACTTGACAACCACCTCAGAAATCAAGTCCTAATAATATCCAGAAACGTACAACTTGAGCCCTGAGCGAAGTGTGTGAGAAACGCAAATATCTTTAGGAAATGAAATGAAACTTAAGTGAATTGAGTTGTTCACTTGCAGGCTAAATCTAAGGATTCAAACCATCAGATTTTGACACAATTATACCCTCGGATCAGGAAAAATTTCTAACACATGTCAGTGTACTTGTGGCTCTGATCGAGT
This sequence comes from Magnolia kwangsiensis, assembly GCA_037074715.1. Lineage (NCBI taxonomy): Eukaryota > Viridiplantae > Streptophyta > Magnoliopsida > Magnoliales > Magnoliaceae > Magnolia > Magnolia kwangsiensis. The sequence goes on along the minus strand of CM073572.1, from coordinate 117,738,106 downwards.
ACCAGTGACTGTTGAACTGAAACTGTCCCCCACGGCCGATCCACTGATCCGATCGGATCGAGATCTTAACTTGGCATAGATCCAATGTCAGGAAGCTTACTCCTGACCGTATGGAAAAAAGGGGCCTTCAGATGTGCTACGTTGGATCAAAACAGCCGACTTTTGGCTATAACCTAAGTATACCATGGTCCTGGGGCCATTGAGATCAATTTTGGGTCTATATAAGACCCTTAAACCCCCTCTCTCTCATTCCATACGAATTTAGAAACCCTAGTAGAGAGAAGAGACAAAAGAGAGAAGGAAAGAGAGAGAAAGCAGGAGAGAGTTCCTAGGATTCAATCTCATCGCTCCATGTGTTAAATCGGCCTGTTTATATCATTATTCTGACAATTTTGACTCCGTACTTGTGTAAAAAATCCTAACCCTAATCTATTTTAGGGATTGAAATAGAGTAGAGGATGAAATAGCTAACCTATTTCATGCTATAGGTTGTCATTGTGCCGTAACAAAGATATAGAGTTCAAATTGAGCTGGTCACGAGTCTACCGGTGAAAGGTGTGGACTATAAATATTTAGGTTATGGTTTTTAAGGCTTTCAATGTCAGTAATGATTTATGACTGGCTTAATTGCCATCACATGTGCTTAGATACGAGGATTTCTGAATAATATACATATATATAAACTATGATGATTTATAATACATTCCATGTGTTTATTGAAATTTTCAAATGAATATGGAATTTAGATTTGTGCATGCCATGATTATTGATTATATATATATGATTGTTGTACATGTGGCAATTCCTTTGCGAAAGGATTTTCTATACTATATGTTATAACTAATTTATTACATGTATGTGATGTGTGTAGTCTAAGTGTTTGATAATATGACTGAATGAAAAAATGCTTGTTGAAATGTATTCAATAAGGCCGTTGAGATAGGATTCTCAACTACCTTGCATGTAGTTACAGTTTCCTTCATGTAATCTATCCTACTACTATGTGACTTATGGATGAAATGCCTATGTATAGTAACATGTCTACTACGTGTTTGTTAAAATGCTTAAATGAGTTCGACACTGAAATTAGTTGTCACATGCTATCCTTGACTATCACATGTGAATGCTATTATTTGGAGTGCGATTGGGGCTACGATGTAGTCCAGGCAATCGGTAATGGTTTACTATCAGTGGTTGAGCTATTTTAGCCACGACGGATAAGTTTGAAGAATCCGAGTCGCACAAAGATTATCAACAGTGGTTAGGCCACGAGGAGTGCATATGCACTCCATGTCAGTTAATTCAACATATGATCATACCAATCGAGCTTGTCAAGTAACCCGATTGGCCTAATGTATGTTCACCATGTATGGACGCTACTTGTTGAATCTAAGATACCATTTTACTAGTGAAAATCTCATTTAACCTTGGTACCTCGATCTGCTAAGACTCATGAGCCAGATATAGTGGTGTATGGGACAGCGTGGTTGAGCTGTCTGCCTATGCTAGGGCGACGAGCCTCCCCATGATGACCAGTGAGAAACCTAAACTCATGAGTCGAATATGGTGGTGTATGGGAAACTGTATTCAAGCTGTCAGCCTATGATCAGGTGATGAGCCCGTAGTGACCACGAGTATACACTAGGACTACGCTAAGGTGATGAGCCTTTCCTTAGTGACCTCGAGTATAAACCAGGCCTGCGTTGAGGTGACGAGCCGCTCTGTAACGACTTGGAACTGTTCTTCATATGTGATTAGCTATGATTGAAGACCCTAGATGGATCAATGTCTGGGTCAATGATATACAGGGAGGTACCTTAGCTTCCCAATCCTATTGTATGAATGTCTAATTAAGAACTTGGCTAATCACACACATGCACTGCATTGCATGTGCCTTTGGCGTTGGAGTTGAGCACTGAGGAAGGGGTGCATGCCGCGATCGTGAGATGATGTCACAGAGGGAGTGTAGGCGAGGACATGCATCATTATAACATATCATCCTTGCATTGACCAGAGTGTCTAGGAATGCTTGCTGTATTACTTTATCATTATTGCTTGACTGAATTAATAACATGTTAACCTTTGCTTCATAGCTCCACTGAGTTGATGACTCACTCCCACGTTCTGGGATGGTGTTTTAAACCACCAACCAGACCCTGTTGTAATTGTAAATGATGGTGATTCTTACGAAGCAGAGCTAAATTTTTATGATGAAAAGGAGTTCTCCTATAGGCTACTATCTGGTGGGTTGTAAGCCCCGTATCCTATACCGTACCGTTCCGTAGACTTCCACGGTCTTTCCGGTCGAATTTCGGCAACCTTCGACCCTTAACCAGCATTTGCACATGACCCTGATTCACATGCCGTCAACCTGAGTCGACTCAACTCAAGACCTTTACCACGTGACCGCGTCGTCGCCGCGGTTCTGATGCCGTGACTCGCGCGTCGAGGCGATACCTTGGTCAGGAGATGTGGGCCAACGTTCGGTGTGAGAAAAATGCCGCACGTACAAATTCTGAGAGAATCTCAACAACTTATCACATTAATCAATCAATCAATCAATCCTATCATGTCAAGTACACATCAGATCACACCCGTTGTAACACCTCAGATTTTTGCCAACCTGGGATTAGACATCCTTAAGCAATGGGTCAACCATAACACCTTGGTAACCTCTCAGAACCCACTTTCAAAGCCAAAGAAATCACTTAGGATTAATTCCTTTAGAAATTAAGCGTAAGTTAGCTAGCGCTATGCTAGAGTAGCTGTGAAATTGTCCCTGATCGCTTTAAATACGTTCTGCAAGACCCAAAACTTGTAGAATCAATGACGCTATAATACCATGAAACCTAGGATCAAACTCTAAACCCGTTTTCTCTCAGGAACTCTTTAAAACTTTGTATTGGATCTAGACCGCGCGTCGAAAGTCCGATACCTACAATCTTAGACCGTTATGACCGCTTAGCTGGACTTGACAATCATTTCGAAAATTAAGCCCAACCGACGTTCAGAGGCTATTTCATTGAGCCTGGAGTGAAGAGAGTGAGAAATGGGTTAGATTTGGAAATTTTAATCCAAATCTGGCACGTGACTTGGCACGTTATTATTAAGCGTTCTGACTGTCATAATTCAGCCGAATTTCACCCTCGGATCAGGAAAAATGTCTCTTTCATATCATGAGACTTGTAGACCTGATTTAGGTGTGATGACCGTTGAACTAAAAGTGGACCGCCACGTGCGATCTGCGAACACTACCGGACTGAAAACTTGATGTGAGCAGGATCCAGTATCCATGAGCTTAAGTCCGACCGCATTCGGCCAGGGGACCTCCAGAAATGCTCTGTTGAGACGGAACAGTCTGTATTTGGACATAAAATAAGTATACTTTGTTCCCAAGTCTATTTAGGTTATATTTTAGTCTATATAAGGGCTTTAAACCCTCTCACAACCCTCCCATCAGAATTTTCTTGAAACCCTAGGAAAAGAGAGAGAGAAGTGAGAGATTGTGAGAGAGTGTGGGAGGGATTCTCCTGCCACTTGCTATAGCTATTGCACGCATCGAAGCACCGCACTCCAATCACTTTCCCGGTGATTCCAACGCACTTCTAGGTAAGAAAAACCCTAACTACTTGCTGATTTATGATTCTTTCGATTCAAATAGAAACATAGCTTATGTATCTTGTGCATTAGGTCGCCTGTACGCCGTTGACGAAGCGTATATGTTCCGTTCGAAACGATACACTTCTACGACAAAAGGTGAGGATTTTAGACACTTTGATTGACTGATTTCAAAGCTTTCAATGTCATTTAATAGTATATTATCGACGGCAACACCGTTTGACATGTACAACGTGCTGTCCTTTTTTCATTTCGTAAACGTACTGAAAATATGAGATTTAAAGCATTTTAGTCATTTGTAGGAAATACTGTTTACGTCCATATTTTGCTGAAATATTTGCCATGGTTATTTGTCATGTTAGGATACTAGGAATGCGTGCATGGTCTGTTTGGTGAAGAGATTCGCCCTAATGCGCACTTTGGGTCGACATACGCTATGTAGACTAAAGTGTGTAGACTAAGTGTTTGTATAAATGTTTGTATTAGTATGTATTGAGTAAATGGTATTGTGTATGAGTTTTGAGATTGAATTCTCAAGTAATATGTTGATGTAAATGATTTCCATCATGTTGGCTATATGTATTGATTTCATTATATGTATGAAATGCATGTGTTGGATGATTTGCTTAAGTTGTATGTTATAACATGTGTCAACATGCTTACAATGTTGTATTTCATTTCTGTTACTCACATATGCTTACTGATGTTGATGCACAAATGCATGGGGCTATGACCTAGCCCAGGCTGTCGGTAATGGATTGGACTCGTGGTTGGCTTCTATTTGCCACGAAGGACGCGTCGATGAACGAGAGTCGTGTTTTGAGTCGGTGGTAGTGGTTAGGCCACACGAAGTGTTTCATGCACTTCATGTCGTTCAGCTTGAGATGCGTTCATACTAGTTGAGCCCGTCAAGTAACCCGACTGGCCTTTGTATGTTCACCATGTATAAGTCATAACTGCTTGAACCTAGGGTACTGAACTTACCATCGGAAACCCTGTTAACCATGGTACCTTGATCTATAAAGACTCATGAGCCGGGCATGGTGGTATGGGACACCGTGGTCGAGCTGTCTGCCTACGCTGGGGCCACAAACATCCCCGTAGTGACCAGTGAGCACCCTACTCTGAGCAGATTATAGTGGTATGAGACACTATATTCTTGCTGTCGGCCTACACTGATCAGGTGACGAGCCCTTTGTAGTGACTTCGAGTTTATCTTGACACCGCATGGGGGCGACGAGTCTTGATGTAGTCTTAAGGATATAATAGGCCTTTATTGATAAGGTGATGGGGGAGCGGTGCAACGAGTGCGAGCAACAGCCCTAGCAACCCTTGCAGCGACCTATAAATATAACATCGTATGAGATTACTAGGAGTGACGACCCTAGACAGGATCTGTGTTGGGATTGATATAAGCAAGGTACCCTAGTTTTCCAATCATGCTGTATGAAAAGGACTAATAACAACTCGGTAATCATTATCCATATCGCATTGCACGTGCCTGGAAGATGTGCAGCACTGCGGGAAGAAAGCATGCAGCATGAAGGAGTATGTTGGTGAGGGCATCCATCATATCATTTCATGCATACATTAACAACAGTATCTAGGAATGTTTGATTGTTTGCTTTACTATTAACGCGTGACTGATTTGATAACATGCTAATCTTTGCTCTATTCTCCCACTGAGTTAATTACTCACTCCCACGTTAAGGGATGGTGTTCTGGACACCCACCAGACCCTTTTGTAATTGCAGATGATGGCGTGGCCTGTGAGGTAGAGCTGGACTTGATGATGATGAGGAGGATCCCTCCTTTATGCGTGCTCTGATCGACGGGATTACAGGGAGGTTGATTAGACACATGACTCTTATCATTTTTTTTATATATTTTTGGAGCACTCATGTATATTCTTTTCTTTCCATTTTTGGATTATACATGTATTTAATTAACCTGGTAACATGTTCACACTCTGGAGACTTACAATTAATTATATATTTTATGTAACTATCACAGTCTTTCGCTTGCTAATTTAACTGTCTCTGGAGTATGATATGCTATTTTGGCTTAGTCTCAATCTTTTTTAATGCCATTCTACAGACAACATGCATTTATCATTATCTATGTTGCATAAGTGACGTTCTGGAACTCGGGAGTTAGGTTTCTACCCGACCCCCGATTTTTGGGGTGTTACAGTTGGTATCAGAGCATGATTGAGATTAAACTGGACCTGAGTTATGGCCACGCGACGTACGCTGTCGCCCCTTTGACTTAGTTGGGTGCGAGAAAAATCTAGAAACACTCGTAGGACTTCAGTTTCTCCAATAGGCGAAGTCTACTCAAATCGATCGTTTTGATCGAGTCCATGACATATCTTTGGTCGCGTGAAGTGACCTAAGTTGCCTCTAGGTTGTTAGTTGGTGGGTTTGGGATGATTCCAGAAGAATTATGAACCTAGAAATGCAAGTCCTTGGGTTGTGGGGCAACCACAACCCTTACACTCAATTTCAAGGCTTGAAAATCCTATTTTCTCCAATTCCTTCAGAATCCCTCCTCTTACCACCCCATTCTTTAAATTTTTCTAAGTCTTTTCACACTAGGCATAAATCAAAATGTGTAAAAGATAGAAAATCATACTTAGACAAAAATTTACTATAAATAGTAAATATAGGTAAGAATTGAACTTTTGATCATTCCAAGTATGAAATCTCTTGTAATAAATGGGTTAGATGGATGGATTAGCCTCTCCTACCCCAAAATCATATGTTACATGATACCTAAACTCATTCTGGTTTACAAATTGGTCCTGAAATGCACCAAATGAAGTCATAGGCCTATCTAGGCTAGTAGACAATGAACCAGGGTGGGCCCCACACATATTTGGGACCCCTAGGGCAGGGGGAACCCATCCCACATGGCCAGAGTTTCCGGCTTGCAACTTCGCTGGCAATGGCATCGCCGGTTCGGCAATGCATCGCTGTACGTGGGCCCCACTGGGACTGAAATTTAGGCCGACGCCCTCTTTCGGTTAGGGCACCTCCCCCATGGGTGGTTCGCACCTTTAAACCCCCTAAAACCCATACTCCCTTCACAAAAAATATCCCCATGGCCTCCCTTTTCAGTTTTCTTGCTGCCTCCCTCTCAAATCACGTCTCCAAACCACTCCCAATCCCATTTTCTACTAGAAACGATCCCACTCCATCGTCCATGGCAGTAGGCAGTCCCCTCTCTCTCCATTTTCGTTGTTTGAAGCTCCCACAACCTCCAATTAAGGCTGAAAGTCGGGTGAGCTCCATTCCCACTTATTGTTTTCCTTTCCCTTTGAAAATCTAACCTTTGGGAGCCTGATCTACCCATTTACAGGGCCTAGATTCGTTTCAGTCCATCAGGATAGCCATTTCTCCCCTTTTCTATCATTTTTCCATGGTTTTTGTGAGGCTATTTTAGCCTTTTTTTCCCTTTCCAGCATCCTCTCTCTCATGGGAAAGAGGAAGACCGAGCACAGTAACCTAGTCCATAAACAATGATCATCTAGTGCTAAGACATCTAGAGTGTTGGACCTAGAGTTAGTATCCCTAGATTTGAAAGATCTGACGACTAGACTTTAAGCGATAGAACAATCCCCTGTAGTAAAAGTGGTATGAAACCATTTAGTGTATAGAATTAAGTTTTGGATTATAGCGAGTGAGATACAGACTAGACTACTTGTTGAATTAAGCAGTGTAAGGCCTATATATGTAAAGGAATAGTAGGTTAGATTTGGTTGGGGTAGAACCTCATTCCTTTGATAGATCCCCTTAAGACTTATAGAGTTCTATTATAACCCTTAGGAAAGTTGTCTAACCTTAGAACCATTCACTCTCAGGGAAAACTATAAATCCCTCAAATTGAGTTTAGAATAAATCAGCTCGCCCCTTTGAATTGCCTTCCCCAAGGGCCTATTGCATTCGGGAACGCGGAGTAAAGGAACTGTATACATAAGCGAGGTATTCGCAGTTTGAATTGACTTCTCAATCCTGGTAGTTGCCAATAAATCCAATGCTTTGATCAAGTAGAAGATCGGCATCGTATAGGATTAAGAACTGATACGGTAAATTTTCTGTTCTAGGCAGAAAGTCTATGTATCCGGCTCAGACCCACTACACAACTTTTCTTCCGTGTTGGCTCGACCATCTACAACCAAAAGTTATTGGTTTGCCTTTGGGAACTGTTGAGGACATCTAGCCAATAGAGAGTAGGCTTACTTCTACAACCATAGGTACCAATGCCATAGAACGCATCACTAACAAAGGAAGACCAATGTAGTGAGAGGTTGTTTCTCATTTTATGTCAAGGATAGCCCCTAAGTTGCACCTCGTTCCGATATACAGATCGATGCATAGATTCTTGAACCTTAAGTAGAACTAAGTTTTAAGGGGGTAGAACATTTTGAGTCTAATCTAGTTAGGTCAGCCAATGCAACCGTTAGATTAGAGTGGCGTAGCGGAAGCGTGGTTAGCCTCTTCCCCACTGGCCCAAAATCGAAACAGTTGATTTAGGCTATACGTAAGGGTAGGTCATTAAACGGGATTTGAACCTTCCTTAGAATGACAATACGAAAGACCCTCTAGGTACTCATTACACTTAGACAAATTTCAGGGATGAAATTTTATTTTAAGGGAGGTAGATTGTAACACCCCAGATTTTTGCCAACCTGGGATTAGACGTCCTTAGGCAATGGGTCAACCATAACACCTTGGTAACCTCTCAGAACCCACTTCCAAAGCCAAAGAAATCACTTAGGATTAATTCCTTTAGAAATTAAGCGTAAGTTAGCTAGCGCTACGCTAAAGTAGCTGCGAAATTGTCCCTGATCGCTTTAAATACATTCTGCAAGACCCAAAACTTGTAGAATCAATGACGCTATAATACCCTGAAACCTAGGATCAAACTCTAAACCCGTTTGCTCTCATGAACCCTTTGAAACTTTGTATTGGATCTAGACCGCGCGTCGAAAGTCCGATACCTACAATCTTAGACCGTTATGACCGCTTAGCTGGACTTGACAATCGTTTTGAAAATCAAGCCCAACCGACGTTCAGAGGTTATTTCATTGAGCCTGGAGTGAAGAGAGTGAGAAATGGGTTAGATTTAAAAATTTTAATCCAAATCTGGCACGTGACTTGGCGCGTTATTATTAAGCGTTCTGACTGTCAGAATTTAGCCAAATTTCACCCTCGAATCAGGAAAAATGTCTCTTTCGTATCATGAGACTTGTAGACCTGATTTAGGTGCGATGACCGCTGAACTAAAAGTGGACCGCCACGTGTGATTTGTGAACACTACTGGACTGAAAACTTGATGTGAGAAGGATCCAGTATCCATGAGCTTAAGTCCGACCGCATTCGGCTAGGGGACCTCTAGAAATGCTCCATTGAGACGGAACAGTCCGTATTTGGACATAAAATAAGTATACTTTGTTCCCAAGTCTATTTAGGTTATGTTTTAGCCTATATAAGGGCTTTAAACCCTCTCACAACCCTCCCATCCAAATTTTCTTGAAACCCTAGGAAAAAGAGAGAGAAAGTGAGAGATTGTGAGAGAGTGTGGGAGAGAAATATAAAATGACAAGTGTCATGGCGTCGAATCAACCTCCCTGTAATCCCATCGATCAGAACTTGCATATAGGAGGGATCCTCCTCATTATCATCAAGTCCATCTCTGCTTCACAAGCATCGTCACCATCTGAAACTAAAATAGGGACTGGTTAGTGTGCGCAACACCGTCCCGTAACGTGGGAGTGAGTAGCTAACTCAGTGGAATCATAGAGCAAAGATTAACATGTTATCAAATCAATCACGTGATAATGGTAAAGCAAGAAATCAAACATTCCTAAATACTGTGATTAATGCAAGCATGAAATGACATGATGGATGCCCTCACCGACATACTCCCTCATGCGACACCATCTTACGTCCTCGATATGCTTTCTTCCCTCAGTGCTCCACATCTTCCAGGCATATGCAGTGCGATATGAATATGATTACCAAGTTGTTATTAGTCCTTTTCATACAGCAGGGTTGGGAAACTAGGGTACTTCCCTTATATTATTCCCAACAAGGATCCTGTCTAGGGTCATCACTCCTAGTAGTCTCATACGATGATATATTTCTAGGTCACTGCAAGGGCTGCCAGGGTTGTTGCACGCACTCGTTGCTCCACTCCCCCATCACCTTATCAATACAGGCCTAGTTTTACTCTTGTTGCTACGGAAGGGTCGTCGCCTCACGTAGACTCAGAGTATGCTCGAGGTCACTACAAAGGGCTGTCAGGGCTGTTGCTCACACTCATTGCACCACTCCCCCATCACCTTATCAGTGTAGGGCGACAGCTCGAATATAGTGTCTCATACCACCATAATCGGCTCACGAGTCTGGGTTGCTCACTGGTCACTACGGGGAGGTTTGTGGCCCCAGTGTAGGCCGACAGCTCGACCACGGTGTCCCATACCACTATGCCCGGCTCATGAGTCTTAGTGGATCAAGGTACCACGGTTATCAGGGTTATCACTGGTAAGTTCAGTGCTCTAGGTTCAAGGAGTTATGACGAATACAAGGTGATCATAAAACGGTCAATCGGGTTACTTGATGAGTCCAACTAGCACAAGCGCACGTTGAATCAACCGACATGAAGTGCATAAGCACTTCGTGTGGCCTAACCACTGCCGACGACTCTAGTACGACTCGAGTTCGTCATACACATCCTTCGCGGTGAATAGAATCCAACCACGAATTCTAAATTGTTACCGACTGCCTGGACTAGAGTATAGCCCCAAGTACATATAATCTAAATCAATAATCATAAGAGAGAGACAGAATTGAAATACAAGAAATTCCAGCATGTTATCAGCATGTTATAACATACATCATAAGCAGTTAACCATACACAAGTACTTCACACATAAGGTAATCAATTGAAATGCAACAAGCATGGAAGAAATTATGTACATCATCAAATTAGTTGAGAATCCAGTCTGAACGCTAATCTACAACACCATTTACTCAATACTTACTAATACATATATTTACTCAAACACTTAGACTACACAACTCCAACGTACTTGACGTATGTTGATTTCAGCGTATAATATGACAGATCCTTATATCAATGAGATGTCTAATACACAACAATCATGTTCTTACATTCAAAACATATGGCAGGCATAAATCATATTGATTTAGGCATTTCAACAAACACTTAGTCTACACACATTAGTCTACATAGCATATGCCGGCCAACATGTGCATTAGGACGAATCTCTTCGCCAAACAGATCATACACGTATAACTAGTATAGGTACATGGTAAATACTCATGGTAATCATATCAGCAAAATATGTACGTATACCGTATTTCCTACAAATACCTAAAATATCTTAAATCTCATATTCATCGTACGTAATCGAAATGAAAAACGGACAGCATGTTCTACATGTCAAACAGCATCCTTATCAGCAATCTACCATTAAACAGCATTGAAAGCTTTGAAAATAGGTAATCTAAGCGTCTAAAATCTGCACCTTATACTGTAGAAGTGTAATGGAGTCGATGGAATCTCTAAGTCTTCGCATGCGTAGAATATTAACCTGTAATACAAGCTAGGTTAGCTATCTAGCTACTAGCATTAATGAAAACCCTAAAAAAAGTTAGGGCTAGGCTTTTCTTACCTAAGAATGGAGTTGGAATCGCCAGATTAGCGATGCAGGTGGATGGTGTAACACCCCGGATTTTTGCCAACCTGGGATTAGGCGTCCTTAGGCAATGGGTCAACTAAAACACCTGAGAAATCGCTCAGAACCCAATTCTATAGCCAAAGAAATCACTTAGGATTAATTTCTTTAGAAACTAAGCATAAGTTAGCTAGCGCTACGCTGGAGTAGCTGTGAAATAGTCCCTGACCGCTTTAAATACGTTCTATAAGATCCAAATCGAGTAGAACCAACGATGCTATAATACCTTAAAACCTCGGATCAAACTCTAAACCGATTTGTTCTCTGGACCTCTTTGTAACTTTGTATTGGATCTAGACCACGCGTTGAAAGTCTGATACCTACAATCTTAGACCGTTAGAACTGCCTTGTTGGACTTGACAATCATTTCGAAAATCAAGTCCAACCGATATTCACAGGCTATTTCATTGAGCCCGGACTGAAGAAAGTGAGAATAGGGTTAGATTTGGAATTTAAAATTCAAATCTGGCACACAACTTGACTCGTCAGTATTAAGCGTTCTGACCGTCAGAATTCAGGCAAATTACACCCTCGGATCAGGAAAAATTTCTATTTCATATCATGAGACTTATAGACCTGATCTACGTGCGGTGACCGCTGAATAGAAACCGGACCGCCACGTGTGATCTACGAACGCTGATGGTCTGAAAATGGGATGTGAGCGACATCCAACATGTACGAACTTAAGTCCGATCGCGTTCGGCCAGGGGACCACCAGAAATGTCCTTTTGGATCGAAACAGCCCCGATTTGGATATACCTTAAGTATACCTTGTTCCCAAGCCTGTTTTGTGCATGTTTGGGCTTATAAAAGGGCTTGAAACCCTCACTCCTCTCACCCATCCGAATTTGCTACAAACCCTAGCAAGAGAGAGAGAGAAAGTGAGAGTTTGTGAGAGTGAGTAGGAGAGAATTTTCCTGCTGCTGCACTACCTGTTGCATGTACCTAAGCAACACGCTCCAATCACTTGGCCGGTGATTTCTTCACATTTCTAGGTAAGAAAATACCCTAAATAGTTGCTGATTTAGTGTTCTTTCATTTCCATAGCATGTTAGCTGATGCATCTTGTAAATTAGGTTCCCGATTCGTCGTAGACGAAGCGTATACGCTCCGTTCGAATCGCTTCACCTATAAGAGAAAAGGTGCAGATTTTACACACTTTGATTGAATGTTTCCAACACTTTCAATGTCATTTAATAGTAGATTATCGACGGCAATGCCGTTTGACATGTAGAACATGCTGTCCGTTTCCTGTTTCGTAAACCGACGAAGAATATGAGATTTAGGGCATTTTAGTCATTTGTAGTAAGTACTGTTTTCATTCATATTTTTCTGATGTAATTGACATGGCTTCTTGTCACATTAGAATACTAGGAATGGGTGAATAATTAGTTTGGCGAAGAGATTTGCCTAAATACACGCTTTGAGTCGACATACTATATGTAGACTTAAGTGTGTAGTTTAAGTGTTGGTATAAATGATTGTATTGGTATGTATTGAATTAAATGGTGTTATGAATTAGTTTGAGATTGATTTCTCAATTAATATGCTGATGTAAATGATTTCCTACATGTTAGCTATATGCATGATTTCATTATATGTATGAAATGCATGTGCTTGATGATTCACTTAAGCTGTATGTTATAACATGTGTTAACATGCTCACATGGTTGTATTTCATTTTCAATACTCTTACATGATTTGCTGATGTGGATTCATAATTGTTTGGGACTATACCTAGTCCAGGCAGTCGGTAACCGAGCAAGTTTGTGGTTAGCTTATTTTTGCCACGAACGACGCGTCGATGAACGCGAGCCGTGTTTTGGAGTTGGCGGCAGTGGTTAGGCCACACGAAGTGTTTTACGCACTTCATGTCGTTCGACTTTGAGATGCGATCGTGCTAGTCGAGCCCGTCAAGTAACCCGACTGGCCATTGTATGTTCACCCTGTATGAGTCATAACTGGTTGAACCTAGGGTACTGAACTTACCATTGTAAACCTGTCAACCATGGTACCTTGATCCACGAAGACTCGTGAGTCAGGCAAGGTGGTATGGGACACCGTGGTCGAGCTGTCGGCCTACGCTGGGGCCACAAACCTCCCCGTAGTGACCAGTGAGCACCTATATCTCGTGAGCAGATTATGGTGGTATGGGACACTATATTCTTGTTGTCGGCCTACACTGATCAGGGGACGAGTCCTTTGTAGTAACCGCGAGCGTATTCTGAGTCTACGGGAGGTGACGACCCTTCCGTAGCACTGAGAGACAGTAGGCCTATATTGATAAGGTGATGGGGGAGTGGTGCAATGACTGCGAGCAACAGCCCTGACAGCCCTAGATCCGATACGAAGTTTCCAAATGATCTCGAGGGCAACTGGGCTTAGAGTTGGATCCTAGATTTTAAGGTAACGTAGCGGTAACAATTCTAGAGGTTTTGGGTCTTACAGATCGTATTTAAAGTGGTTGGTGCTAATTTTACAGGAAATCTAGTGTAGCGCTGGCTAATTTGTGTTAAATTTCTAAAGAATTAGGTTCTAAATGATTTCTCTGGCTTTAGAATTGAATTTTGAGAAGCTACCAAGGTGCTATGGTTGACCCATTGCCTAAGGACGTCTAACCCTAGGTTGAAAAAAATCCGGGGTGTTACAGGGACCCACCTTGATGTATATTTTGTATCAAAGAGGGGCCTATAGTGGCGAGGCCCCTCCATCACCTCCGTTGTCTCCTATCTCTCTTCTCTCTTTTTCCCTTCTCTTTCTATGATTATGGCCCACCTAATGTGTGTACATCATCCATGCCATCTACCGGTGGACCCCATCTATGTGGGACACACCATGATGTTTATATGCCATTTCAACTGTCCATAGGGGGGGCATCTTGAAGTGGCTAACAGTGGGGGTTGGCTGACTGTGAAGTGTGATCTGACGTGGGCCCCAGCTCCACAGCTCACGTGGTGGACCGAATGAAAGATACCTTGTTTTAACGCTGGGCCCACCCAGTTCCATGGCTCGGTGGCAGACCGAATGAAAGATGCCTCGTTGCAGCACCTGAGGTCTTAGTATTGATCTTATGGAGGTGGCTAGTATGGTGTGTGTGTGTACTGACATGGGTGTGACCTGACGGTGGGGTCCATGGGAGCCACCCACGTCATCCATCTATTTTGGTGGACCACACCATACTGCATGTGTTTTATCCAAACCGTCCACCGCTCCTGGACGGTGGGGCCACTTCCATGTGGGCCCTCCTTGGTGCGTGTGCACCCTAATCCATGGCTCAACTGGCAGACTGAATGGAGGTACCTCGTTTCAACACTTGAGGTCTTGGGATTGATTCCCTAGTGGCGGTGGCTAACGGGGAAGTGTGAACAGCAATGGGTTCCATGGGACCCACCCACACGGTCCATCCACTGGGGTGGACCACACCACCATGTATGCATTGTAACCACCGTCCATCTGACGGTGGGACACACCACCACGTGTGGGGCCCTCACTGGTTTATGTGACCGTCCAGGCCCTGGATGGCCTGGACGTCATACATATAATATATATGTATTATATTATATATATTATATATTATATATATTATATTATATAATATATATATTATATTTAATATTTATAGCTACTGTGGTGGGCCCTATGTGGGACCCACCTCTATTTTATCACAGACTAGAAAGGAAAAAAGAAAAAAAAATGAAAAGGCAACCACGTGTTGCTGCTCTCTCTCTCTCTCAACATCAGTAGTTAATTCTGTGGGCCCCATACCCACTCCAGGTATATGTGTTTCATCCATATGGTGTGGGCCCCAATGATGCATGTGTCATATCTACACCATCCACTGTTTGAATGGTGGGGCCCACCATGATGCACTCGTTGTTTCCAACCCATTCAACCATTTTGAAAGCCCATTTTAGGGCTTGAGGCTGAGAATGAATCAGATCTAAGGTTTAAGTGGACCCCACCACAAAAAAAAATAGTGGAGAGATGAGTGCCCACCATTGAAGTCCTTTTTGGACCATAGTAGTATTGGATTAAGGTGATATTTGTTTTTCCTCTCAATCAACCTATGAGAATTTACTAACAGACTAGATGGGAAATAAACTTGGTGGTGGGCCTTGGGATTGTAAACGGTGAAAATCATTATCTCCACAACTATTTGTGGAATGGTCCAGATCCTTCAATATGATTCTTTTTGTGAATGTATGAGGCCCACCTTGTTATATGTAAGGCCCATGGGTTGAGGCCCATTTGATGTATTAGGGGCCCATGGGTTAAGGCCCATTGAGATGTATTAGGGCTTATGGGTTGAGGCCCATTTGATGTACATATGGGGCCCAATTGGTGTGGTCCATTTGATACACATAACACCCATGTGATTAGGCCCATTTGATGCATTCTAAGGCCCACTGGTTATGGCCCATTGCAATGTACATAAGGTTCATTGGTGCGGCCCATTGATGTGGCCCATTTGATAAACATAAGGCCCATTTGATATATTTAAGGCCTAATGGGATGTACCTAAGGTCCATTGCAATGTGTAATCCCAACACGGTTTATATAATGATTTTGACGATGGGCTATGACATGGGAGCAATGATGGTTTAACGTCCACATTGCAAGTATAATGCTGGTTAAATGTTCGCATTACGACTCTCCCTAGGGCTCATTGATAGGCTCGTACTTGTTATGTGTAGGCCGTCTAGGCCCATCTGCGTTGTAAGGATAGTTCACTACTTTATTACATGTTTATTATAGTTCCATGACTCATGATCATACGCATCATATGTATGCTTGATATGAGAAGTGACTGATCATAGCATACACCTTCGGGCAGATTGTTTATGGGCTCCCGATTAGGCGGTGTTTCCCTACATGAGCGCATGATACCCCCAGGAATGCTGCATGACTGGATAGTGTGATTCATGCATTTCACATTATGTGACATGATTACTATACGTCCAAACGACATCAGGGTCGTAGCCTCCACAGGCGTATCGTGGTTGGCAGGATTGGATACCAAAAATCTTATTCTACATGGGGTGTTATAGATATCCCTGGGTGAAAGTCCCTAAACCCTTATGGTAACAAGAGGTTGCTATAAGACCCGTATCTTAGACCGTACCGTTCCATAGACTTCCATAGTCTTACCGGTCAAATTTTGGCAACCTTCGACCCTTAATCGATATCGATGCACGACCCTGATTCATCTGCTGACAACCCGAGTCAACTCAACCCAAGACCAATACCATAGCGACCGCGCCGTCGCTGCGGTTCCAATGCCGCGACTTGCGCGCCGAGGCAATACCCTAGTCAAGAGATGTGAGCCAATGTTCAGTGCGAGGAAAATGCCACGCATTGTGAAACTCAAGAGAATCTCTACGATGTGTCACATCAATCACATCAATCCCATCAATCAATCATCCATCAATCCATCACATGTCAAGTACATGTCAAGTACACATCACTTTCACCCCTTTTTCCAAGTAACTACAAAAGTCTTTACCTCCCATACCTCTCTTACATAAGAGGCCTCAAAAGTCAAGACTTTCTTACACCTCCCATACCTCTCTTACACAAAAGGCCATAAAAGTCAAAGATTTCTTACACAACCATCATTCACCACATCCATCCATCACTCACTCTCTCTCTCTCTCTCTCTCTCTCTCTCTCTCTCTCTCTCTCTTTACAACTCCTCTCTTTCTCATTTGCAAAAAAACCCCAAGCTCCATACGTATGGAATTTCTCCAAGCTTCCTAAGCTCCA
The DNA here is from genome assembly GCA_037074715.1 of Magnolia kwangsiensis. NCBI lineage: Eukaryota > Viridiplantae > Streptophyta > Magnoliopsida > Magnoliales > Magnoliaceae > Magnolia > Magnolia kwangsiensis. Next base: position 117,720,960 of record CM073572.1, on the reverse strand, counting down.
AATGTGGCCCACTTTCCTACCCCATCATCTCCCATCTCAACCCTCCATTCCTCATCTCATCCATTGAAGTTGAAGCTAAGGTGCCAAGGAACCTATAGGAGCAAGAAGATCGGACGGTGGGTGCTAGATCATACTAGTTTTTCCTGTTTTTGAGATGGGCCAAGTGAGGCCAACCGATCAATGGTTTGGATCTCACTTGGGACCCTAAGATGTGGCCGATGGCCCATTAGGATCATCATGATCATTCCATGATGGGGCCATTCTCCATGGACCCCATCATGATGTTTATTTTCTTTTCTTTTCAAAGGTCATCTAGACCGTCCATGTTGGTGGGGAAAGGATCTCCACCATTGATTTAAGATTTCGGTGGTCCCTCATGCTTTAGAGCCTACTTGATGTATGATTCATTGTAAGGGAGGGCCCATAATGTCGGGGTCCCTCCATCACAATGCGTGTCCCACTCTCCATGTCTCTCTCTCCCTTTTTATTTCTTTTTATTTTATTTTATTTTATTTTATGCAATAGGGTTGTGTGGCCCACTTGAATGGACCCCACCTTGAAGTATTCTTTTGTCCAAGTTTCCTTCAAGTGGGGCCCACCTTAAATGTTGTAATACATCATCCATCAGTGGTGGCCCACCTAATTAGGGCCCACCACAATTTTTTTCTTTAAATGCCAAACCGTACAGCGTCTGGGACGCTGGACGTCCCTGTAAAAAAAGGAAAAAAGAAAGAAGGAAAGAGGAACTTTTGGGGTGAGCCACCTGCATATGCCCCACCTTGATGTATAGTTCTAATCCAAGCCGTCCATCCCTTTCACCATCTCATTTTAGGCGTTGAGCCAGAAAATGAGATTGAACGGAGCATCTGGTGGGCCATATCTTAGTAAATGTAATCTCCATCATCTAAAGTTTTCTAAATTTCTTCCTACATGCTGAAAATGTCCAATATTGGACTCGTTAGGCTAGTTTTGAGCCAGGGAAGTTAGTGGACGGTGTGAATTTATATGATGTGGGTCACACACCTGAAAAATCATAAAATTAGTGATTTTTTTTAAAAAAAATTGCATGCAGCAGCAGCTGCTGCTGCTACTGCCAACGCAGACAGCGCGTGCCGCGCTGACGCTCGGCGGGCGAGCGGCGTCCAGCAGGGACCCACGGCTCCAGCCATGGGCCCCACCATGATGTTCATTTGCCATCCGACCGGTCCACAAGGCGGGCCACCCCCAGCAGTGGGCCCCCTCCAAATATTGGCCCCATCCGACGCTCAGGTGGCCCACACTGAAGGAATCAGTCGGGTTGAACCTCTGCCACTGAAATACCTCTCCTGGGCCACAGAAGTTTCAGATCAATCTGAAATTTGTATTTTCACTTCATCCCGGTCTGAGTGACCTTATGAGCGGTTTGGATGGTATGTGAACGTTACAGTGGGCCCCACATAGGAACCCACACTGATGTATGTGTCCTATGTCCACCGTCCAGCAGACGGTGGAGCCCATAACGATGTACGTGTTCTCTTGAGCCTTGCCGTCCATCTATTTTGATCGTGGGGCCCCTGACACCTAGCAACAATAAGTTTTGTGGGTCCCACCATTATGTATATTTAATACTATGTACCTTATCATATGTATATGATCATGGGTCCAAGGTCCATATGACCTTTGAATAAAATGGATTGCAAATAAATGATAAATATTACAGTGGGCCTAGGCCCATGTGACCTTGTGAATAGTTTGGATGGAACTAAACAGCATGTTGGGCCCAGTTTGAATAGAAAATAAACACTATGTTGGGCCCAAGGTCTAATGGAAAATAAACATTTCAGTGGGCCTCTATGCCCATGGGGTTGGACCCATTGAATGTATTCCAAGGCCCATGGGATTAGTCCCATTTAATGTAATTTAAGATCCATGGGATTGGACCCATTCGATGTGTGATAAAGCCCATGAGAGTAGGCCCATTTGATATGTATAAGGCCCTTGGGTCGAGAACCATTTGATGTAGTCTAAGACCCACGGGTTATGACCCATTACAATGCACATAAGGCCATTGGTGCGTCCCATTAACGTGGCCCACTTAATGAATAAAAGGCTCATATGATATGACCCATTTGATGTATTTAAGGCCCAATGGGATGAACGTAAGGTCCATTGTAATGTGTAATCCCAACACAGACTAAGTAGCGATGTTTACAAAAATCGTGCCTTGGGAGCAATGTTGGTTTGACGTCCACATTGCGAGTGTAATGTTGGTTGGATGTCCACATTACAACTCTCCTTAGGGCCCATTACTGGGCCGTACTTGCTGTGTATAGGCCGTCTAGGCCCATCTTCGTTGTAAGAACAGTTCATCACTCGTTTACATGTTTAGTATAGTTTCATGACTCATGATCATACGCATCATATGTATGCTTGATATGAGGATTGACTGATCATAGCATATGCCTTCGGGCAGGTTGTTTATGGCTCCTGGTTAGGCGGTGTTGGCCTATATAAGCGCACGATGTGCGCAGGATTTGTTGCATGACTGGATAGCGTGAATCATGCATTTCGTATTTGTGTGACATGGTTATTGTACACCCCAGCGACATCAGGGCCGTAGCCTCCACAGGTGCATCGTGGTTGGTAGGATTGGATATCGAAAATCTTATTCTACATGGGGTGCTATAGATATCCCTGGGTGAAAGTCCCTAAACCCTTATGGTACCAAGAGGTTGCTCCAACGTCTAGACCGAGTGGGTAGATGAGCGCTAAGTGCCGATTACCAGATGGCTGTGCTCTCCACTGTATCGTGGTCGGTTGGAAGGGGGTGTGGCCTTATCCGCCCGAGTGTAGGGGGCAATGCTAGGCTGAGTCTGACCAGCTCGAGGAATGGGTCCGCTATCGATGAGTCGTGCCCGATATTGGCAAACGGATAGTGATGTCTCTTTCACTTACGTTATTGCGCGCGATATGGCGATAATCTGGTTTAGAGTGTACTAGACCCCGGTGATATCCCATATTTGAGCTGTATTGATGTGTGGACATAGATGAGGATCTGTATGCTTGAGTTGCATTGCACATCGCATGGCCTTGGGGTGGCTGATACCATTCATGTCTTGCATTGCATAGCCTTGGTACGGCTCATGATATTATAGATCCATCTGCATATTCCACATTATTCTGACATTGCATGATCATATTACTACCTTGCGCACACACACTTTCACCACCCTCTAAGCTTTCTATAAGCTTATGCACGATTGTTGCGTGCAGGTGACGTTGGTTCGTGGCAGCACTGAGGCAGGTGCACGTTGCAGATCGTTTTGGAGTTTTTGTTCTTTACCATTGTATTTTCCTTTATGCTCATTGTACTTATAAATTTTTTGATCATAGTGGAAATGTAATGGAGTTCTTAGTTGTTGTTTGTGGGTTATGCCATTGGTTATGCTTATTACGAATCAAACTGACGTTGAAAATCCTCCTCGTAGCATCCCAGGATCGGAACCTGGAGAATGGGCGCTAGGAGCCGAGAATGGGGTTTTACGGAGGCTGTCGGCGTCGGATTCGGCGATCAGGAATTTTGTGAGCCCGGTTTCTGAGTTTGGGGTGTGACAGTTGCTCCAATGTCTAAACCGAGTGGGTGCACGAGCGCCGAGTGTCAATTACCAGAAGGTCGCGCTTTCCACAGTGTCATGGTCGGTTAGAAGGGGGTACAGCCTTACCCGCCGGAGAGGAGGGGGCAAAGCTAGGCTGAGTTTGACCAACTCGAGGAATGGGTCCGCTATTGACGAGCCAAGCCCGATATTGGTAGGCAGATAGTGAGGTCTCTTCCACTTACCTTATTGTGCACAATGGGGCAGCGATCTGCTTTAGAGTGTACTAGTCTTCGGTGATATTTCAGAATTGAGCTGTATTAATATGTGGACTTAGATGAGGATTTGTATGTTTGAGTTACATTTCGCATCGCATGGCCTTAGTATGGCTGACATCATTCATGCTTTACATTGCATGGCCTTGGTACAGCTAATGGTATTCTTGGCTTTCATCAGCATGTTCCGCATTACTCTAATACCTTGTGCACACACTTTCACCACCCTTTAAGCTTTCCATAAGCTTATGCACGACTGTTGCGTACAGGTGACATTAAACCACAGCAGCACTAAGGCAGGAGCGCATACCAGATCAGCTTGGAGTTTTTTCCCATTATCATTGTATTTCCCTTTATGCTCATTGTACTTGTAAAGTTTTTGATCATAGTGAAAATATAATTGAGTTTTTGGTTGTTGTTTGTGGGTTATGCCTTTGGTTATGCTTATCATGATTCAAACTGATGTTGAAATCCACCTCGTAGCATCCCAGGATTGGAACCTGGCGAATGGACGCTGGGAGCCGAGAATGGGGTTCTACGGAGGCTGTTGGCACCAGATTCGGTGATAGGAAATTTTATGAGCCCGGGTTCTGAGTTTGGGGTGTGACACGGGTCTATGTAGACCTGGAGTTGCGCTGACGAGGCTACAAGGACATGGATTAGCAGACATTATATTTTATTATTTTGTTATTTTGGGAATTATACATGTAATTATTTGACCTGGTGACGTGTTCATACTCTGGGGACTCATAACTACTTATATGCTTTATATAACTATCACAGTCTTCTACTTGCATAATTTATCAAAAAGAAATGAATCAAGGGAAAACACAAACATTAGCTTGATCTAAAACTTTTATGGCCTCCAAGAATTTTTCAACGGTAGAGGTTCAATCACACTATTTCCTATGGTGTGGGTCCACTTAAGCTTTGAATATGCTTCCTTTTTATTTTTTAGACCTCAAATTATCTGTTAAAATGGATGAACGAAGTGGATAAAATAAATAAATAACAGTGGACCCCACAGTTTACTTTGATAAGGGTAATGAGTAACTCACCTAAATGTAGTAGAGAGGGGTTTTCTTAAAACATTCATAATCATATATTGGGCCTGCCTAAATGTGATTCATATATCTAACCCACTCATTATGTGTGTCCCACTTGGATGAGGGGTCAAATCAAGTTTCAGCCGCATCCAAAACTCATGTGGGCCCCACCAAGTACTTTTATATTTTTTAGGATGTCTTCACATAGTTTTAGATGGTATGGCCCACTTGAGTTTCATATACGAATGATTTTTTGAGATATCTCATAACCTAAAGGGGACACATCAAATGCACGGTGTTGATATTCGACACACATCATGATGGGGCCCACAAAACTTACTAACATCAATTCTTACATTCTCACAAGGTCAATAAGTTGGGTCACAATTTTGACCAGAATATTTGGACCATTTTACATGTGTGGCCTATTCACTCTATTTTACTGATCAATACCCTCAATTTGATTAGTTACTCGCCCTGATCAGGCTACACATGAGAAAGATATTGGGCATATAAGATTGATTAACAATTAGCCTTAGGGCTATTTCCGTCGATTTAGAGCTTATAAAAAGGCCTTAAACCCTTTCTCATTTGCTTCATACGAATTTAAGAAAAACCATAGGAGAGAGAAGAAGGAAAAGAGAGAGAAAGTGAGAGGGAAGTGGGAGCTATTCCTGGGATTTGATTCCCGTTACTCCTTATGCTTACACATCGTTACCGAATCACCATTCCGGTGATTTCAAATACACTATTGGGTAAGAAAACCTAACCCTAATCAGTCCTAGGGTTTCAAGTAGTTAAAGTGATGTAATAGCTAACCTATTTCATGTAATAGGTTGTCGTTGGGCCGTAGATGAAGCGTGAGTGAACAAACTGAATTCGTTACACGTTTATCGGCGTAAGGTGCGGATTATAGACGTATAGGTTATGGTTTTCAAAGCTTTCAATGTCAGATAATGATTTATTATTGACTTGGATGCTATTTCACATGCAAAACGTGTGGTTTGTTTCGCATTACGAATACGTATGACATATGTATACCGTAGTGCATTCTATATATTTGTTGAAATACTTGTATACGTATAAATTTTGGATCTATGCTTGCCATGATAAATCATTGTTAGTATGTGCTTGTTATGTATACGACAACTCCTTAGCAAAAGGAATTGCCTAAATATGCAAGATGACAACATACGTGATGTATGTTGAATAGTGTAATCTAAGTGTTTGTATAAATGCTTGAATGAGCTAGAAATAGGTAAAGTATGATTTTTAAGGGAATTGAGATATGAATCTCAATCACCTTACTTGTGTGTATGATTTCCTCTATGTTATATTTAGTCTATTTCGTTTATGCTAATTGTGTGTATGTTTTTCTTCATGTTATGTTTAGTTTATTTCATTCCTGCTAATTGTGTATAGTATTCATGTTTAAGTTATATTTCGTATCATGCTTATATGAATGTGGATGTTGAATCATATGTACGTGATTGGGGCCATGTTATGGTCCAGGCATTCGGTAACAGGCTTGAGTTCGTGGTTGAGCTTTATTCACCACGTAGGACGTGTTTGACGAACCCGAGCCATACTAGAGTTGTCGGCAGTGGTTTGGCCACACGAAGTGCTTATGCATTTCATGTCAATCAACTCAACATGTAATCGAGCTAGTCGAGCTCATCAAGTAACCCGATTGACCCGATGTGTGTTCACCATGTATAGACGCTTCAGTTTGAATCTATGGTACCAAACTTACCAATGCAATCCCGTTAACCTTGGTACCTCGATCCGCTAAGACTCATGAGCCGGGCATGGTGGTATGGGACACCGTGGTTGAGCTGTCGGCCTACGCTGGGGCGACGAGCTTCCCTGTAGTGAACAGTGAGAAGCTATACTCGTGAGCCGATTATGGTGGTATGGGACACTATATTCAAGCTGTCGGCCTACTCTGATTGGTGACGAGCCCTTTATAGTGACCTCGAGTATATCCTAAAACTGCATTGGGGCGACAAGCCTTGTTGTAGTCTATAAGATATACTAGACCTGTATTGAATGGTGACGAGCCCTTTACAGCGATCTAGAACTATACTATCGTATGAGATTGTCTTGGAATGACGACCCGAGAAGGGATCATCATTTGGGTAATGATACAAGGGAGGTACCTTAGCTTCCCAATCCTGCTGTATGAAAAGGACTAATAATAACTCGGTAATCATGTTCATATTATTACACTGCATGTGCCGACGATGAAGTGCACAGAGGGCTGGAAGCATGTGACGAACGTAAGATGGTGTCGCATGAGGGATTGTAGGTGAGGGCATGCATTCATGAAACATCTCATCCCTGCATTAATAAGAGTATTTAGGATGGTTGATATGTTTGCCTTATCATTATTGCTTGACTGACTTGATAACATGTTAATCTTTACTCTATGATTCCTCTGAGTTGATCACTCACTCCCACGTTCTGGGACGATGTTCTGAACACCCACCAGACTCTGTCTTAGTTGCAAATGACGATGCGACTCAAGAGGCGGAGCCTGACTATTACGACGATCAGGATGAGTTCTCTTATATACAGTTCTCTGACAGTTTTGCCTAGGCCGTACTGATCGACAGGGTTATAGGGCATACTATTGTAGTTGGATTCTTTTTGACATTTTGTTTTTTTAAAACATTACATGTATATGATGACTCAGTGATGTAATCATACTCTGGTGATCGACAGCGATCTTTTAGATTTATATTCGTTTATATACAGCTTTCAGTCTTCCACTTGCGTTATATAAACTGATCTGGAGTATGAATTACTATTTTGGTGTAATTTCACTCATGTTTAATGCACTACCTTGAACAACATTCAATCATCTCATGTATATTGCATAAGTGATGCATTGGAACTCGAGAGTTGAGCTTCTGCTCGACCTCCGATTTTTAGGGCATTACAATTGTCAATGCTATCGAGAGTATACGCTCGATGATATTGATCTCGCTCGATGATATCAAACTTTATCATAAATATGACCGTTTTATATCCATTGGAACCTTTTGCCTATATAAAGAGAACTTGTCTATTGTTGCTAGTAGAGAAAGAAGAATGTGCTTTTGAGTGTTTTACCTTAAATCATATACCCAAAGCCTTTCTCTCAAAGGAGTTCATCCTCCAATCCACCCTCATCATTGATATTCAATAGAGTGGATAGGGGAATGAACCTTTGCATTCAAAGATCCTCCAGCTACTACCTTAATGGCAAATGATTAAGCTGGGATGCCTTGAATGCATAAATTATTGGAATCGCTTTATACTCCTAATAGGAAAACATTTAGAGAGTAGGATTCCATCATAGCCTTGTCCCAATCCGTCACCATATATTGGTACATCATTTGAATTGCGGATCAAGGAAGCAGAAGACTCTTCATCAACAAGGAGGAGATCTTTGTCAACATGCTGAATGGGACTCGTCTACTTATCTGTAAGTATCTAGAGTCCAGAGGACCATTTGATCATTCCTTTGTAGGATTAGGTCTAAGCTGTTTCTCACCCTTACCAGTCCTCAAGGAGGCATCCGACGGGAGTGTACATGGTAGGTGCGTTTTGTAGACCTTTACTCTGTGGAGAGCATGAACATCTGGTTAAAGGTAAACCAATTAAAACCTTGGGTTTAAGGTAATTCATGTGAAACCTCTATTAGGGTCTTATAAAAGATCCTTGACTAGTGTGCCTAAAAGTGGGTGCATTGTGTTGACCCTTGCTCGTGGGAGCATAAACAGTCAGTCTCATTGTAGGTTGTAAAGGTTAAAGGTGAACCTGATTTAAAACCTTAGGTTTGAGGTGAACTGCTGTGAAACCTCCTTAGTGAAATCAGGTACACTCAAGGGTTGAGTGCGGTTACTGAGAGTGGAGTAGACAAGTAGTCGAGCCACTATAAAAATGATTGTGTTTGTGATTGCTATTCTTTTGTGTATGTGATTTACTTCAATACTTTCATATCTGTACACCCGAGATCACACCTCATACACATACACAGTTATATCCATCATAAACTAGGTTACATATTGTTATTTCTTGAATAGTTTATGATTGGATCCTCTACCGTGCTTGGAAGCTAGCAGAGTTACTTTTGAGTAATCCTGATAAATACATATTGATAGGATTAGTGTAATAGGATTTTTAAATAAACACTAAAAACTTTTAAAAAGTCCTATTCACCCCCCTCTAGGACATATTGGTATATTTCTACTTCAACTAAAGTGGTCTTCACCACTATTTCTATATCCTTTGAAGTTTTGAGGACAGTAGTTTTGGATTTTAGGGTTTGTTTGAAGTGTAGTTCAAAGGTTTGTAGGGAACCTACTGATTCTTCTACTTTCATTTCATCTATGTTTCTACACTCTTCAATGGTAGTTACTTTAGGATTAAACCATTCTGGTAATGATCTTAATATTTTCCTCTAGATTTTTGGGACTCAAAACTTTCTCACCTAATCCTCCCATGGAGTTGTAAATGATGTTTAGTTTTGTAAAAAAATCCATGAAGGTCTCATGCTCTTCCATTCTGAAACTTCCAAACTATGGTATTAGGAGTTGTAATTTGGATCACTTCACAGTACTTGTTCCTTCATGGGTTGTTTCCAACAAATCCCATGCTTCTTTGGCTGTCCTACAGATACTGATTTTCTTGAAAATGTCTTGGGACATGCATAGTAGATAGCATTCATTGCTTTAGCCTGAGCAGTTTGGTTTTCTTTATCAAATGTTGTCCACTTTTCTTTGGCTTTTGGTTTACTGATAATTGTGTCATTCTCAAGTATTATTTATTCGCTTAGTGGCACATATCCTCTTTCAATAATGTTCTAAACACCAAAGATCTTAGAAAGTAATGCATGCTGCCCTTCCATTATCCATAATTTGATCCATCAAACACTGGAGATCTAGTTACTGATGAGCCCTCTCCTTTGGCCATATTACTAACTTCAGTCAACATCACTCTTTAGGTGGTGAAGCCCTTATGAGAGACCCTCTTTGATATCAATTGAAATTGCAGTAATGACTGCTTTAGTTGAAGTGAGAATATGCTAATATGTCCTAGAGGGGGGTGAATAGGACTTTTAATATTTTATGGTTACTTAAAATCCTATCACTCTAATCTTGAGTAAATATGCATGCACCAGGATTTCTTCAGAGTAACTCTAATGACTTCCAAGCCAAATATAGGATCCAATTATAAAACTAATTGAAACATTAACAAGATGCAAATATAGTTTGTGATGGATGTTACTGTGTGTGAGATGTGATCTCAGATAATCAAATATAAAAGTATTTAAGGAAATCACATAAGCAATGAAAGACAATAGCAATCTCAAACACAGTCATTTTTATAGTGGTTCAACTACTTATTTACCAGATCTCACAAAAGGAGGTTTCACAACTGGTTCACCTCAAACTAGAGTTTTAAATCAGGTTCACCTTTAACCAGTACAACCTACACTTAGGCTCATACAACGTGTCTACACGACACAGTATATGCTCCCATGAGCAAGGGTTAAACATAGCACCCAACTTTTAGGCCCCACTTGCCAAGGATCAACACAAGGAACCTAACGGAGGTTCCACAACAGGTTCAGCTCTAACCGGGGGTTTTAAATAGGTTCACCTCTAACCAGTTTATGCTCTCCATAGAGCAAAGGTCAACACAAAGCACCCCCATGTATACTCCCACCAGAGGCCTCTTATGAGGACTTGCAAGGGGTGAGAAACACTTTAGACCCAATCCTGCAGAAGGAATGATCACAAGGGTCCTCTGAACTCTAATGACTTACAGATAAGTAGATGAGCCCTTTTTAGCACGTTGTTAAAGATCTCCTCCTTTGATGATGAAGAATCTTCTACTTTCTTGAACCACAATTCAAAAGATGTACCAATATATGGCAACGGGTTGGGCTAAGGTTATGATGGAATCCTACTCTAATAAATATTTTCCTATAAGGGAGATAGAGCGATTCCAATCTTCTATGCATTCAAGGCATCCCAGCTTAATGATTTTTCATTAAGGTGGTAGCTGCAGGATCCTTGAATGTTAAAGTTCATTCCCCAATCCATTCTATTAAATGTTAATGATGAGGGTGGATTGGAGGATGAACTCCCATCTAGGTTTGAACACACAAAAGAACTCTCTATTTTCTCTATCCAACAAGCAAGGGCAAGCTCTCATTAAATAGGCAAAAAGGTTCCAATGGATATAAAATGGTCACATTTTTTACAGATTTTGATATCATCGAGCATATACTCTCGATAGTATCGACTAGCTGCTTGATGACACAAAATCAAATGTCGAACACTATTGAAACCTTTTACCAGCTGGTCGAGGAAATCAAACATGTGTCAATGTCATTGGATTTTAAACTCTGATTTCATCAACATGAGGTTCGATTCCTCGATATTTGAAAATGTGAGAGACTTGCCTTTGAAGATTTTCAGGAAAAAGATACGATCAAGCATCACTTGATATCATCGAAATTTGAAAATCAATGATATCGAGGGTAGTGTCGATTAATCGATAATTCTAAGGAATTTTCCTATAAGCTTGCTGGAAAGTTTGCGTCCATATTTGATGACATCAACCATGTATAGATATGATCGATATTTGAATATTAATTTTATCGAGTGACCCTCAATCTGAGAAAAATAACCTGAAAAACTTACTAGATATAAATGTGTCCCAATCCGATATCATCGAAGGGCTTCCGATATCATCACAATTAGAATTCTGAGGATATTGAGGAGCTCTTCAATATATCAAAGATTAAATGATTTTCCTTAGTAGAATTTTGGACACAACAGACTTGATGTCAATTTTATCGAGTCTACTCGATGGACTTGAGATTTAAATTTCGATGACATCGAAACCTCTATCGATACATTAATAATTCTATCCAGAGATTTTTGTGGTTGCTGGACATCTTATGTCCTCAATTCGATAATATCAAGTGAGCTTCGAGGACATCGACAACAGGGTTCGATTTCATCGAACAACTTGTCAATATATCAACAAAGACATAAAACTTAGAGATTTTTCTGAGTTTGAAGAAAGTTTTCTAACCATAATTCCTTAGGGTGTTCTATACAATTTTAAGGATTTTAATTACTCGGTGTTTTGGGACATGGGATGTGAGACTAAGATTTACCTGTGATGAGTTTAGGCACACATCCGGTTGAGGCAGACGCTTGATCAATCTTCTTATGGAGCTCTTTTGTCCAGTTAACTCAACACTCATGCTAATTGACAAACCAGGGCACTTTCAGATGGGCCCTACATGGGACCCACCTCTGCCTTTTTATTGTAGCCATATGTATGTACAACAACTATATTGCTGCTCCTTTTGATGCCAACAAGCCCACAAGCCCCACATTAATATATGTATTTTAGCTACACCGTCCACTGTTTGAACGGTGGGGCCCACCATGATGCACACCCTATATCCATACTGTCCAACCACTTGTGGGATCATTTTATAGCATGGGAAAATGAGTGAGTAAGATCCAAAGTTCAAGTGCACCCCACCATTTAAATAGTGGATAGTGTCATCCACCATTCAAACTTTTAGGGGCCACAGTAGTTTCCAATTAAGCTGATATTTGTTTTCACTTCATCTATCTTCATGTTAACTTATGAATAGGTTGGATCTCAAAAATATATAAGGGTAGGCCTAATTTGATATACATGAGGCCCATTAGCGCGGCCCGATTTGATATACATGAGGACCATTGGCGCGACCCAATTTGATATACATAAGGCTCATTGGTGCAGCCGGATTTGATATACATGAAGCCCATTAGTGCGTCCCATCATGATATATTTTCACCCATGGGCAGGGCCCACCCATTTGTATTATTAGGCCCACTTAATATATGAGGCCTGGTATTGAGGCCCATATGATATATTTGAGGCCCAGGTGCAAGGCCCACCTATTGTGTATTCAAGGCCCGATGTGATGTATGTTGGCCCATATGACGAGGCCGATGTGACGTAAATGAGGCCCATCATGATTGTATGTGAGGCTATGGGCCCACTATATGTTTGGCCCTATGTAGACCACTCCTTGGGAATAATGTTGGTTAAATGTCCACATTGATGGGTAATGATGGTTAGATGTTCACATTGTGACCTTCCTTAGGCCTTGTTAGGCCCATTCTCATAATTCTCTCGTGGGTTAACCCAAATAAGTGGGCCCCATTCGCCAAAAACGTATGGTTTCACGCTATCAGATTTGATATAACCCCGTTTAAGGGCCGATCCTGATATTATGGTTAATTGGTTATTCCCCTATGGACTTCGCCTTATTTACATGCTGATTATTGGTGCAGATTATTGATGTTAATTGTCGATGCCAATTATCGATGCTAATTATCCGTGCCGATTATCGATCATTGGTGCCAATTATGGAGGACGATTCCTATTCCGATTGTCGAGGCCAAGTTAGATGGTCGAGGCCGATTCTAATTCTGATTGTAGAGGCCGTGTCAGATTGTCGAAGCCAATTATCGAGGTTGATTCCCTTTAGTCGAGGCCGATTCCGCTTGGTCGAGGCTGATTCCATTATTGAGGCCAATTCTGTTTGGTCGAGGTCAATTCCATTTGGTCGAGGCCGATTTCGTTTGCTCGAGGTCGATTCCGTTTGTCGAGGCCGATTCATTGTTAAGGCCAATTTTGATGGTCGAGGCCGATTCCGTTGGATGAGGTCAGTTCCGTTTATCGAGGCCGATTCCGTTTGATGAAGCCGTTTCCGTTTATCGAGGTCGATTTCGATTGTCGAGGCCTAATGTAATTTATATAAGGCTCATGGGATGTAGCCCTCTGTGATGTATATTAGGCCCGTGTTAGAGGCCCATTGTAATGTATATGTGGCCCATGTGATACAGCTCACTTGATGTATATGAGGCCCAATGTGACGTATTTATGGCCATTCATTGAGGCTCGCCTTCATGTGATGCATAATGAACCCATGTGAGAAGCCCATTGTGATGTGCTTGGGGCCCATCGGTTGTGGCCCATACGATGTATATAGGCCCATGTGATGTGTATTAGGCCCATGTGATGCGGCCCATTATTATTGTATGAGGCCCATTATGGTGCATTTGAGATCCAGGCTATGGAGTCCATTGTAATGTATGTTAGGCCCATGTGAAAGGCCCATCGTGATGTGTATTAAGATCTTGAGTGAGACCCATGGTGTTGTATTTTTGGCCCTCATGTGAGGCTATGGGTCCACTATAAGTTAGGTTCTATGTGGGCCATTCCTTGGGGGCAATGTTGGTTAAATGTCCACGTTGTTGAGGTCAATTGTTGATACCGGTTACTGATATCAATTATGATTACGTGACAACATAACATCATGATACATGCCCATATGCATCATCTTCATGTTTGTTATGAGATATAGTTGACCATTGCATGTGACATTGGGCATGTTGTTATGAGACTCCCAGATAGGCGAAAGTTATCTTACATGATCGCACGGTATGCGCAGGATTGATGCATGACTAAATTATATGACTCATGCACCTTGCATTGTGTGTTATGATTATTGTACTCCCTAACGACATTAGGGCCGTAGCCTCCACAGGCATATCGTGGATGTCCATATGGGACACAGAAAATATGTTATTAGCATCGGGCTGCCATAAATGGCCCTAAGTGAAAATTCCTAAACCCTCTTGGTACCAGAGGATGCCCCAATGTCTAGACCGAGTGGATACATGAGCGCCCGAGTGTCGAATACCAGGAGGCCGCGTCTCTCACTGTGTCATGGTCGGTTGGGAGGGGGTGTGGCCTTACCTTCCTAAGGGAGTAGGCATAGCTAGGCTGAGTCTGATCAGCTCCTAAATGGATCCATTATCGATGAGCAGGGTAGGCATTGGTATACTACTGGCAAGTAGGAGCTCTTTTTCACTCGCTAGGCTACGCGACCTACAGGAGCGGTAATCAGTTTGGAATGTACTAGTCCCCGATGATGATCCCAGAGATGTACAGTACTGATATGTGGACTTATTGAGCAGAAGTTGCATACTCATTTATTTATTTATTCAATATCCACTCGGACTAGTGGTGCACAACTATTTGTTACATGTACCTTCGTAATGCTAGGATTTCGGTTGGGCCATGTGACTAACGTGAGATCAAGAGTTAACTACATTGAGTCTGACTATCCAAATTTAGGTATGGGATTGGTTTGGATAGAAGTCTCTTATGGTGGACCCCGTAGCCCGTTATACTACGTACTATCATCCCGAATTCACACACCAACTTTGTCATTTCATTCGCATCGCATATTAAATTACATTCGCAGGCATATGGTATTTTGAGTTGCTATGTTTTTACACTTATATGGCCTAGACTGACTTAGCAGGATTTACATATTGCATTGTATCCTCAACATCTAATATTTGACTCTCTATGACTCCTTATTTGCATAGCTGATCTGTATTGCGTACTCTGATATTGTATGATTTATAGACTTACAGTATTTTCGTTTACTTTGATATCGTATGATTCATGATCTTGCCGATAATTTTGAAATTGTATGATTAAGGTATTGTATTGAATACTTGGCACTTATCTTGTGCACACACTTACACCACCCTCTAAGCTTTCTATAAGCTTATGCATGATAGATGCGTGCAGGTGTCATTAGGTTACAGCAGCGTTGAGCTTGGAGCATACAGCTGACTTTTGGAGCTTTAATTTTTGATATATGTATTTTCCTTTCAGCATTGTATTCAAATGTTTATATTAATGGATATGTGATGATAATATTGCCTTTGTGATTTGGGTAAACTTGTGGTTATGTTTCTTATGAAACAAATGTACGTTGGAAAATCTTCCTCGTAGGATCCCAGGATTGGAATCTGGCGTGTGTGCGCTGGGAGCCGAGAATAGAGTATTATGGAGGCTGTTGGCACCGGATTCGGCGATCGAAAATTTTGTGAGCCTGGTTTTCGAATTTGGGCCATGACACATCATCTTTAAAAAGTGAGTTGGGATTCACTTAACACACTAGGAACTTGATGTTTAAATGCATTCTATTAATTATTTGATGGAGGAATTAATTCATTTTGTTTACTTATGAGATTAGGCCTTGAATTATCAAAGTACCATTCTTTCATCATGAACTTTTACTCATTCATACTTAATTACACATATTCTTATTTTATGGCAAAGATTTAAATTTTTAGTATTTGAAATTTATTTCACGCATGTTTTGCTCAGGACTAGCAAAATGCTAGTTGGGGGGTCTATTGAGTGTCAAATATTGCATATTTTCCCTGTTTAAATCTTGGTTTTGTGAACATGTTAACACTTAATCAATCTATTTACGCATGTTTTTTCTTGCAAGATGATTTTGAGAGCTTAAGGTGAAAATGATGCTAAAAGATAAATTTTAATGCTCAAGAATTACCAAGGAAAGGATGGATCTATGGTGACCAAGATTGAAGATTTTAAGAGTCCAAGATCCAAGAAAACCAAGTAAAGAAAGAAGAAAATTAAGTTTGTAAAGTGCAGAAGTCAAAAGTTTTTGAACTTGATTATCGATGACATCAAAGTAAGTATTTGATTCCATTAAAGGAGGATCGATCACATTTAGATTTTAGAGAAAAATCAAGTGTTCGATGACATCCAAGCATGTTTAATGACATTAAAGGTCAGACGATGACATTAACAACTTACGCAGTGCAAAAGGGTGTGCAGTTTTTAATTCAAATTCAACTCAGACTCGATCCTTTGATGACAATGAAGTGTCATCGAAGGTGACATTAAAGGTTACGCAATGCATAAATTTGTTGCGGTTTTCAAAGTCGGTCGTACAAATCCTATTTAAAAGGGTTTTCTGAGGCATTCTAGGCAAGAATTATGGTTGGATGAGTAGAGCAAAGGGTGTAGAAACTTCCAAGGAGTTCTTTCTTCTCCTTTAGTTAGTTTTTCATGTTTTTCTTCAAGAGTTTTATCTTACTCATGCCTTTGGTTGGCTAATCTCTTAGCTTGAGCTAAGAGGTGAAGCTTATAGTTTATTTTAATGTCTTTCTTAGTTTGATTCACGTTCATGATATTTTTGTTGGATATTTCATAGTTTTTGGTTTGAATAAAGAGGTATATATATTTTTTTGTTACTTTAATCTATTATCGACTTCGGGCATGGTAGATGCTTTGGAACTTCATGAATGCTTTCTTTTCTATTGATCATTGTTTGATCCATGGAATTCTTTGATCAACCATTGATTATGGCCATGGTAGATGCTTAGAACTCTCTGCAATCACTTCAGTATGACTGTTATACATGGATCATCATTATGAATATTAAAAATCTGTTTTGGAACTGTATATGATGTTTTAGCTACTCTATCATCCAACTAGATAGATTAGGACTTCATTTCCAGTTAAAGCATTGATTAAATAAAGTGAGGATGCATTACGATGACTATAAATGGATCCTTAGCACTCTAGTATTTCTTTTATTGATAGTTTTAATTCACAATAACATCTCTTCAATTACAATTTTAAATTTAGTCTTTAGTTCTAATTCTTAATTAGTTCATAAATTTACACATCTTCAGTCCTTGTGGGTATGACCTCGGTCTCACTGATATCACTGCTACATTACAACCCTGCACTTGGGGAACAAGCTAATAGGGAGTGTCCTAGGCACGTTATCACGCCCCAAACTCAGAAACTGAGCTCACAAAATTCCTAATCACCGAATCTAGCACCGACAGCCTTCGTGGTACCCCATTCTCAACTCCCAGCATCCATATACCAAGTTCCAATCCTGGGATCCTACAAGGTGGATTTTCAGCATAAATTTAGTCCATAATAAACATAACCTTAAGCATAACCCACGAATAATAACTAGAACTCCATCATAAAATCCACTATGATAAAAAAACTTTAAGGTACAATGCACAAAAAGGGAAATACAATGATAATAATAAAAAAAAACTCCAGAAGCTCTGTGGCACACTCCTCCTACTCAGATACGGTCTAATGTCTCCTGCACACATCAATCGTGCATAAGCTTATAGAAATTGGAGAGGGTGATGATAGTGTGTGCGTAATATAAGCGTGCTTAAAATGTAATATTAGAGTAATGCGAAATATACTAGTAAGTCCATGAATGCAATCAGCTATACCAAGGCTATGCGATGCAAGGCATGAATGGTATCAGCCACACCAAGGCCATGCGATGCAAGGCATAAATGCTATCTGCCGAACCAAAGTCATATGATGCAAGGCCCAATGTCATGTGCAAGATGCATCTTAAGCATACCAATCCATATATCAATCCATCTTATCTCTGGAGCAACATATATTAATATTGTTCTCTTTGGATAATCATTGGGGTCTAATACACTATACACCGCATTGTCGCCCTACACTGGACGCACAACCATGTAAGCGGAAGAGACCGCACTATTTTTCTGACAAATAATCAGCTAATATCTATCCGGCACGTCAATATCGGACCCATTTACGAGCTGGTCATATTTAGCCTAGCAATTGCCCCTACCCTTAGGTGGGTAAGGCCACACCTGTCACGCCCCAAACTCAGAAACTAGGCTCATAAAATTTTTACTTACCGAATCTGGTACTAACAACCTCCGTAGTACTCCATTCTCGGCTCTCAACTCCCATACACTAGATTCTGATCCTAGAATCCTACAACAAGAATTTTTCAATGTACATTTATCTCGTAAGAAGCATAACCACTAGTATACCCAAACCACAAAGGCAACATCATCATCACATATCCACTAATATAATCATTTGAATACAATGCTGAAAGGGAAATACAATATGAAAATATCAAAGAAAACTCCAGAAGCTCAACTGCATACTCCTACCTCAGCTTAGCTGCATCGTAATGTCACCTGCACGCATCATCGTGCATAAGCTTATAGAAAGCTTAGAGGGTGGTGTAAGTGTGTGTGCAGAAGATACGTGCTTAGAATGTAATATCAAAGTAAATGAAAATACTGGTAAGTCCATGAATCATACAATATTAGAGTAAGCATAAATATTGACAAGTCCATGAGTCATACAATATCAGAGTATGCAATACAAATTAGCTATGAAAATGAGGAGTCAAAGAGAGACAAATATCAGATGCCGAGGATACAATGCAATATGTAAATCCTACTAAGTCTGTCTAAGCTATATAAGTGCAGAAACATAACAACCCAAAATGTCATATGCCTGCGGATGTAATGCAATATGCGATGCAAATGAAATGACCAAGATGAGGTATGAAGTCGGGATGATAGTACGTACTATTGTAGACTACGGGGTTTTCTATAAGGAATTTCTATCCAAACCAATCCCATACCTAAATTTGGATAGTCAGACTCAATGTGGTAAACTCCTGATCCTAGGTTGGTCGCGCACCCCAACCAAAATCCTAGCCATTGTGAAGGTACACGTAACGAATAGTTACGCACCACTAGCCCAAGTGGATATTGAATGAATGAATGAATGAGTATGCAACTCCTGCTCTTTACGTCCACATATTAGTACCGTACATCTCTGAGATCATCATCGGGGTCTAGTACACTCCAAGCTGGCTACTGCCCCAGCCAGCCACATAACCCAGTTAGTGAAAAGGACCTCACTACCCACCTACTAGTAGTATACCAATGCATGCCCGGCTCATTGATAGCGAACCCATTTGAGAGCTGCTCAAACTCAACCTAGCTTATAGCCTCGTCACTTGGGCAAATAAGGCCACACCCACTCCTAACCGACCACGACACAGTGAGAGACGCAGCCTACTGGTATTCGGTACATGGGTGCTCATGTATCCACTCGGTCTAGACGTTGGGGCGCTCATAGCCTTAGAGGTTTAAGGACTTTCACCCACAGACATCCAAAGTGCCCAGATGCTTGAACCAAATATTTTTAATGTTCCATCAGGCCATCCATGACATGCCTGTGGAGGTCAGAGCCCTAATGTCACTAGGGCGTACAGTAATCACAATCACACAATGTAAGATGCATGAGTCATGTAGTCTAATCATGCATCAATCATACGTATACCGTGCGCTTGTGTGGGATAACTCCACCTATCAGGGAGTCCCATAAACCATCTGTACTATAGCATATGCAATGGTCAATCATATCTCATAATAAACATGTAGATGATGCGTATGGGCATGTATCATGATGCTATACAGTATCATACTCATAATCGATATCAATAACTGACATCAACAATCAGCCTTGACAACGTGGACATTTAACCAACATTGCCCCTAAGGAATGGTGCACATAGAGCCTAACATAAAGTGGACCCATAACCTTATACAAGAGCCTAATATACAACACCATGGGCCTTAATCAAGAGTTTAATACCCATCATGATGGGCCTCTCAGATGGGCTTAATATATATCACAATGGGCTCCATCGCCTAGCCCTCAAATACACCACGATGGGCCTCATCACATACACCTCGTATACATCACATTTGGCCTTAAACACGAGATGAATACACATATAACGGGCCTCGAATACAAGCGCCATATATGCATCTCATTGGGCCTTGACAATCAGAATCGGTATCAATAAACAGAATTGTCCTCGACAATTAGAATCGAAATCGTACTCAACAATTAGCCTCGACAATCGGAATCAGAATCGGCCTCAACAATCATCCTTGACAATCAAAATTAGAATCAGCCTCGACGATTGGAGTCAAAATCGGAATTGGCCTCGTAAGCAACCTCAATAATCAGCCTCGATAATCAGAATCGGCCTCGATAATTAACTTAGACAATCAGAATCGACCTCAACAATCAGTATCGACACTCGAAATCAGAATCGACAATCATA
The DNA here is from genome assembly GCA_037074715.1 of Magnolia kwangsiensis. Lineage (NCBI taxonomy): Eukaryota > Viridiplantae > Streptophyta > Magnoliopsida > Magnoliales > Magnoliaceae > Magnolia > Magnolia kwangsiensis. The sequence goes on along the minus strand of CM073572.1, from coordinate 117,700,196 downwards.
ATCGAAATCACAATCAACAATTAAAATTGACCTCGATAAATGAAATCAGTATCGACAATCGAAATCGGCCTCAATAATTGGCCTAGACAATTAGAATCAGAATCGGCCTCAACAATCGACCTCCACAATCAGAATCGAAATCATCCTTAATAAATGACCTCGACAATCGGAGTATGAATCGACAATCAAAATCAACCTTGACAATCGGAGTTGGAATCGCCCTTAATAATCGGAATCAGAATCGGCCTCAACAATTGACCTCGACAATTGGAATCAGAATCGGCCTTAACAATCAGCCTTGGTAGTCAGAATCAACCTCAATAATCAGTCTTGACAATCGAAATCAGAATCGGCCTTGACAATCAAAATCAGAATTGGCCCCAACAATCAGCTTCGACAATTCCAGTTAAAATTAACAATCAAAATCGGCCTTGATAATCAGAATTGGAATCGTCCTCGATAATTGAAATCGATATCGACAATCGAAATTGGCCTTGACAATCGGAATCAGAATCTACCTCAACAATCAGCCTCGACAATCAGAGTCGAAATAGACAATTGGAATCAATCTAGATAATCAAAATCGGTATCGATAATCAGAATGAGCCTCGACAATCAAAATTAAAATTGGCCTCAACAATCGTCCTCGACAATTGGAGTCAAATCGACCTCGATAATTAGAATCAGAGTCGGCCTCGACAATCGAAATCAGAATCGGCCTCAACAATCGTCCTCGACAATCGGAGTCAAAATCGGCCTCGATAATTAGAATCAGAATCGGCCTTGACAATCATAATTGGCCTTGATAATCCGCCTAAGGGAAGGTCAAAATGTGGACATTCAACCATAATTGTCTATCAATGTGATCATTTAACCAACATTGCTCACGAGGAGTGGCCCACATAGAGTCAAAAGTATCGTGGGTCCATGGCCTCACACATGGGTCTAATACACATCATTATGGGCCTCGCTCATAGACCACATTATACATCACAATGAGCCACATCTTAGGGACTCATTTACAGAAAAGGTGGGCCCTGTACATGGGCCTTAGATACATCACACGTGCCACAACCCATGGGCCTAATGCACATCATAATGGGCCCCATTAAATGGGCTACAAAAACATCACAATGGTCACGCCATATGAGCTGAATGTACATCTCAATGGGCCACTACCCATTGGCCTCAGTACATTATAATGTGTCGCAACCCATAGGCCTTAAATACAATAAGTGGACCGCATCAATAGGCCTCAAATACATAACATGTGGGCCCTACAACTGGGTCAGGTATACATCATATTGGGCCTCAAACATGGGTCTCATATACATCAAGTAGCCCATATCACATGGCCACACTAATAGATGACATAAATATACAATATATACATCACAATGTGTCCCATGACATGTCCAGATGAACGGTGCTGATGTGCAACGTATACATGGACGGCGTGGTTGGAACACATTCATCATGATGTGCCCACACGTTGATGGACGGCGTAGATACAAAACATATAACATGGTGTGTCCCACGCACACCATCCAAGGATGGATGGTGTGGTGTAACACCCCGGATTTTGGCCAATCTGAGATTTGACGTCCTTAGGCAATGGGTCAATTGAAACACCTGGAAAATTGCTTAGAACCCAATTCCATAGCCAAAGAAACCACTTAGAATCAATTCCTTTAGAAAATATGACTAAGTTAGCTAGTGCAACGTTAGAATAGCTGGGAAATGGTCCCTGATCGCTTTAAATACGTTCTACAAGGCCCAAAGCGAGTGGAACCAAGGGTGCTATAATGCTCTAAAGCCTCGGATCAAACTCTAAGCCGGTTTGTCCTCGGGACCTCCTTGAAACTTTGTATTGGATCTAGACCGCGCGTCGAAAGTCCGATACCTCCTATCTTAGACCGTTAGAACCGTCTAGCTGGACTTGACACTCATTCCGAAAATCAAGTCAAACCGATAATCACAGGCTATTTCATTGAGCCCGGACCGAAGAGAGTGTGAATAGGGACATAGTTGGAATTTCAAATTCAAATCTGGCACACAAATTTGACGCATCAGTATTAAGCATTCTGACCGTCAGAATACAGCCAAATTACACCCTTGGATCAGGAAAAATATCTATTATATATCACGAGACTTATAGGCCTGATCTTGGTGCGGTGACCGTTAAACTGAAACTGGGCCGCCACGTGCGATCTGGGAACCCAACCGGTCTGAAAACTGGATGTGTGCTAGATCCAGTATGCATGAGCTTAAGTCCGACCGCATTTGGCCTGGGGACCTCCAGAAATGCCCTTTTGGACCGAAACGGCCCCGATTTGGTTAGGCACCAAGTAAACATTGTTCCCAAGCCTATTTTGGGAATGTTTTAGGCTATTAAAGGGGTTGAAACCCTCACTCCTCTCTTCCATCCGAATTTGAGAGAAACCCTAGCTTGGGAGAGAGAAAAAGGTGGGAGATTGTGAGAGTGTGGGAGAGTTCTTCCTGCCACTTGTACTACGCGTTGCACGTGCTTAAGCAACACACCTCTACCGCTTTCCCGGCGATTCCACCGCGATCCTAGGTAAGTAAAAATCCTAAATAGTTGTTGATTTGAGTTTCCCTTGTTTTCATAGCGATGTAGCTTATGAATCTTGTGTATTAGGTTCCTTATTCGCCGTAGACGAAGCATATACGCTCCGTTTCAATTTCCGAGTCTACAAGACATAAGGTGCGGATATTAGACGCTTTGATTGACTGTTTCCAACGCTTTCAATGTCGTTTAATAGTAGATTCTTGACGGCATCGCCGTTTGACATGTACAAAATGCTCTCTGTTTCCCGTTTCGTAAGCTAACGAAGAATATGAGATTTAGGGCATTTTAGTCATTTGTAGGAAGTACCGTTTACATTCATATTTTGCTGATGTGATTGACATGGTTTGTTGTCGCATTAGGAAGTTAGGAATGCGTGCATAATTAGTTTGGCGAAGAGATTCGCCTAAATGCGCACTTCGGGTCGACATACTATATGTAGACTTAAGTGTGTAGTGTAAGTGTTTGTATAAATGCTTGTATTAGTATGTATTGGCTTAAATGGTGATATGGATTAGTGTGAGATTGATTTCTCAATAAATATGTTGATGTGAATGATTTCCTACATGTTAGCCATATGTACGATTTCATTATATGTATGAAATGCATGTGCTTAATGATTCATTTAAGTGGTATGTTATAATATGTGCTTGATGAGTTTCTTATGACTTAGTTGGAGATTGAATTCTCAATTAATACGCTGATGGTGATGATTTCCTATATGTTGGCGATATGTATGATTTCATTATATGTATGAAAGGCATGTGTTTGAAGACTTGCTTAAGTTGTATGTAATGACATGTGTTAACATGCTCACATGGTTCCATTTCATTTCCATTACCCTTACACAACTACTGATGTGATCCTATGATTGTTTGGGACTATGCCTAGTCCAGGCAGTCGGTAACCGAAAGAATTCGTGGTTAGCTTATCTTGGCCACGAAGGACGTGTCGATGAATGCGAGTCGTGTTGGAGTTGGCGGCAGTGGTTAGGCCACGCGAAGTGTTTTACGCACTTCATGTCGTTCGACTTGCGATGCGCTCGTGCCAGTCGAGCTCGTCAAGTAACCCGACTGGCCGTTGTATGTTCACCTTGTATGAGTCATAACTGCTTGAACCTAGGGTACTGAACTTACCATTGTAAACCCTGTTAACCATGGTACCTTGATCCATAAAGACTCATGAGCCGGGCATGGTGGTATGGGACACCGTGGTCGAGCTGTCGGCCTACGCTGGGGCCACAAACCTCCCCGTAGTGACCAGTGAGCACGTATGACTCGTGAGCAGATTATGGTGGTATGGGACACTATATTCTTGCTGTCGGCCTACACTGATAAGGTGATGGGGGAGCGGTGCAACGAGTGCGAGCAACAGCCCTGGCAGCCCTTTGTAGTGACCGCGAGCGTATTCTGAGTCTACGGGAGGCGACGACCCTTCCGTAGCAGTAGAGTACAGTAGGCCTGTATTGATAAGGTGATGGGGGAGCGGAGCAACGAGTGCGTGCAACAGCCCTGGCAGCCCTTGCAGCGACCTACAAAATATACATCGTATGAGACTACTAGGAGTGACGACCCTAGACAGGATCTGTGTTGGGATTGATATAAGGGAGGTACCTTAGTTTCCCAATATTGCTGTATGAAAAGGACTAATAACAACTCGGTAATCATATCACCATAGCATTGCATGTGCCTGGAAGATGTGGAGCACTCTAGGGAGTGTGGCATGCCGCGGTCGTAAGATGTTGCCGCATGAGGGTGATCGTCGGTGAGGGCATACATCACGTCATATCATAATTGCATTAACAACAGTATTAGGATTGTTTGATTTACTGCGTTACTATTATCGCATGATTGATTTGATAACATGTTAATCTTTGCTCTATTATTCCACTGAGTTAGCTACTCACTCCCACGTTACGGGACGGTGTTCCGGACACCCACCAGACCTTTTTGTGATTGCAGATGATGGCGCGGCCTATGAGGCGGAGCTGGACTTGATGATGATGAGGAGGATCCCTCCTTTATGCGTGTTCTGATTGACGGGATTACAGGGAGGTTGCTTAAATACCTTGACACTTGTCATTTTATATTTTTAGAGCACTCATGTATATTCTTTTGGTTACTTTTGAAGTATACATGTATGTATATAACCTGGTAGCATGTTCACACTCTGGAGACATACAATGGTTTATATATGTTATACATACTATTACAGTCTTCCGCTTCCAAATTTAACTATCTCTGGAGTATGATATGCTGTTCTGGCTTAATCTCACTCATGTTTAATACATTATCACAGACAACATTCAATCATACATTTCTATGTTGCATAAATAACATTTTGGAACTCGGGAGTTGGGTTTTTGCTCGACCCCCCGATTTTCGGGATGTTACATGTGGATATAGAACATATACATTACAGTGGGGGCCACACCATCTAGACAGATGACAGAGTGGATATATAATTCATACACCAAGGTGGGTCCCATTCCACACGTACAACCCATGTGGGATGGCCCCACTTGAGCTGAAAAAATAGATGGACAATGTGTGTGAAACACATACATCACCGTGGGGTCCATTGTTCTAGACAAGGACGGAATGGATATAAAACAAATACATCATGGTGGGTCCCACCCACATGTGTTACACATGTAAGGTGGGCCCATGTCCAAGACAAATGGATGGTGAAGATATAATACATGCATCACTGATGGGTCCCACTGTCCATGTGCTGGACGGTGGAGATGGAACACATGCGTCAGTGGTCCCACGACCAGCACACCTAGACAGATGGATGGATAAAACACATATAGCATGGTGCGTCCAACACCGTCCACGTTGGATGGTGTGGACAACACACACATGCCAAGCAAGCCCACCATCATACCCTGGATAAAGCGCATGCCTGGAGGGTTTTCCATTGTCCAGTCCTCTGGACGGTGTGGATGGAGCAGGTGTATCAAGTGGGTCCAGCATATGGCCCATCAGTTATAAATATATAATATATTTTATTATTTATTTTTTTATTTTATAAAAAGGGGGGTCCAGATCCAGTGTCCAGACCCTTTGGACGTTGTGGATGGATGGTGTGGATACATCCATCCAGGTGGGTTCCACGTCCAATCGGTTGGACGGTATAAGTATGATACATACCTCATGTGGTGCCATGAGGATGGGCCACCATGGCTTGGATCAAGTTGTTATTTGTACTTTCCTTCATCCAAGTCTGTCTAGATGGACAGGTAGCAATCTCATCCATTGGACAGTCCAGCAACATGGGCCTATTACATGGACAACATGGATATGATACATACTTTTGGGCCATGCAATCAGGAAAAAAATAGAGAGAGAGAGAGAGAAAGAGTATGGTGGAGATGGGAGGGACCCCGCCAATATGGGTCCTTCTAAATACAATGCATACATCAAGTGGGTCCCATTACAAGTGGGCCCTAAATAAAAAACTGAGATGAATAACACCCACCTCAAGATCTCTTCTTCCTTCTTTCATCAACACATTCTATAGCTCCAAAGAATGTGATCTAATGGTTGAGATGAGGCTTTGAGGGTGAGATTAGGTGGTAGGAAGGTGGCCACACATGGCTTCTCTCATGGAGATAGCTTGGATGTGGGTTGCTCTCATGGAGCTTAGGAGAAAAATGAGAGAGAGAGAGAGAGAGAGGTGATGTGAGTGATGGAGTGATGGCGAGAGGGATGGGTGAAGTGATGGAAAGTTGACTTTTGGGGATAGGTGTGAGTGATAGGAGTGATGTGATGTGTACTTGACATTTGATGTGATGGATTCTCTTGGGATTGCAAGTACAGTGTTTTCCTCAAACTGAATGCGATCCCACATCTCTTGGCCTGGGTATTGCCTTGGCGCATGAGACGCGGTGTCGAAACTGCGGCGATGGTGCAGTCACTAGGGTACAAGTCTCGGGTTCAACCAACTCTGGAATACAGGATACAACTCAAGGTCACGTGCAAAGGCCAATAACAGATCATGGGTCCCCAAAATTCGACCGGAGGACCGCAAAAGCTTATGAAATGTTATGGGCTAGATAATGGTCTTACAACAACCCCTTCTAACCGATCACGACACAGTGAGAGATGTGGCCTCCTAGTATTCGGTCCTCTTGCACTCATGTATCCACTTGGTCTCGATATTGGAGCATCTTCCGGTACCGTCAGGTTTAGAGACTTTCACCCAAGGACATCCTTCGCGCCCCATGTAAAGAGAATATTTTAAGTGTCCAAACCTGTCATCCACGATATGCCTGTGGAGGCTATGGCCCTATTGTCACTAGGTTGTACATCAATCACAACACACAATGTAAGATGCATGAGTCACACAGTCCAATCACGCATCAATCCTACGCATACTGTGCGTTCATGTGGGAGGACTTAACCCATCAAGGAGTCCCATAAATAACCTACCATATGATATATGCAATGGTCAGCTGCATCTTATAACAAACACATAGATGATGCGTATGGGCATGTATCATGATGTTATGTTGTCACATGCTCACAATCGGTATCGATAACTAGCCTATATACAAGGCAGAGTCCATAAATGAATAACCGATCTAAACCATAACATAAAGATCGACCCTCGACCGTGGATATACTAAATCCGATAGCATGGATTCACCCATCTACGGTGATAATGAACTCTCTTCATCTCAAGTTTGGGCCTTGGTGGCCTACCTATAATCCTAAGGATCCGGAACGGGCGTCCTTCACCATACTATTGCATGGCGCACTAGATGCTCTAGGGGGGCCAACTAAGTCCTAGATGGAATTCAAGATTAAGAAGAAATAACCTTACCGCCCAACATCTTGGGTTAGCCCAATATGAATAGATGGATCATGCACATATCAAAGGGGCCCAATGGTTTGGGTTAACCCACTTAGAGAATGATGAGAATGGGCCTACCAAGGTCTAAGGGAAGGTCACAATGTAGACATTTAATCATCATTGCCCATTAATGTGGACATTTAATCAAAATTACTCCCAAGGAGTGGCCTACATAGGGCCTAACATACTAGTGGGCCCATGACCTCACATAAAGGCCTAATACACATCCCATTAGGCCTTACACACAAAGGCCTCATACACATCACAATGGGCCTCATCATATGGGCCATATATACATCACATTGGGCCTGATATCTGGGCCTCAAATACATCACAATGACACTCACACCTGGGCCTCAAATACATCTCAAGGGGCCTCATTTTTTGGCCCCAAATACATCACAATGGGCTCACACCTGGGCCTCAAATACATCTCAAAGGGCCTCATGCCTGGGCCCCAAATACATCACAATAGGCCTCATTACATCACATCGGTCCTTACCAAATGGGCCTTATACACATTAAATTGGATCATTTAGGTCAGATACATACATCACATGGGGCCCATGTCCCTTGTGGACGGTGTGGATATACATCATATGGCCTCACGGATGCACGATGTGGATTTAACACATATATCACGGTGGGCCGTAAATGGACAACATGTATGTAAAATACATATATCAAGGTGGACCACACACAAATGGAAGGCGTGGTATACAACACATTATTAAGGTAGGGGCCCACACAGCCTAAAACGGATGAACAGCGTGGATGTAAGCCACATACATCACGGTTGGCTCCGTACAACATCAGATGGATGGCATGGCTATAGAATACATATTTCAGGGTAAGGCCCCACCCCACACATGCAACACGTGTGGGTGGGTCCCACCGCCTATAGAAATAGGTGGACAGTATGGAGAAACACATACATCATGGTGCGCCCCACACCTGCACCATCTAGATGGACGGTGTGGATGTAGAACATATACATTAAGGTGGATCCCATCCCACACGTGCAGCATGTGTGGGTGAGTCTCACCACGCCAAATGGATGGACGATATAACACATACCTCATGTACAGACCCACAGAACTTACTAACGTCATCAGTAGTGGGACCCACCGCCCCTATTGGACGGACGGTGTGGGTCTAGCACATGCATCACACGTGGGTCCAACGTGCACATGGCACAACTAGATATAGATAAAGCTGATATTTCTGATTTCCTTGATCCAAACCTGTCCAGCAGTGGACAGTAAGGTGGGCTCCACTAACTGGACGCTCAAAAAAAATATGGATAGCTTGGATTTTTGCTAAACACAATAGGTGGGCCACACACCTCATCATCACCAAAAACGAAAGAGAGAGAGAGAGAGAGGGAGAAATAGGTGATGAAGGGACACCACCACTCTGGGTCCCTCATTACATGCATCATACACCATACATCAACATAGAAAAGAAATCTAGACAACAACATAAAATGAAAATCTGAGGTGGGAACACCATCCCCACCATGCAAATCAGGGGTCTAGATGACCCTTAAAGGCATGGATTAAAGAAAAACCCAACATGGTGGGGTCAATAGAGAATGGACCCTCCTCGGCTCATGCATGCAAGAAGATGGGCCAAAGGCCACATCAAGGGGGTCATGAAGGATCTCCACCATGGATTGGTGGGTCCTACATGATCCTAAGGAAGAAAACTAAAGAAAGAATGGAAGATCTACCCTAAACATGGCACTCACCTCCAAATCTTCTTATCCTTCTTCCACCAATGGATTTCAATGCTCCAAGGGGTGGGATTCAATGGTTGGGATTGATTTTTGAGGGTTGGATTTGGGGGTGGAGAGCTTGCGAACAGCTAGAATTTTTTTGGGAGCTCTCTTCTCTTTTGCAATGAAGGATGAAAAATGAGAAAGAAATGGAGGGAAAGAGAGATAAGAGAGAGAAAGAGAGAGAGAGAGAGAGAGAGAGAGAGAGAGAGAGAGAGATGATTTTTGTAAGGTAATGATGATAGGTGTAAGGCATGTTCTCATGGAGAAAAAAGTAATTATGGGCTAGGGACTAGGGTGGCTAGGATAGGATAGGTATGTAGGTTAGGGTGATGATTACTTGCTGGGGAATAATCATATCTGGGATAGGTGGGTCCCACAATCACTCGATCAATGGCCGAAATTATGCGTGGCCCACATCTAATGATCTAGATATCGAATTGGCACACGAGATGTGGCATTGGAACTATGGTGAAGGCGAAGTCGCAGTGGCGCAGGTCTCGGGATGAGTCGACTTGGGTTTACAGGATATGACTTAGGGTCATGCACAAATAAAATCTATAGGTTGTGTGTCGCCAGAATTCGACCAGGAGGACTGCAGGATCCTATGGAACGGAATGGTCACCAGGACATGGGCCTGACAGCTCTCCCCTCCTAATAAAAATTTTATCCTCAAAATTTACTATCATGTAGGATAAAGCTAGGGAAGAAGAGAAAGCATCATCATCATACACACACACATATATATAACAATCAATGCAATACAAGGCACAATTCAAGCACAATCAATCTGCAAACAAATGGGGATAGCGCTCTCTAATCTCAACCTCGCACTCCCAAGACACCTCATTAACAGAATGATGACCTCACTAAACCTTCACCAAAGAAATGACCTTAGTCTGGAAGACCTGCTCTTTCCGATCAAGGATGCAAATCGGTTACTCAATGTAGGATGCATCCACACAAACCTCAAGAGGCTGTCAATCAATCATGGGAACGGTGTCTGACCCACACTTCTGCAATATAGAAACATGGAAAATTTTGTGGATACGAGACAACTTAGAAGGTAAGGCAAGCCTATAGGCCACGACGCCAACGCGCCCAGTGATCTCAAAAGGTCCAATAAACCTCAGGGTGAGATTGGCCTTTGCTATAAATCGAACCATACCCTTCATGGATGAGACCTTAAGGTACACTCTGTCCCCAACAGTGAACTCTAAGGGACAATGCCAGCGATCAGCAAAACTCTTCTATCGGCTCTGAGTTGTGCGCATCCTTTACCTGATGCTGTCGAAGACCTTGGACATCTACTTCACAAGCTCGGGGCCTAAGAGAAGATGCTCTCTAACCTTAGCTCAATAACTAGGAGACCTACTGTAACACCCTGAAAATCGGGGGTCGTGTATAAACCCAACTCCCGAGTTCCAGACCGTCACTTATGCAACAAAAATGATTATAATTCAATGTTGTCTAAGTTAAAGCATCCACATGAGTAAAAGTATACCAAAACTGCAATTCATACTCTAGATTCAGTGATAAAAGCAAGCGGAAGACTAAAAGATATACATATCACTGTATGGAAAACAAAATAGATCTCAACTATCTCCAAAGTATGAATACATCTCTGAGTCTCATATACATGTAAATAAGTAAAATCAAAATGTCAAAAGTAGTCCCACTGAGAAGTCCCGCCAATCTAGGCCACCTAAGCAAAGCCATCATGGTACTACATATATGAGAACTCGTCCTAGTCCTCATCATAGTCCGGCTCTGCCTCCTGAATCACCGCCTCACCTGCATCTAAGACAGGGTCTGGTGGGTGTTGCAAACACCATCCCGTAACGTGGGAGTAAGTAGCTAACTCAGTGGAATAATAGAGCAAGGATTAGCATGTTCTCAAATCAATCATGCGATAATAGTAAAGCAGTAAATCAAACATTCCTAATACTGTTGTTAATACAATATGACATGACATGATGGATGCCCTCACCGACATTCTCCCTCATACGGCACCATCTGCGTCCACGGCATGCTTGCGTATCGCTCAGTGCTCCACATCTTTCAGGCACATGTAATGTGATGTTGATATGATTACCGAGTTATTATTAGTCCTTTTCATACAGCAATATTGGGAAACTAAGGTACTTCCCTTATATCAATCCCAACACAGATCCTGTCTAGGGTCGTCACTCCTAGTAATCTCATACGATGTATATTTTGTAGGTCGCTATAAGGGCTGTCAGGGCTGTTGCTCGCACTCGTTGCACCGCTCCCCCATCACCTTATCAATACAGGCCTACTGTACTCTCACTGCTACGGAAGGGTCGTCGCCTCCCGTAGACTCAGAATACACTCACGGTCATTACAAAGGACTCATCTTCTGATCTGTGTAGGTCGACAGCAAGAATATAGTGTCCCATACCACCATAATCTGCTCACGAGTCATAGGTGCTCACTGGTCACTACAGGGAGGTTTGTGGCCCCAGCGTAGGCCGACAGCTCGACCACGGTGTCCCATACCACCATGCCCAGCTCATGAGTCTTTATGGATTAAGGTACCATGGTTGACAGGGTTTACAATGGTAAGTTCAGTACCCTAGGTTCAAGCAGTTATGACTCATACAGGGTGAACATACAATGGCCAGTCGGGTTACTTGACAGGCTCGACTAGCACCAGCGCATCTCAAGTCGAACGACATGAAGTGCATAAAACACCTCGTGTGGCCTAACCACTGCCGCCAACTCCAAAACACGTCTCGCGTTCATCAACGCGTCGTTCGTGGCAAAGATAAGCCAACCACGAATTTACTCAGTTACCGATTGCCTGGACTAGGTATAGTCCCAAACATTTATGAATTCACATCAGCAATCATGTAAGAGTAATGGAAATGAAATACAACAGTGTGAGCATATTAACACATGTTATAACATACAACTTAAGTAAATCATCTAACACATTTATTTCATACATATAATGAAATCATGCATATAGCCAACATGTAGGAAATCATTTACATCAGCATATTATTTGAGAATTCAATCTCAAACTAATTCATAACACCATTAAATTCAATACATACTAATACAAACATTTATACAAACACTTAGTCTACACACTTAAGTCTACATATAGTATGTCGACTCAAAGTGCACATTTGGGCGAATCTCTTTGCCAAACTGATTATGCACGCATTCCTAATATCCTAATGCGACAAGAATCCATGTCAATCACATCAGCAAAATATGGATGAAAACAGTATTTCTTACAAATGACTAAAATGCCCTAAATCTCATATTCTTCGTCTGCTTACGAAATAGGAAACGGACCGCATGTTGTACATGTCAAACGGCATTGCCATCGATAATCTACTATTAAACGATATTGAAAGCGTTGAAAACAGTCAATCAAAGCGTCTAAAATCTGCACCTTTTCTCCTATAAGTGTATTGATTCGAACGGAGCGTGTATGCTTCGTCTACGACGAACCGGGAACCTATTTTACAAGATGTATCAGTTACCATGCTAAGGAACCAAAGGAACCTTAAATTAGCAAGTATTTGGGGTATTTGCTTACCTAGAATCACGGTGAAATCGCTGGAAAAGTGATTGAGGCGCGTTGCTTAAGCACGTGCAACACGTAGTGCAAGCAGCAGGAAATCTTCTCCCACTCTCTCTCACAATCTCTCACCTTTTCTCTCACACCAGCTACAGTTTCTAGCAAATTCGGATGGGTGAGAGAAGTGAGGGTTTAAGCCCCTTTTATAACCTAAAACTTGCCCAAAACAGGCTTGGGAACAATGTTTACTTGATGCCTAACCAAATTGGGGCTATTTCGGTCCAAAAAGACATTTCTGGTGGTCCCCTGGCCGAACGCGATCGGACTTAAGTTCATGCACGTCGGATGTCGCTCACATCCCATTTTCAGACCAGTAGTGTTCGTAGATCGCACGTGGCGGTCCAGTTTCAGTTCAGCGGTCATCGCACGTAGATCAGGTCTACAAGTCTCGTGATATGAAATAGAAATTTTTCCTGATCCGAGGGTGTAATTTGGCTGAATTCTGATGGTCAGAACGCTTATTAATAACGCGTCAAGTCGTGTGCCAGATTTGAATTTTAAATTCCAAATCTAACCCTGTTCTCACTCTCTTCACTCTAGGCTCAATGAAATAGCCTCTGAATATCGGTTGGACTTGATTTTTGAAATGATTGTCAAGTCCAGCTAGGCGGTTATAATGGTCTAAGATTGTAGGTATCGGACTTTCGACGCGCATTCTAGATCCAATACAAAGTTTCAAAGAGGTCCTGAGAACAAACCGGTTTAGAGTTTGATCCGAGGTTTTAGAATATTATAACGTCATTGGTTCTACTCGCTTTAGGTCTTGTAGAACGTATTTAAAGTGATCAGGGACTATTTCCCAGATACTCTAGCGTTGCGCTAGCTAACTTACACATAATTTCCAAAGGAATTAATCCTACGCGATTTCTGGTCGAGTTGGTACTCGAGTCCAAGTATGAATTTTTCCAGGGCGTTACACCTACACGACTTACCATATAAAACCTCTAAGGGAGTCATACCAATAGTCACCTAATAGTTGTTATTATACACAAACTTAGCTAGGTGTAAATGCTCATCCCAGCTACCCGAGAAGTCGATCACGCAAGAACAAAGCACATCCTCAAGAATTTAGTTGACCCTCTCAATCTTTCCATTGGTCTGCGAATGATATGCGGTGCTAAACTGCAAGGCAGACCCCATAGCCTTCTGAAAGCTCCTCCAAAACTGGGATGTGAACCTCGGGTCTTGGTCAAAAATAAATGAAATTGGAACACTATGCAGTCTCACAATCTCATCAACAAATAATCTGGCAAGCTGTTCTAAATGCCAAGTCGCATGAATCGTAAGAAAATGTGTCAACTTCATCATACGACCCATGATAAACAAGATGGTTTAATGACTGCGCTGAGTCCTCGGCAAGCTCATAATGAAATCTATGGATACATGGTCCCACTTGCACATTGGGACGCTCAACGGCTTTAATGGACCTCGGGGTCTCTGATGATCGACCTTGACACGCTGGCAAGTGTCACACTCAGCCACAAAACTGGCTATCTAGCGCTTCATCCTTGCCCAAAAATACTACCTCCTCATATTATGATATATCTTTGTCGAGCTAAGGTGGATAAAAAACCACGATCGATGTGCCTCGGTCATAAGATCTCTACGTAACTTTGAAACATCATGGACACATAACCAGCCTCTGAAGGGAAGTCCACCATCAGAACCAATCTGTCAATCTAACTGACTCTCAGATGTTGCCTCTGCCCAATAACTCTACAACGACTCATCTACCTACTAAGCCTCGATCACCCTTATGAAAAGAGAGGGTTGAATCGATAGGCTCGATAACTGCACAATAAAAGACTACAAGCAGATCTTGAAGTCGAATGCTGACACATCCTTAAGCACCTTTCAGTCATAAATCATTATGTGCGCCACCAGGCCTTGTGACTGACGGCTAAGGGCATTTGCCACTACGTTCACCTTACTTGGGTGGTACTGAAGATCAAAATTGTAATCCTTCAGGAGCTCCATCCAACATCTCTACCTCATGTTCAGCTCGGACTGAGAGAATAGATACTGCAAGCTCACGTGGTCGGAGAAGATCTTGAACCTGACCCCATAGAGATAGTGCCTCCACACGTTCAGTGTGAAGATAACTACTGCCAATTCCAAATCATGTGTGAGGTAGTTCAGCTCATGGACCTTGAGCTAGCAAGATACATAAGCTAACGATTTCTTGTGCTGCATCAGGACATCACCCAAACCGATACCCGAAGCATCGATAAATACAACAAATCCATCACTCCAAGAGGGAAGAGTGAGGACAGGAGCAAACGTGAGGCAGTCCTTCAGCTCCATAAATGCTTGCTCATAGGCGTAACTCTACACAAACTCTTTGTCCTTCTGAGTCAACTTAGTCAGCGATGCTGCGATCGTGAGAATCCCTCGATAAATCGTCAATAATATCCCACTAAGCCAAGAAAATTATGGATCTCAGACGCATTCGTGGACTGGCCCCACTGATGCACTGCATCAACCTTTGAGGGGTCCACTACGACATCCTCCCTCGTCACCACATGACTAAGGAACTTCACCTTCTCCTTCTAAAACTTGTACTTCTCCAGCTTCGCATACAGCCGGTGGGCACGGAGGGTCTGTAAGTCGATCTTCAAATGTTCCTCATGGTCCTCGTGGGTCCTCGATTAGACAGAATGTCGTTGATAAAGACCACAAAAAACTGATCAAGATAAGGCTAGAAAACCTCATTTATCAACTGCATGAAGACCATGGGTGCATTAGTCAGTCCAAAGGACATGACCTGAAACTCAAAGTGGCCATAGCGCGTCCTGAAAGGTGTCTTCGGGATGTTCACCTCTCATACTCGAATCTCATGATAACCGAATTGTAGGTCAATCTTTGAAAAGAACTGTACACTTTACACCTGATTAAACAAATCATCAATCCTAAGGAGCGAATACTTGTTCTTGGTCATGACCTAGTTAACCTCACGATAATCCATGCTGATCCTCAACGAGCCTTCATCCTTCCTGACAAATAGTACTGGCTCTCCCTACGGTGAACTGCTCAGACAAATGAATCCCAACTCATGTCACTCGTCCAACTGTCGCTGCAGCTATCACAACTGCATCAGTGTCATACAAAATGGGTCGTTCGAGATAGGTGTAGTATCAGGCATAAGGTCAATCTGGAACTCAATGTGCCAGCACGGTGGCAATCCCCGAATCTCCTGAAACACATCGGAGAAATAGTAAACTATTGAAAAATGCTCAATGCTCACTGCGACGAGCTCGTCTACTGCACATAGCATTGAACAAGAAAATGGGTCTCCTCTAAGCTTGGCAACAAACTGGAACTGTGACAAGCTAAGTATACAAAATGTGACTGTCCTCGCGGAGTAGTCCAAGATGGCGTGGTACTCGATGAGCCAATCCATGCCCAGGATGATGTCGAACTCTGACATCAGCAACACAAACAAATTAGCAAGCAAGAAGGACCCCTTGACCAAGACGGGGCAAGACAAACAACATTGGCCTAATACTGTAGTCTTCCCCAAGGGCGTCGATGCTGTCAGTCCCTCACAGGAAGACTCTGTCGGCAATCTAGTCGAATGGTAAAAATCCTGGACATGAAAGAATGAGATGCACCAGAATCAAATAGAACTCAAGCAATGCATGCTGAGACAGGAAGAATACCTTCAACGACTCCTTCAGAGGACTGTGACTCTTGCTGAGCTGCATAGAATCTAGCTTGAGTTGTTTGGGGAGGTGTTTGTCCCCTCTGAGGGTGCTTCTTCTGCTGCTGACACTGTGGCGGCCCATACTGCTGTCTCAGCTGTGAGTGGGGCCTCTACAGCGGAGGTGGCTGCGGTCGTTGCTACTGCAGTCACTTCTGCTAAGGTCACTGCTACTGAGGTACTCTCGGCTATTGTTGCTATTGTTGAGGGCGGGGGCACTCCTGCATATGATGCCCTACTCAACCACATCTAAAACATATCCCTGAAAATGGCCTCTGGGGTGGTGCCAGAGGTGCCACTAGTGCTTGGCGGGTTGTGTACCTCTGCTGTTGTCATTGTTGCTACTAGTAGGTGTCACCGGAGGGGGCCTGCTACTTCTGATATCTCCTCTGATCTCGATCGCTCTGCATATTAGCCCAATCAGGCTCATAAATCTGAGCCCTCCATCGGAGGCCGTAACACAAGCCATTCTCGAAACGTTGGGCCTCCTGCCCCTCATCCTCAACCAAATACGATGTGAATCTCGATAGCGCCATAAAATGGGTTGCGTACTAAGCCACAGACATCTCCCTGGACCAAGGTCATAAACTCCCATGTTCGCTGCCGATAAATGTGGTCGGGGATGTACTGTCGGTCGAATCGGTCAACGAAGTCCTCCCATGTCTAGACGAAGTCAGCTCCTACAACACGGGTGACAGAGGTCCACCAGTGCTCGACCTCGCCCTCAAACAAATACATGGCCAAAGGGACCCACTGCTGGGTCGTACACCTCATAGTCTCAAACATCTTCTCCACTCGGGAGCGCCACCTCTCTAATTCGGTCAGATCGGGCTTTCCCTAAAATCGTGGGGGATCGAGCTGAAGGAACTCTCTTAACAAGGCACTCATACGTTCCTGATCTACCTGCTTCGGGGTCTCCGTGGGGCGCCTGCCCTACCCCTGAAGGGCGACTGTCACTGCCTGAAGCATCTGTTGCAACTGCTCTGCACCAACTGGTATGGTAGGGGCCACGCTGCTCTCAAGCAGAGGCGCAATATTTGTAGGGCCTTGGGCATGAAAATAGGAGGCTTCAGCAGGGAACGGGAACTGTAGGAGGTGAAATAAGAACCTCGGGCGGAGGAACGAGATCCTCAAGTGGTGGAGCGGGAGCCACTCGGGTCACTCAGGTACCTCAGGCGCTTCGTGTCCCTTGTGTTCCTTGTGTGCCTCACATACCTCGTCGAGGTGGCACGGTCTACAGTAAAGAATAAAGGTGTCCATCAGCCTTGAGAACCTTCGAAGGGTCAAACATTAGGGAATCAATTCAAAAATATTACGCACTCGGGACCTACTCGCCCTAAGCTCACAATAGTTATGTGATGTTGTCCTGAGTTATTCTCAAGTTATACTCTGATACTAAATACTATCACACACAAAACTCAGAAACCTGGCTCACAAAATTCCCAATCACAAAATCTGGCTCCGACAACCTTCGTAGCACCCCATTCTCAGCTCTCAACACCCATATACTAGGTTTCGATCCTGATATCCTACAAGGAGGATTTTCAGCATGAATTAGTCCATAATAAGCATAACCTTGAGCATAACCCATGAACAATAACCAGAACTCCATCACAAAATCCACTATGATAAAAAAAACTTTAACACATAATGCGTAAAAAGGAAAATACAATGATAAGAATGACAAAACTCAAGAATCTCTACATCACACTCCTGCTCCTGCTCAGCTACCGTCTTGCATCACCTGCACGCATCAATCGTGCATAAGTTTATAGAAAGTTTAGAGGGTGGTGATAGTATATGCGCAATATAAGCGTGCTCAGAATGTAATATCAGAGTAGTGCAGAATAAACTGGTAAGTCCATAAATGCAATCAGCTCTACCAAAGCTATACGATGCAAGGTATGAATGTTATTGGCCACATCAAGGCCATGCGATGCAAGGCATGAATGCTATCGGTCACACCAAGGCCATACAATGCAAGGCCTACATAGCCAATGTCATGTGTAAGATGCAGCTCAAGCATACTAATCCACATATCAATCCAGCTCATCTCTGAAGCATCATATATCAATACAGTTCTCTCTAGATAATCACTAGGGTCTAATACACTATACACCACATTGTCGCCTTACACTAAATGCACAGTCAATGTCTATCCGGCACGTTAATAGCGGACTCATTTATGAGTTGGTCATACTCTGCCTAACAATTGCCCCCTACCCTCGGGTGGGTAAGGCCACACCCCCTTCCAACTGACCACGACAAAGTGGGAGACGCGACCTCCTAGTATTTAGCCCTCTTATGCTTATGTATCCACTTGGTCTTGACGTTGGAGCATCTTCCGCTACCGTCAGATTTAGGGACTTTCACCCAAGGACATCCTTCCCCCCCATGTAAAGAGAAGATTTCCAGTGTTCAAACCTGCCATCCACGATATGCTTGTGGAGGTTATGGCCATGATGTCATTAGGCGTACAACAATCACAACACACAATCCAAGATGCATGAGTCACATAGTCCAATCATGCATTAATCTTGCACATATCGTGCACTCATGTGGGACAACTCCACCTATCAGGGAGTCCCATAAATAACCTGCCCTATGACATATGCAATGGTCAACCACATCTCATAACACACATGCAGATGATGCGTATGGGCAAGTATCACGATGCTATGCTATTACATACTCATAATCGGTATCGATAATCGGCCCATATACAAGGTGGGATCCATAGATGAACAACCGAGCTAAACCATAACATAAAGATCGGGGCTCGACTGTGGATATACCAAATTCGATAACACAAATCCACCCATTTATAGCAATGATAAACTCTCCTCATCTCAAGGTTAGGCCTAGGTGACCTACCCATAATCCTAAGGATCCGGAACAGGATTCCTTCACCATTCTATTGCATGGCCCACTAGATGCTCTAAGGGGCCCAAATAAGTCTTAGATGGACTCCAAGATTAAGAAGAAATAACCATACAAGCAAACAATGGGGGGCTCAACATCTTGGGTTAACCCAATATGATTAAATGGATCATGCACATAACAATGGGGCCCATTGATTTGGGTTAACCCACTTAGAGAATGATGAGAATGGGCCTAACAAGGTCTAAGGGAAGGTCAAAATGTGGACATTTAACCAGCATTTCCTATCAATGTAGACATTTAACCAACATTGCTCCCAAGGAGTGGCTCACATAGAGCCTAACATATAGTGGGCCCATGGCCTCACATAAGGGCTCAATACACATCCCATTAGGCCTCACTCACAAAGGCCTCATACACATCACAATGGGCCTCATCATATGGGCCATATATACATCATATTGGGCCTGATATATGGGCCTCAAATAGATCATAATGGGCCTCACACCTGGGCTTCAAATACATCTCATTAGGCCTCATTTTTGGGCCCTAAATACATCACAATAGGCGTCACACCTTGGCCTCAAATACATCTCAATGGGCCTCATACCTGGGCTCCAAATACATCACAATAGGCCTTATTACATCACATTAAGCCTTGCCAAATGGGCCTTATACACATCAGATTGGGCCGTTTGGGTCAAACATTTACATCACATAGGCACACGTCCCATGTGGACGGTGTGGATATACATCATATGGCCTCATGGATGCACGATGTGGATTTAACACATATATCACGGTGGGCCACGGATGGGCAATGTGTATATAAACTACATATATCAAGGTGGATCACACACACATGGAAGGCATGGTATACAACACATCATTAAGGTAGGGGCACACATAGCCCAAAATGGACGGACAACGTGGATGTAAGCCACATACATCATGGTTGGCTCCATACAATAGTAGATGGATGGCGTGGCTATAGAATACAAATATCAAGGTAAGGCCCCACCCCACACATGCAGCACATGTGGGTGGGTCCCACCACCTACAGAAATAGGTGGACGGCGGGGAGAAACACATGCATCACGATGCGCCCCACACCTGCACCGTCCAAATAGACGGTGTGGATATAGAAAATATACATCAAGTTGGATCCCATCCCACACGTGTAACACACATGGGTGGGTCCCACCGCACCAAATGGATGGACGGTATAACACATAACTCTTGTACAGACCCACAAAACTTGTTGAGGTCAGCAGCATTGGGACCCACCGCCCCTACTGGACGGACGGTGTGGGTCCAGCACATGCATCACACATGGGTCCCATGTGCACGTGGCCCACCTGGTTATAGATAAAGCCGATATTTGTGGTTTCCTTCATGCAGACCTATTTAGTAGTGGACAACAAGTTGGGCTCCATCAACTGGATGCTTAAAAAAATCTTGACAGCCAGGATTTTTGCTAAACACAATAGGTGGGCCACACACCTCATCCTCACCATAAAATGAAAGAGAGAGAGAGAGAGAGGGTGAAATTGGTGATGGAGGGACCCTACTACTATGGGTCCATCATTACATGCATCATACACCATACATCAACATAGAAAAGAAATCTAGACAGCAACATAACATAAAAATTTGAGGTGGGGACACCATCCCCACCAAGCAAATAAGGGGTCTAGATGACCCTTAAAGGCATGGATTAAAGAAAAACCCAACATGGTGGGGTCTATGGAGAATGGACCCTCCATGGCTCATGCATGTAAGAAGATGGGCCAAAGGCCACATCAAGGGGGGTCATGGAGGATCTCTACCATGGATTGGTGGGTCCTACAAGTTCCTAAGAATGAAATTCAAAGACAGAATGGAAGATCTACCCTAAACATGACACCCACCTTCAAATCTTCTTGTCCATCTTCCACCAATGGCTTTCAATGCTTCAAGGGGTGAGATTCAATGGTTAGGACTAATTTTTGAGGGTTGAATTTAGGGCTAAAGAGCTTGCAAAGGGCTAGAATTTTTGGGATCTCTCTTCTCTCTTGCAATGGAGGATGAAAATGAGAAAATAAATGGAGGGAAAGAGAGATAAGAGAGAGAGAGAGAGAGAGAGAGAGAGAGAGAGAGATAAATGTTGTAAGGTAATGATGATAGGTGTAAGGCATGCTCTTATGGAGAAGAAAAAAGTAATTATGAGTTAGGGACTGGGGTGGCTAGGGTGGCTAGGGTAGGGTGGGTAGGTAGGTTAGGTTGATGATTACTTGCTAGGGAATAATCATATCTGGGATAGGTGGGTCACACAATCACGTGATTAATGGCCGGAATCATGCACGACCCACATCTTATGATCTAGACTTTGGATTGGTGCACGAGACATGGCGTTGGAACTACGGCGACGTCATGGTCACAATGGCATAGGTCTTAGGCTGAGTCAACTCGAGTTTACAGGATATGACTTAAGGTCACGACAAATGAATTTTATAGGTCGTGGGTCACCAGAATTCGACCGGGAGGACAACGGGATCCTATGGAATGGAATGGTCACTAGGACATGAGCCTGACACACGTCTCCAGAGCATCAGAGTATAGAGTTAAGATGGCTTTATCTTCCATGAATGATTCAATCAAATTGATATCGTGGGCATTATCAACTTCCTCGGTTTATTTGTACAAATTGAAAATATTGAGCTCTAATGTAATGTTCCCGAAAGTTAATTTCATAATCTCATTCCTGCAATTGATGATTGTGTTTGATGGGGCAAGGAATGGACGACCTAAGATGACTGGAATCTGAGTGCTCACATCTATAATGGGTTATGTATTCAAAATGATAAAATCTACTTCATAGTAGAATTTGTCGACTTGGACAAGCACATCCTCGATCATTCCTCTCAGTATATGAACCGATCGATCAACTAATTGAAGTGTGGTCCTGGTGGATTTTAATTCACCAAGGCCAAGCTTTTTGTAGAACAAGGAATCAGATTCACACTTGCTCCTAAATCAAGAAGTGTATGCTCAATCCGATGGTCCCCAATTACACGAGACAGTTGGGCTACCCGGATCTTTGTGCTTTATGGCATATCTTGCTTTAGGATGACACTCACTTTCTCAGTTATCAAAATTTTCTTTTGTATACTTTACCATCTTTTGCTTGTGCAAAGGTCTTTCAGGAACTTGGCATTTGAGGGTATTTATTTAATGACATCCAAGAGAGGAATGTTGACTTTAACTTGTTTTAGAACCTCTAAAATATCCTGATAATTAGATAGAGGTTTTAATGCAATCAACCATTGGGGGGATTGTACAACTAGCTTGTATGCTCTTTCTGGTTCTTTCTCTTGTGGAGTAATGCTAGGTATATCACTCTTAAATTAATTCAAGTACTTAGGCTTTTCAGCCCTCATTGGAATAGTTTTGTCAAATGTCTTTCCACTTCTAAGAGTGGTGATAGACTTGGATTGCTCTATTTGATTTGAAGATCTTGGGTCACTTATGTCACATTACGGTCTCAGATTGGGTAGAAGTTGGGCTGGAAAAGTCCCTTTCTCCCCAATTGCTAAGTGTGCCTCAATCCTTTGAATAGACAATGCAAACATTTCCATAGTTGTTTTAAGATATTGGAATGCTTGCACTATATTTTGGTTGAATAGCTCTTAGTTTTGTATGAATTTTTGAATCGTATTCTCTTGAAGCCTCCTTTGAATAAGAAGTTGAGTAAAAGGCCCTGTTCCTCCAACTGAAGTTGAGATGGTTCCTCCAGCTAGGATTGTATATATTTGAAGTAGGTCTGTTGAATTGGCATTGGTAATTATTTATGATGTTTGATTACTCATTCAATAACTCTTGAAATGTAAGAATTGTAGGATGTAAGGCCCGTATCCTAGTATCGTACCATTCCACCAACTCCCGCGATCTTCCCTATTGAATTTCAGTGACCTACGACCTGTAGATAAAGATTGTGCGCAACCCTAAGTCGCATCCCGAAGATTGAGGCCGACTCGACTCGAAACCTATATCCTTGCGACCGTATCGTGCCGCGGTTCCAACGCTGCGTCTTGTGCACCAATGCGATACCTAGGCTAGGAGTAGTGGACCCATGTATATTTCAAGGAAACACTGCGCGTTGCGAATCTCGAGAGAGGAATCTCTACCCATCCTTTCACATCAACTAGTCAAGTATAACCCATGACTAGCCCATTCTTTTCTTCCCACCAAGACAAGCAACTCATTCCCAAAGTTAACTCTCATGTCACTCCTCTTACACCACTATACCTTCCACCCCATCCTTTCTTGTACACCCATCCTTCTCTCCTTACATCTCCCATCTTTCACTCATTCCATTCTCTACAATTCCCTAGCAACTAAGAGAAGAAACATCCTAAGGAGAGAAAATAAGATAAGTAGTAGATCCATTTTCCTAGCCCAAATCTCACCATCCAACCCTCCAAACTTCATCATCTACCATTGAAAAGAGAGCTTAAGAGATAAGGATTTCAAGGAGCCAAGAAAATAAGCTATAGGTCGGTGTTTATAGGATTAAATTGTAATATGTTTTTGTGATGGGCCAAGTGGAACCTATTGGCTAATGGTATGGATCCTATTTGGGACCTAAGGTGTGGCCAATGGCCCACCATGATTCATATATGTAAATCCATGATGGGTACATTCTCCATGGACTCCACCATGATGTTTATTTGATAATCAATATATAGAGGTCATCTAGACCTTGAGTTTATGGTGGGGATGGTATCCCCATCTTAATTTCTTTATTTGAGGGCCCATATGTT
Organism: Magnolia kwangsiensis; assembly: GCA_037074715.1. Lineage (NCBI taxonomy): Eukaryota > Viridiplantae > Streptophyta > Magnoliopsida > Magnoliales > Magnoliaceae > Magnolia > Magnolia kwangsiensis. Next base: position 117,675,974 of record CM073572.1, on the reverse strand, counting down.
TTGGGACCTATCTTGATGTATGTAATATAGTTTAAGGGAGCTCATAGTGGCGGAGCACCCTTCCACCATGCGTCTCTCTCTCTCTCTCTATCTCGCTCTTTCCCTGTTGATGGCCCACCTTGATGCGTGAGTTTTATCAACGCCGTCCACCCAAGTAGGACACCTCATTGTTGTCCACTTTAGGCCTGCATGACCAGACGGTCACACGGGCCCAAGTGGAAAGGGGAAACACAAATATTAGCTTGATTCAAGTGGGGTGGCCCACTCACGTCAACCCCACTTTGATATATCTGTTATATCCACACCGTCTAGTAGGTGGGACTGTACACCCACCAAGTATGCACTGTATCCACACCGTCCATCAGTGGGATGCCATATAGGGTCAACGGCCCATTAAGACCGTCCGTCCAGTGAGCAGGGCCCACCTTGCTGCCATTCCCATTTTCAGACAGGCCTGGATGAAGGGAAACACCAATATCAACTTGATTATGGGGCTGGTGGGCCAAGCACATGTGGACCCACCCTAATTTATGCATTATATCTATAACATCCAGCACGCAGGCCCACGCTACTGGACAATAGTGGGTGGATGCCCACCATTGAAACTGTAAGTGCAATGATTTCATATCCCTTTGGTTGTCAAATTTTGTGGTGCCAAAACCTATATCTTGTGTTCCATGTTTGAGACTATTCATTGCAATCAAGACATCGCATTTCAAGACAAGAACTTAAATGAAGAAGTTTTCAAGTCATGGATGAAGAATTCAAGTATTGAAGTCTTCAAGTTTGCATGTTCAAGATTCAATCAAGTTCAAGTATATTAGAAGATTTTGTAAAGTCAAGATCAAGCTCAAGAAGGCCTACTACAAGATTTGTACATTCTCAAGCTTCTCTTAAGGGTCATCTGAGTGTACAGACTTTCAATGTCCATCTCACTTTTAAGGTTTGTTTGACCGTAGATTGACCTTAGGATGGGCTTTACAGTAGGTCATTCTGGATACATAATTCATATATTTCAATATGCTTGTTTGGAGTGTTCTAAGACCAGTCCTAGGGACTTCAAGACCAGTCCTAGCTCTGCTACGACCAGTCTTAAGTTTTTCAGGACTAATCCTAGGTTGTTAAAGATTTTTAAATCTTTCTGGCTGTCCTACGACCAGTCCTGGACATCCTACAACCAGTCCTGTGAGTTCTACGACTCATCCTTTGACCAGTCGTAGCCCTACAACTTAAACTCCAACAACCAAATTGAGGGTCCTATGACCGGTCGTAGGTGTCTCACGACCAGTCATAGGTGGCCCACGACCGGTCGTAGACCACCCAGGACTGGTCGTGGAACCTCAAAATATTATCTCACAGAAATCTTTGAAAATCTTTGAAGCTACGACCAGTCCTAGGATCCTAAAACCAGTCGTAGACGGGATTTTTTATGCTATAAATAGAGCACGAACTTCAGAGTTTTAGAAATTCAATTCTATTCTATTCAAGCAATCTTTAGGCTATTCTCTGAGATAAGTTTGTGTTTGTTTTAAGCTACTTTGTGCTTATTTTATATTCCTTTTGCTAGCTTGTTTTTTATTTGATTTTGATCTACATTCTAATCTTATTAGAAAAGGGGAATTTCTGATATTCCTTCTTCTTGGATTCAAAATCAAATAGAACTAGCCCTTTTGATTTAAAATCAATTAGACTTAGAACCATTCTTAAAGTGAGTATTGGACTTTGAACGTTGAATCGAACTTCTACTCCGATTGGTTCTACTGGGCTTCTTCAAAAGGTGATTCAGGTATTTTACTTTTTTTTTAATTTACTTTCTTTGGTTTTGTTTGAGATTTGCCAGAAAAATCTTATTGTATTGGTTATCTGAGGAGAGCCAGAAAACTCAGATTGTGGGGTTTTTGGATTGTGTAAGCCCGAGATCAAAGACACAATTGTGAAGGTTTTAGGTGAACCTGTGAAACCTATTTTGATAGTGCATGCTAATATCCCCTGTGTGAGGATATTAGGAGTGGAGTAGCATTCTGTGTGGCTGTTGGATAACAGTTGGTATACACACAGGCGAACCACTATATATCGTTGTGTTGTGGATGTGCATTATTCTTTCATTCTTTTATTTATTCAGTTCTGTGGTTTGTATTTGTGGATGAATGTTGTAATCTTTTTATTCCAAGTAAGTGTGGAGAATGTTGTAATAACTTAGGATTTATTTCTCCAGGTTATTTCTATTTCCTTACTTTTTATTCCTCATTGGTTTGTGATACAAAGGACGTTCTAGAAATAAGGTTGTCATACCTTAAACCTTTGGTTTTTGGTGTAAGGTTGTCCTTAGAACTGATAAAGTATCATTCTCTTTATTTTAGGCTATTGAGATTACTTTAAATTTAGCATTGTGCTTTATTTCTTTTATTATTCCGCTGTTATTAGTTTTATTTACCATTGCCCTATTCATCCCCCTCTAGGGCATATAGCTAGGCTCTTTCAAGTGGTATCAGAGCCTAATAGCTCGTGCTTATTTTTTATTTATTAGATTTATTTTCTGAGCTAACGATCTAAGCTATATTAAGATGTCAAATTTTGATAGCCTATCAGTCACTAGGCCACCGCCCTTTAATGGCACAAACTATGCTAATTGGAAAGCCAGGATGAGGATCTTCCTTAAATCCTTGGATGAAAGTGTGTGGCTATCCACAGTGAATGAATGGAACCCTCCTATCACTGAAGTAACTAATAGTGATGGTTCAAAATCAATGAAAGTAACGACTTATTCTCTTTGGACCACACTTCAGAAAAGTGAAAGTAGTGCCAATACAAAAGCACTAAATGCAATTACTTGTGCATTATCACCAGATGAATTTAAAAGAATCATCTCTTGTGAAAATACAAAACAAGCATGGGATGTATTAGAAATGACACACGAGAGTACATCTATTGTTAAGAAATCTAAAGTCCAACTCCTCACAACTAAATTTGAAGAAATTCATATGGAGGAGAATGAGATGTTTATGGACTTCTATACTAGATTGAATGACATTGTGAACTCTATGTGGGGTCTTGGTGATAGAATTCCAGAAAGTAAAGTGTGCGCAAAGATACTACGCTCACTTCCTAAACGGTTCAATTCTAAAGTGACCGCGATTCAGGAACTTCGTGATACGGATACCATGAGGGTTGAGGAATTAGTTGGTTCACTTCAAACCTATGAGTTGTCCTTTAAGGCTCCTAAAGGAAAATCAATTGCTCTCAAATCATCTAAAAATGTTTCACAAGAGAGCACTTCGGATTTAGAAAATTTCGAAGATGTTATGGCACTTTTAGCAAAAAAGTTTTATAAAATTTTCAAAAATAAGAAAAAAGAGACGATCTAAACTTAGAACTCGAAAATCCTTGAAAGATAGTCAATGTTACAACTATCAAGAGTATGGGCACTTAGCTAACAAATGTCCTAAAAAGGACAAATCAAAAAGGAAAAGCATGATGGCTACTTGGGATGAATCGTCTGATTTTGAATCCTCTTCTAAATCAGAAGATTCTGAAACCGAGTCGGGCGAAGATGTTAAAGCCCTTATGACTCTAGCCAAGATCACCTTTTCAGATAATGATGATATATCTAGTGAAGAAAATCTGAATAGTGATTGTGATAATGAAGATGACCTTCAGGATGCTTATAATGCCCTGTATAGGAGAGTTGTAAAATTGTTGTCAAACTTAAATTACAAAAAGAAAAATTTTCTAAGCTTAAGGAAGATTATGAGTCTCTTGTGTTAGAAAAGTCTCATATTTTCGATTCTTTTTAAAAAACCAAAAGTGATTTAGATTTCAAAACTTCCAAAATTGAAGATTTGAGATTCGAAAATGAGAAACTCAAAAATGAGGTAGCTTCTCTTCAGAGTTTGAAAGACACATGGAGATATGCCCATGGTGATCCTAAATTGGAAAAATTATTGTCTGGATCAAGAAAATGTGGCGATCGATCTGGGTAGGGCTATGATAAGAATACATCTCCTAAACAAAAGAACATTGCTCCTAAATTTATAAAAGGAGAGTCTTCAATCTCAAAAGAAAAGAATACTTATCAAGGTTTTTCCAAAAATTCAAAGACTTTTCAAAAACCTAAAAGTAGCCATGTCAACTTTAATTTTCAAAACCGAAATCCATTGGCTGAAAAAATAATCATTCTACTCAAGGAGCTATTAAAGTCTAACTCTATAGGTTTTTCCTATAACAATAGACAGAAAAAGACCATCTATACTCCTAAACCCAAAACAGTTCTGAAATGGGTTCCTAAAGTTGCCAGCTTGGTTGCCCACACTGCTTTCAAAGCTACAAGCCATTCAAAGTGGTACCTAGATAGTGGTTCCTCCCGGCATATGACAGGTGACAAAGCTTTATTCACCGATCTAAAAGATATGACTGACGGGTCAGTCACATTTGGTGATGGAAGCAATTACAAGATCATTGGCCATGGTACGGTTCAGCTTTATAACCTTCCCTTATTTAAGAATTTTTTATATGTTGAGGGCTTAAAACACAACCTATTAAGCATTTCTCAGATATGCGATAACAACCATAGTGTGAAGTTTTCTAATCAAGGTTGTGAGATACTTGACAAAAGGGGTTCTGTTATATTAACTGGTCGCAGAACTTCTGAAAACTGCTACATCGTTAGTGATGCAAGATCATCTACTCAATCATGTTACATGGTCCATACCGATGAGACTGAATTATGGCATAAACGCCTTGGACATGTATACTATCGGAACTTATTTAGATTGAGCAAAAGAGAATTAATTAGAGGTCTACCCAAATTGCATAGAGTAGACAAAATATGTGGTGAATGCCAGTTAGGAAAACAGATTAGGAGCTCTCATAAGAAAGTGAACTCTAATACCACATCTAGACCACTCGAGCTTCTCCACATGGATCTTATTGGACCAACCAGATCAGAGAGTTAAGGAGGTAAAAAATACATCTTGGTTATCGTAGATGACTATACCAGATTCACTTGGGTATCATTCTTAAAAGATAAAACTGAAACCCTGGATGAAGTGAAAAAGGTCATCAAACGAATCCAAAATGAGAAAGGTTCTCATGATAGTAAGATCTGTAGTGATCATGGATCCGAATTTGAAAACAGTAGTTTTGAGAAACTCTATAGCGAACAGGAAATTTCACATGAATTCTCTATGCCCAAAACACCACAAAAAAATGGTATAGTTGAAAGAAAAAATAGAGTGCTTCAGGATATGGCTAATGTTATGTTGAATAGCATGAAGCTCTCTAGAAATCTTTGGGCTAAAGCAGTTAATACCGCATGTTATATTATTAATCGGGTTTATACCAGTAAATTTGATAATAAGACTGCTTATGAATTATGGTTTGAAAAGAAACCTACTGTCAAATACTTTCGAGTTTTTGGCAGCAAGTGTTATATTTTACGTGATCGTGAAAATTTAGGTAAGTTTGATACGAAGAGTGACAAAGGTATTTTTCTTGGTTATTCTTTGAACAGTCGAGCTTATAGGGTTCTAAATAAGAGAACTGATGTGATTCAAGAGTCCATCAATGTGGTCATTGATGATCATTTAAATACACCAGCTCCGAGTTCAGATGATGATGAAGCTTTTATTATTGACAATCAAGATATCTCGTCAAGTCAAAAAGAATTTAAACCAAGGACTGTTAAAGATCATCCAACCAATCAAATACTTGGAAATCCTCTCACTGGAGTTCATACTTGCAAACAACTTGAGAACATATGTAATTATGTTTGTTTTACATCCCAAATAGAACCGGTCAGTGTAAAAGATGCACTTTCTGACGCAAATTGGATTGTTGTTATGCAGGATGAACTTAATCAATTTGTTCGTAATGATGTCTGGTATCTTGTTCCTAGACCTAAAGATAAGCACATTATTGGAACAAAATGGATCTTTAAAAATAAGTCTGATGAGCATGAAAATATTATACGAAACAAGGTTAGACTAGTCGTACAAGGATACACTCAAATTGAAGGCATCGATTACGATGAAACCTTTGCTCCAGTCGCTCGCCTTGAATCAATCAGACTTTTTATTTTCATCGCATGCTTTAGAAAATTTAAAATTTATCAGATGGATGTAAAAAGTGCTTTCTTGAATGGCGATTTACATGAAGAAGTGTATGTTAAACAACCTTCAGGGTTTGAAGACCCTAAGTTATCTGACCATGTATTTCATCTCAAAAAGGCTCTCTATGGTCTAAAATAAGCGCCCAGGGCATGGTATAAAAAATTGACTAAATTCTTACTTAGTCATAGCTTTCAAGTAGGAAGTGTCGATAAGACGCTCTTTGTTAAGAAGAATAACAATGATATTTTGATGGTTCAAATATATGTTGATGATATTATTTATGGATCAACTTGCTCTAACATGTCTATTGAGTTTGCAAAGTTAATGAAATCAAGGTTCAAAATGAGCATGGTTGGCGAACTTAACTATTTTCTAGGGTTGCAAGTAAAACAACAACCTGATGAAATTTTCATTTCCCAGACCAAATATGCTTCAAACTTGGTTAAAAGGTTTGGATTTGAGAATGATAAGAACTTTGATACTCCTATGAGTAAAACGTTAAGACTCTCAAAAGACTCTACAGGCAAAGATATAGATCCTAAACTATATCATAGTATGATTGGTAGTTGGTTGTATCTTACTGCAAGTAGACCTGATATTACGTTAAGTGTTGAAATTTGTGCGAGATATCAGTCTAATCCTAAGGAATCACATCTTACTGCTATTAAACGGATTATTAGATATGTCGCAAGTACTATAAATCTGGGTCTATGGTACCCTTTTGATACTAGTGTTCAATTAGCCGGGTACTCAGATGCTGATTGGGCCGGTAATATCGATGATAGAAAATCAACCAGTGGTGGTTGTTTTTACATTGGAAATTGCTTAGTTTCTTGGTTCAGCAAGAAGCAAAGATCAATATCGCTCTCCACTACTGAGGCTGAGTATATTGCAGCTAGATATGCATGTACTCAACTAGTTTGGATGAAACGCATGCTAAGCGATTATGGAATTAAACAAAATTCAATGATCTTACATTGTGATAATTCTAGAGCTATAAATATTTCCAAAAATCCAATCCAGCATTCACGTGCTAAGCACATTGACATTAGGTATCATTACATACGTGAGTTGGTTGGAGAAAAAGTTATTTCTTTGGAATATATATCAACCGAAAATTAACTTGCTGATATATTTACTAAACCGCTCGACAAAAACAGGTTTAATAAACTGAAATTTGATCTTGGTATGTGCATTTTGCATTGAATATTCTTGCTTGCATGTATCATAGTGTATTATATTTCATATTATATTTGTTTAAATTTTAATTTTTTACAATAAAAAATGTATTTTTGGTCGATGCTCGACCGGTCATGGATGTACACGACCAGTCTTGTTACGACCGGTCGTGAACCACACTCGACCGGTCATGGTACTCATGAACATGATATATTTGGGGAAAATCCCCTTCATCTTCATTTCCACTCCGACCTATGACGAGTCGTGGCTCGACCAATTATAGGATTTCTTATTTTTCTTGAAGGTGAGTCCTATTTCATCATTTTTCTTGAAGATTCATGCTCTCTATGCTTTGATTTGATCATTGTATATCTAGATTTCATCTCTTGTTGGGTTTTTCAAGGGTTTCTTCTCAATTTGCTAATCTAGAGAAAACTCATCCCTTCTCTTGTGCATTTCGCTTGCTCTTTATATATCTTCTTGAATATGGATGCTAAAGGGAAAAAGAAAACATCCCGTGGTCCATCTTCATCTAGATCTGTACCGATAACTAAACGGCACCTTCAGTCACCCGAAGATGATTCTCAAGATGTACGAGATTTATGTGTCCGTAAAATTATCGTTGAGCATACTGCTGACCTCAATCACATTGCTCCATATGGTATTCTCCCTCTCCTTGAATCTGTTGGCTGGACTAACATTTCTCTTTGGGGTGGGCCTACATACCAGTCTATTGCCTAATCAATGGTAGCATGTATCTCAGAATTTTCTCTATTTAACATTTTCAATTGATACTAGAGAAGAAAAATTTGAAGTTGACCGTCATTTGATATCAGGTATTATGGATATACCTGTTAATGATGAAGGTATACCGATTCATACTTTTACGACAAACCATCTGAATCAGAAAAATGCATGTTAACACGAGATTTATGCAAAATTGATGCGCAATGGACACACAAAGTGAATGCGCTCCCTTCAAAGTATATGTTACCTAGATACAGAGTGTTACATCATTTCTTCATTTCTAATGTGTATCCTCGGTCTGGTAATACAATCGAGTTGACTACTTTCATGGTTCGTGTGTTGCATTCTATTGCTTCTGGTACCAAGGTCTGTCTTCCTTCTTTGATTTGTTATTTCATTATTCAGTTTCGTCTCCATCCGGGTCATAGTGATATTCCATTCGGTTATCTTATGACTATTTTAGCCACTCACATGCTTGTCAATAAACCTGTTAATGAGGCACCAATTCATCATCTTATTTTCAAAAATTCCAATCTTAATAAGATGAAGTTGGATTTGCTTCCTGGCCAAGTAGATGAAGGTGGTGTTGTGGTGATGGAGGTGTTGGTGGAGCAGCTGGAAATGAGGGAAGCTAGTGATCTTACACAACAAGATGTTAATATGGATGAGATTTTTGATGAGATAGAATCTGATTCACCAAATGATCCAGATTATGATCCATCTGGTTATGATGCACGCCTTCGTGCATTGGAGGAGAAGGTTGATAATATGAATATAGCCTACGATATGCGATTTAAGTACATGCAAAAATATCTTCGTCGCATTAATATGGGGTTACACCAGATTGATCCGACTATCCCTGCTCCCTCCTTTGGATCAGATTAGGTGAATTATCTTCTGGATAGTATAACATTATCTTTTATTTTGGATATGTATTATGGATTATGGTTTGATAACATTGTCTTTTGGATATTGTATTATGGATTAATGATGGCTTGATGCCTCAGGTTTATATTTTGAAATATGCTTTGTCCTTTCATATCTCCTTCTCATTATCTACTTATTACTCTCTATGTTCTCTTTTCTTTTGTGACTTTTTCTTGTCATTTTGTGACAAAAAGGGAGAGTAGTACGGTAAAGAAAGGGAGTAGTATGGAAAGGGGGAGTAATTTATTTTTGTTTAAATTGATTGATTGAGAAGGATATGTGGATGAGAATATGTTATTGACTGTTTATATGAGCAGTACTCGTATTACTCAGGGGGAGTAGAGTAATTTATGATTTTACGGCTCATGATTCCTTATTATCTTCTATGCTATGTGTTTTGTCACAAATTTGACAAAGGGGGAGATTGTAAGTGTTATGATTTCATATCCCTTTGGTTGTCAAATTTTGTGGTGTCAAAACCTATATCTTGTGTTTCATGTTTGAGACTATTCATTGCAATCAAGACATCGCATTTCAAGACAAGAACTTAAATGAAGAAGTTTTCAAGTCATGGATAAAGAATTCAAGTATTGAAGTCTTCAAGTTTGCATGTTCAATATTTAATCAAGTTCAAGTATATTAGAAGATTTTGTTAAGTCAAGATCAAGCTCAAGAAGGCCTACTACAAGATTTGTATATTCTCAAACTTCTCTTAAGGGTCATCTGAGTGTACAGACTTTCAATGTCCATCTCACTTTTAAGGTTTGTTTGACCTTAGATTGACCTTAGGATGGACTTTACAGTAGGTCATTCTGGATACATAATTCATATATTTCAATATGCTTGTTTGGAGTGTTCTAAGACAAGTCCTAGGGACTTCAAGACCAGTCCTAGCTCTGCTACGACCAGTCTTAAGTTTTTCAGGACCAGTCATAGGTTGTTGAAGATTTTTGAATCTTTCTGGCTGTCCTACGACCAGTCCTGTGAGTTCTACGACTCATCCATTGACCAGTCGTAGCCCTATGACTCAAACTCCAGCAACCAAATTGAGGGTCCTATGACCGGTCGTAGGTGTCTCATGACCTGTCATAGGTGGCCCACGACCGGTCGTAGACCACCCAGGACCGGTTGTGGAACCATAAAATCTTATCCCGTGGAAATCTTTGAAAATCTTTGAAGCTAGGACCAGTCCTAGGATCCTAAGACCAGTCGTAGACGGGATTTTTTAGGCTATAAATAGAGCACGAACTTCAGATTTTTAGAAATTCAATTTAATTCTATTCAAGCAATCTTTAGGCTATTCTCTGAGATAAGTTTATGTTTGTTTTAAGTTACTTTGTGCTTATTTTATATTCCTTTTGCTAGCTTGTTTTTTATTTGATTTTGATCTACATTCCAATCTTACTAGAAATGGGGAATTTCTGATATTCCTTCTTCTTGGATTCAAAATCAAATAGAACTAGCCCTTTTGATTTAAAATCAATTAGACTTAGAACCATTCTTAAAGTGAGTATTGGACTTTGAACGTTGAATCGAACTTCTACTCCGATTGGTTCTACCGGGCTTCTTCAAAAGGTGATTCAGGTATTTTACTTTTTTTTTAATTTACTTTCTTTGGTTTTGTTTGAGATTTGCCAGAAAAATCTCATTGTATTGGTTATCTGAGGAGAGCCAGAAAACTCAGATTGTGGGGTTTTTGGATTGTGTAAGCCCGAGATCAAAGACACAATTGTGAAGGTTTTAGGTGAACCTGTGAAACCTATTTTGATAGTGCATGCTAATATCCCCTGTGTGAGGATATTAGGAGTGGAGTAGCATTCTGTGTGGCTGTTGGATAACAGTTGGTGTACACACAGGCGAACCACTATATATCGTTGTGTTGTGGATGTGCATTATTCTTTCATTCTTTTATTCATTCAGTTCTGTGGTTTGTATTCGTGGATGAATGTTGTAATCTTTTTATTCCAAGTAAGTGTGGAGAATGTTGTAATAACTTAGGATTTATTTCTGCAAGTTATTTCTATTTCCTTGCTTTTTATTCCTCATTGGTTTGTGATACAAAGGACGTTTTAGAAATAAGGTTGTCCTACCTTAAACCTTTGGTTTTTGGTGTAAGGTTGTCCTTAGAACTGATAAAGTATCATTCTCTTTATTTTAAGCTATTGAGATTACTTTAAATTCAGCATTGTGCTTTATTTCTTTTATTATTCTAATGTTATTAGTTTTATTTGGCATTGCCCTATTCACCCCCCCTCTAGGGCATATAGCTAGGCCCTTTCAGAAACCTTTTGGGCCCATTATGATGTTTGTGGGAGGACAGCAGCCGGCCCACTTCCTGGGTGGCCCACGTCCAATGGGACCCACCATGATGTGTATTTTATCCACCCCATCCAGCTGGGCCAGCATGCTGCTGACCGTTGTGGGCTGACGCCCACCATTTGAAATGCCCAACAGGCCCACCGTGGATATGTATTTTATCCAGGCCATCCATCAATGGGATGCCCAACAGACCCACCATGTATATCTTTTATCCAGGTCATCCATTGGTTAGACGTCCAGCCGGGTCAGGGCACTGCTGGACTGACCGTCCAGCAGTTGGCCTGCCTGATGTATGTATTCTATATCTACACTACCCATCTGGTGGGGCCCATCTTATAGGCCCACCGTGAGGGGTGTGTGTGTGTTATCCAGGTTGTCCATCAGTGGACCATCCAGCAGGGCCAGCCGTTGGTGGACTGGCCGTTAACCAAACGGCCCACTGTGATGTGTGAGGTCCATTGAGATGTACATGGCCCATTACGATATGTGAGGCCCATTGTGATGTATGAGGCCCATTGTGATGTGTACCATGATGTGTGTGTTATATGCAAACTAACCATTCATTTATATGGACCATGGACCGCCTTATGTAAGCCCACCATGATGTATGAGTTATACGCCCATTATGGGGATGCCTTGTGAGGCCCACCATGTGTTAGTAATGTGGCATGTTGTCCATCCATTTTCTAGATATTTGGAGGGCCGAGGGCCCGGTTGTGATCCTGATTCCAATCTCAAATGGACCGCACCGTAAGACAATGGTGGTTAAATGTCCACCACTGTAAATCTCCCTAGGGCCCATTGTTAAGCCCATTTCCACCCTTACCCATTGGGTTAACCCAAACCGTTGGGCCCCCATTGATGATGGTGCTTTCCACCATGCCTTATAGGAATTATCCAAACCTTGGAGCCCACCTTGTATTTATATCGGGCCCCATAGGAAGACCCAGTTTATTGCATGATAAGCCCACTTGTTGTACATAGTTTTATCCTCTCAAACTCACCTTGTTGAATAGTCATTAGACTCACCCATGAGGCCCACTCTTTATGTAAGTATGATGCCTAGGCTATCCACTATTTAGTACATCATCACCCCTTGTCGTAGATGGAAGAAAATGTGGTATCAGGTTTGTATATCCATCGTTTAGTACATCATCACCCCTTGTCGTTGATGAAAGAATATGTGGTATCAGGTTTATATATCCACTGTTTAGAGCCTATCTGGATGCTTGGGCTAGATCTACCGTTCATCTGTAGACCCCATCATGTATTTAGGTCGATTATTGTTTATATCTGATAACCATGTTAGTGTACTTAGTCTAGTAGGACACATTGAGAACATGCTTAGTATTACATCATGATACATGCCTATATGCATTATTTGTATACCTGTTGTAAGGAATGATTGATCATAACATTTTCCATTAGGCTAAGTTATTTAGGAGACTCGTTTTGAGATAGAGTTGCCCTACATAAACACACAGTACGTGCAGGTTTGATGCATGACTGGATGGTATGACTCATGCATCTCGCATTTTGTGTGACATGATCACTTGACGCCCTAGCGATATCAGGGTTGTGGCCTCCACAGGCATATCGTAGATGGTCAGATTGGACATCAAAAATATTTGGTTCTATGTTATTAGGTGAAATTCCCAGAGCCCTTTGGATACAAGGAGATGCTCCAACGTCTAGACCGAGTGAATACATGAGCGCACGAGTGTCGAATACTAGTAGGCCGCATCTCCCAGTGTGTCGTGGTCGGTTGTGAAGGGGGTGTAGCCTTATTCACATGAGTGAGGGGGCTGTAAGCTAGGCTGAGTTGACCAGCTCAAAAATGGGTCCGTTATAGATGAGCTGGGTAGGTATCGACATATTATTGGCTAAAGGGTAGTAAGGTCTTTTTCACTCGTTAATTGTGCGGCTAGGGAGGCAGCAGCTAGTGTGGAGTGTACTAGACCCTGGTGATATTTCAAAGATGAACCGTATTGACATGTGGACTTGATGAGGACTAGCATGCTTAAATTGCATCTTACATATGACAATTGGCTATATAGGCCTTGCATTACATAACCTTGGTATAGCTGATAGCATTCATGGACTTACCAGTATTTTTGCTTACTCTGATATCGTATGCTTGGTACATGTATTATGCACACACACACACACCCTCTAAGGTTTGTTGTAAGCTTATGCATGACCGTTGTGTGTAGGTGACACTAGGACACAGAAGTGCTGAGGTGGGAGTGTGCGGTGATCTTTTCGGAGTTTCATTATACCTGTATATTTCCCTTCCATATTATACTCAAATGGCTTATTATAGTGGATATGTGGTTATGTTGTTTTATGACTTGGTTATGCTTGTGGTTATGATCCTTTACGAAAAAATTTATATTGAAAATCTTCCTTGTATGATCCCAAGATCGAGAATCTAGCATATGGGCGTCGGGAGCCAAGAATGGGGTACTACAGAAGCTGTTGGCGTTAGATTCAGCTATCGAAAATTCTGTGAGCCCAGTTTCTGAGTTTGGGGTGTGACATAGGACAATCATATGTTAAGTGTATGTTGCTAGCACAAATACCGTAAGTGACTTCCACAACCTTATTGGGTTTCACTGTTTCCACCTTCTTAAGTTCCATGGCCTCAACTTTCCTTATGAGATTAACCACTCTTACACTCATATCATATTCTTCTTTTAAGACATAAATCCCTCATTTTTGTCTTGATTGAGTTAGCTTGAAAGTGATGGGTCGTGGGGAGGTGTCCCATGATTGTACATTTTCAGTGAGTAGATCAAAATAATCCCATGTTTCATCGGCCTTGTTGTTCATGAATTCGTTGTTACACATCATCTCTACAAACTGGCGCATGGGCAAAGTCAATCCATTGTAGAAAAAGCTTATTACCTCCGATATTTCATAGCCATGATGTCGACACAAATTTATGAGATTTTTGAATCTCTCCCAACTTTGGAAGGTCTCTTCCTCCTTTTGGGCAAAATTCATGATTATCCTCCTTAAAGTGTTTGTTTTATGAACTAGGAAGAACTTTTTAAGGAACTCCCAGGTCATCTTAGCCCATGTGCCAATAAATCATGGCTTTAAGGAGTGTAACCACAACTTAGCCTTGTCCTTCAATGAAAAGGGAAACAACTTCAATCTTACTATGTCATTAGACAAATTTGGAAAGGGCAATGTGGCGACTATCTCATCAAATTCTTTTAAGTGCAAGTATGAAATTTCAGAGTCTAGTCCATGAAATTTGGGAAGGAGTTGTATCACTCCCAATTTAAAATATATGTTTCCTGCATTAAGTGGAAACACATGCAAGAAGGTGTACTCACCCTCGCCGGTTGTAAATAATCTTATAAAGTTCGAGACGGGGGATCATGATGCACCTCATTCTCATCTTGAACTTCTTCAACTGGATGTTGAGGTTGATTTTCAGCCATCACTTCAATTAACTCATATGATTTTAAGTGATGTCTACTTCGGTGATGGATAGGAAACCCTTCGACTAGTCCTTTTTCACTCAAGAGACAGATTATTGTCACGAACCCACTTGGGCATGAAACACTCTCAGCCTTAAAGTTCTAAAAACTATTCCTAACAAATACAAATTCATCAACTAAAAATTCAGAAAGAGAGAAAGCTAGAAGGATATTACCGAAGAGAGGTTGATAAGTTAGATGCTACAAAAAAGAAGATTAAGTTAGTACCTAAAACAAATTCATAAAATAAGTAAACAATTAGTCATAATCCTAACTAATTCCAAAACTTGAATAATTCAGAAAATACAGCATGTTGCAATCTCCAACAACGACGCCAAAACCTTGTTCACTTGTGTCCCAAGTGCAAGGTTGCGATGTATTAATAATCTCAGTGAGACTAAGGTTGTATCCACAGGGACTGAATATGTGTAAGTTTCTGAACTAATTAAGAATTAAAACTAGAGACTAAACTTAAATTTGTACTTTGAAGGAAATAATGTTTGTGGAGGAAAACTATCAATAAAGGAAACACTAGAGCATCAAGGATTTACTTATAGTTATTCTAATGTCATCTTACTTAATCCAATCAATACTTTAATTGGAATCGAATTCCTAATCTATCCAGTTGGATAATAGAGTGGTTAAAACATCATAAACAGGTCCAAAACATATTTTGAATATCATAGCATTGGTCTAAAATATAACCATCTTTTTGAATTAATTATAGAATGTTCAAAGCATCTATCATGTCGTAGTCAATGATAGATTAAAGAATTCAATAGATCAAATAATCACAAATAGAGAGGAAAGCATTCAAAGAGTTTATAAGCATCTACTGTGCTCGGAGTCAATGATAGATCAAAGAAATAATAAAAATACTTCTTAAATTCAAACCATAACTATGAAATATCCAACATGAAGATCGAACAACTTGAATTAAAGTAAGGAAAGTATAAAAATAAACTACCTACTTCACCTTTTAACCCTAGCTAAGAGATTAGCCAACCAAAGGCATGATTAAGCTAAAAACACTTTTTTTTTAAAAAAAAACATGAAAAACTAACTAGAAAAGGAAGAACTCCTTGGAGGCAACACCACCTCTTGCTCTACTCTTCTAACCCTAATTCATGTTTAAAATGCCTTAGAAAACCCCTTTAAATATGTTTTGTTCAATCGACTTTAAAAACCACCTCAAATTTACACACTTTATGCACCTTCGATGGGACTTCAATGTCATCGAAGGATCGAAGTTGAGTTAGAATTGAATTTGGAAACTACACGCCCTTCGCACTGCATAAGTCTTCGATGCCATCACCTGACCTTCGATGTCATCGAACTAGCTTCGATGTCATCGTAAATTGCCCATAAGTGTCTAGCGAGTAGAGTATGGAATTCCTAAAAATCTCTAATGTCATCGAACTGCTCTTCGATGGAATCGAAGGGTCTTTGATGAAATAAAAAATTGTTTGTTTGTGTCCAGCAACCAAACTTGAATTGCCTCTTAAATTTTGATGTGATCAAGCCTCCTTTGATGGCATTAAACACTTACTTCAATGTCTTCAAAGCATGTTCAATGTCATCGAACTGTCAAGTTCAGCAGCTCCTAAATTCTACACTTTGCAAACTCAATTTTCTTACTTCTTCACTCGATTTTCTTGGATCTTGGACTCTTGAAATCTTTGATCTTGGTCATTAAAGATCCATCCTTGCCTTGGTGATTCTTAAGCATCAAAATTAAGCTTTTAGCATCCTTTTCAACTTAAGCTCTTGAAATTTCCTTGCAAGACAGAACATGCATAAAATGGATGAACGGGTTGGATTTCTCATAAACATCGCAGTGGAACACACCCAAAATCCTTACATAAGAACTTTATAAGAAAGGATTTTGCAGGAAATCTATGTCCAATGCAGATTGCCCACTGACATTGCCAATAGTGAGGAGGAATTGAACAATGCTCTTTGTGCCCCACCATAATATATGTGTTTTGTCCGCACCGTTCATCTATTTTTCCCAATCGTTTTAATGCATTACCTTAAAAATGAGACGGATCCAAATCTCATGTAGACCACAGCATAAGAAAACAGTGGTGATTGAACGCACACCATTAAAAATTTCCTAAGCCCACTATAATGTTTATTTACCATCTAAATTGTTGATTAGGTCACAAAGACATGAATGAAGGGAAAACATAAATATTAGGTTCATCTGGAACTCCCCACAAAGCTTTTAATAGTGGGCATTCAAACACCACTATTTCTTATGGTTTGGTCCACATGAAATTTAGATCTTCCTCATTTTTTGGATCATTCCCTAAAATGATCTGAAAAAAAGGATGAACGGCGTGGATAAAACACACGATATGATGGAGCCACACAACATTGTTCAATAGCCACCTCACCATGGGAACATCATAAGGCAATCCCCATCTAGATCTACCATGTTAATGCCAGTAGTGTAGTGGCAGGAAGCAATCCACGTCTGGATCCACCTTACTAAAGACAAACAGTCATATTAAGGGCTTTGTGGGGCCCACTGTGATGTATCTATTTTATCCACACCATTCACATATTTTGAAATATCATTTTAGGGCATGATACGAAAAATGAAATAAATATAAGGCTCAAGTGAATCACACCGCATGTAGCAGTGGGGATTTAAAGCCTACTGTTTAAAATTTATGGGCTCCATAGAAGTTTTGGATCAAGCTGTTATTTATTTATTTTTCCTTCAAACAACTTTATGTGATATTATAAATAGCTTGGAAGGAAAATACACATCATGATGGGTCGTAGGAAGTTTTCAATGATAAGTTCAATTCCAACTGCTTCAAGTGGTGTGGTCCACTTGAGCATTTGATTTATATCCCTTTTAGGCTAGTTGTCTAAAATGATCTTTCAAAATAGATGGATGGAGTGGATTAAAGATATAGATCACAGTGGACCTTATGAAGACCCTACCATGAACGCCCATCTCTAGCTCGGTCCTGGTGGGAGGACATGAATTTACTGCGAAAGCCTTTTGTAGTAAGTTTCAATGTTGGGATGCAAAGTGGGGACCATTATGACGTTTATGAGAAATTCATCCCAGCCATCTATTTTATAAACACATTTTAGGACATTCCACCAAAAATGAGGTGGATCCAAAACTCGAGTGGGACACACAAGAGGAAAAATTAGAGAAAGAAATTCTTATTTTTGAAACCTTTCTAAGCTTAAACTTGATGTTTATAGGGCATCCAAACCATTTACAATGTAATTCCCATTGGGATGAACTAAAAACACAAAAATCTTAACCAGATACAAAACTTTTGTGGCGAAATGAATATTTCAATGGTGGTAACTGAATTCCAAATATAAAATATTAATTTAATCATATAGGATGATTCCTAGTATGATTAGAAGTAATTACTAAGAAGACACCAAATATAAAAACCCTAAGATGGAAAAGATATGTACGGTCCATCGACTACATGAAGTTGCAGAAATTTTCAATTTCAAAAAGTCTATTTCATATAATTTGTTTTTAGAACTTTCAGTTATTAGATTATTTTTATTAATTTTATGATAATTCATCAACAAGTCTTCTTCATCCCTACCAAATTTTTTGTCATTTTGAGTTATAGAAAAATTCTAAAAATTCTGTGAGGACCAGGTGTCTAAAACCAATTATTTTGGTACATTTTTCAAAAATATATAAAATTAACCCCTTACTTTTTTTATTATTAATTTTTTCATGAAACTACACTTATCAAGATTTAATCTAGCTCAATTGGAGTTGTAGAAAAATAGATATGAATTTTTGAAGTTAGTGCGTTAAATTGTCAAAATCTGAAGTGCAGAATATTGCTGAATAGGGTTACTCAGCCAAACCTTGCTATCTAGATTTACTCATTTTCTTGAGGTTTACTCGGTACAACCGAGCATTGCTGCCTCACTTGCCCCAGTTGGCTCGATGCAATAGAGTTTCACTTAGTTCAACCAAACCTTGCTATCCATGTTCTTCAAAATTCTCAAATTTTACTTGGTTGGATAATTTTTGTGGATCTAAAGTCATTCCTTTTAGTCCCAAACACTTGCGAATACACATACAGACATGTACTCAAGTCGATCAATCAAAGGTACTATCTAAGGACATCCAATTCCCAACTGGGAAAAAATTCGGGGCATTACAATCTACCCTCCTTAAAAACAATTTCATTCCTGAAATTGGCCAAGTTGCCTATTAGGTTCATATTCAATTAGCCCATATTTAAATTTAATGGCATCGCCTATAGTGATTTGAGCTCGTACTTATTATTGGTCCTATTCTTTAGTAATCCAATTTACATATATAACTTGTCTAGTTCTTGAACCATAATTTTTTCCCCTGGATGAATTCATTACTGACATTCTAGGAACAATTCAAATCCTTTATAGTGATCTATTCTTATGTATAACCTGGATCAATTTCCTTCGATCCTGGGCCAGTGGACTATGGGCCCACCACACTTTTACTATGCCACCCTGATCGGATGGACACATTTATCAATATATCTAGATTGGATTCTTAATGTTATACCCCCTTAAAAATATATCTACCCTCGAGACTCAAGAATCTATGTCTTGATCTGTACGTTAGAACGAGTTGTAATTTAAGACCTATCTTTGATATGAAATGGGAAATGATCTCTCAATACATTAGTCTTCATTTCATCGATGATGTATACTATGGCATTGGTATCTATGGTTATAGAAAGAAGCTAAAAATGATGGGTGTTATGGTTGATTTTAGGGATGGGTGTGAGTTTGTGGTAAAATGTCTAATTCTACTAAAAGAAAGGACTTTTGCCATGGTCTCGACTTACCCTCTTTAAACATATATAGGTTAATACTATAAGATAATCTATACATTACTAGTGCATAAGGAATTTGGACACATAGGCTAATAGATATACTATATTTCTAAGTTCGTATGCACAATATGTATGCTAGAATGGTCTATGATTTGGGGCCTGACTTCCTATGTCTGTTGCCCATTTAAGAAATTTCTTGGGCCCAAAAATCCCTATTGGCTATGCTTAACACTTCCTAAGGGTGAACTAACAAAATTTTGGTTGTCAGTGGTTGGGACAACACGGAAAGAAGGTTGTGTAATAGGCTTAAGCCAGATACATTAACCTTCTACCTATCCATGGCAGAAAATTCGCCATATCCTTTCTTAATCCCGGTGGATCCAGATCTTCTACCTGATTAGGGCATTGAGTTCATTGATAACTACTAGGATTTAAACCTTGATTCAAACTGTGAATACTTCACTTGTCTATAGTTTCTCCACTCCGTGTTCCTGATTGTAATAAGTCCTTGGAAAAATTATTTTAATAGGCATGTTGTAATGTCTCAGAAAAATCCGTACAGAGACCCGAGTACCAACTCGATCAGAAATCACTTAGGATTAATTCCTTTAGAAAATAAGCGTAAGTTAACTAGCGCTATGTTAGATTAGCTGTGAAATTAGCACTGATCACTTTAAATACGTTCTACAAGACCCAAAACTTGTAGGATCAATGACGTTATAACATCCCAAAATTTAGGATCAAACTCTAAACCCGTTTGCTCTCAGGAACCCTTTGAAACTTTATATTGGATCTAGACCGCGTGTCGAAAGTCCGATATCTACAATCTTAGACCATTATGACCGCTTAGCTGGACTTGACAATCATTTCAAAAATCAAGCCAATCGATGTTCTGAGGCTATTTCATTGAGCCTGGAGCAAGGAGTGTGAGAAAGAGTGAAATTCATAAAAATTTAAATGAGATTTAAATAAATCTGGCATGTTTCGCTTGCAGGTTAAGTATAAGCATTTAGACCGTCGGAATCTGACCCAATACACCCTCGGATCAGGGAACATTTCTCACTCAGGTCAGTGTACTTGGAATCCTTGATCGAATCTCCATGACCGTTGAACTGAAACTGGTCTGCCACATGCGATCTGGGAACACTACTGGACTGAAAACTTAATGTGATCAGGATCCAATATCCATGAGTTTAAGTCCGACTGTATTTAGCCAGGGGACCTCCAGAAATGCTCTTTTGGATCTGGAAAGACCCAATTTGGTTATAACCCAATTATACCTTGGTTTAGAGTCTAAGTAGGTGAGATTTTAGCCTATATAAGGGCTTTAAACCCTCTCATATCTCTCCCATCCGAATTTACAAGAAACCCTAGAAAGAGAAGAGAGAGAAAGAGAGAGATTGTGAGAGAAACTTCCTGCCACTTGATCTAGCTTCTACACATGTTTAGTCACCGTATTCCAAACACTCTTCTGGTGATTCCAACTCATTTCTAGGTAAGAAAACCCTAACCTCAACCTGTTTTAGGGATTTCAATGATACAATTAGCGAAGTAGCTGATTCATCTTGTGCTATAGGTCGTCATACAGGCGTTGACAAAGCGTAGAGTTTCTTTTCGATTCGTTACGCTCCTACGTTGAAAGGTGAGGATTTTAGATGCTTCGATTGACTGTTTTCAAAGCTTTCAATGTCGTTTAATAGTAGATTATCGACAAGAGCACCGTTTAACATGTAGAACATGCTGTCTATTTTCCATTTCGACTGCATACGGTGAATATGAGATTTGGGGTATTTTAGACATTTGTAGGAAATACTGTATACGCCTGTATTTTGCTGAAATGATTACCATATGTATTTGTCGTGTTATGATATTAGATACGCGTGTATGATCTGTTTGGCTAAGAGATTCACCCTAATGCGCACTTTGGGTCGACATACGCTATGTAGACTAAAGTATGTAGACTAAGTGTTTGTATTAGTATGTATTGAGTAAATGTTGTTGTAGATTAGTCTTGAGGTTGAATTCTCAATTAATATGATGATGTACATGATTTTCCTCCATGTTGTGATATTGAATTGATTTCCTTATATATATGGAATACATGTGTTTGGCTGATTTGCTTACGTTGTATGTCATCACATGTTGTTAACATGCTTGGATTGTTGTATTTCATTTCTGTTATTCTTACATGATCACTGTTGTAGAATTACAAGTGCTTGGGCTATATCCTAGTCCAGCCAGTCGGTAATAGATTCAAACTCGTGGTTGGCTTCTATTTGCCATGAAGGACATTCTGATGAACGCGAGTCGTGCTTTGGGTTGGCGGCAGTGGTTAGGCCACACGAGGTATTTTATGCACTTCATGTCGTTCATCTTGAGGTGCGCTCGTGCTAGTCGAGCCCGTCAAGTAACCCGACTGACCGTTATATGTTCACCTTGTATTGGTCAAAACTACTTGAACCTAGGGTACTGAACTTACCAGTGAAAGCCCTATTAACCATGGTACCTTGATCCATAAAGACTCATGAGCCGGGCATGGTGGTATGGGACACCGGCCTACGCTGGGCCACAAACCTCCTCGTAGTGACCAGTGAGCACCTTAGACTCATGAGCCGATTGTGGTGGTATGGGACACTACATTCGAGCTGTCGGCCTACACTGATTGGTGACGAGCCCTTTGTAGTGACCTCGAGCGTATTCTGAGTCTACGGGAGGCGACGACCCTTCCGTAGCAACAAGAGTACACTAGGCTTGTATTGATAAGGTGATGGGGGAGCGGTGTAACGAGTGCGAGCAATAGCCCTGGCAGCCCTTGCAGCGACCTATAAATATAACATCGTATGAGACTACTACGAGTGACGACCCTAGACAAGATCTGTGTTGGGATTGATATAAGGAAGGTACCTTAGTTTTCTAATACTGCTGTATGAAAAAACTAATAACAACTCAGTAATCATATCCACATCGCACTGCATGTGCCTAGAAGATGTGGAGCACTGAGGGAAGAAAGCATGCCGCGGACGTAAGATGGTGTCGCATGAGGGAGTATGTCGGTGAGGTCATCCATCATGTCATTTCATGCTTGCATTAACAACAGTATCTAGGAATGTCTGATTGATTGCTTTACTATTATCGCGTGATTGATTTGATAACATGCTAATCTTTTCTCTATGATTCCACTGAGTTGATCACTCATTCCCACATTACGGGATGGTGTTTGCAACATCTACCAGACTCTGTCTTAGATGCAGGTCATGAGGAGATCCAGGAGCTGGAGCCGGACTTCTACGAGGACCAGGACGAGTTCTCGTATATGCAGTTCTCTGACGGCTTTACATAGGTGGCCTGGATCGGCGGGACTTGCTAGTTGGACCATATGACATTTTAATTTTTAGTTTATTATATGTATTTGTGACTTAAATATGTATTCATACTTTGGAGACAGTTCGAGATTATTTTGTTTTCCATACAATGATATATATTCTTCAGTCTTCCGCTTGCGTTCTACCACTGGATCTGGAGTATGAATTGCAGTTTTGGTATATCTTACTCATGTTAATGCTCTAACTTAGACAACATTGAATCATAAGCATATTTGTTGCATAAGTGATAGTCTGAAACTCGGGAGTCAGGTTTCTACATGACCCCCAATTTTCAGGGTGTTACACATGTTGATTTGACCTAACGCTCAATCTGAGGGAAATATAAGTTTCCACCGATTCTAAATAGTTTCTAAGTCTACACATCCATCCTAAGATTTATTAAAGAAGCCTATAAATATTAAGGGAATTCAACAGAGGTGTCTCACCCCAACTTAATTAACCAAACCAACTAAGCTTATCTTCCAATTATCCTAGCATAATGGGTCATCTTAACTTACGGCTATTAATCTAGTAGTTGTAATTCAAAGTCTACACTCATACGTTGGATGATTTTAATTTCTAATACAAGCAGCTCTTATAATGCTTGGGGTCAAAAGTTATCCGGTTAGAACCGCACCACCCGAACTTGAATTTTCTAGCACTCCATCACTTCACATGTTACAATACCAACTAAGGTAGATGTACGGTTCAAAATTATAGATTTTTGTTCAAAAGCATCACAAAATTGGGAGAATTATTCCTATTACTCATCATTATTTCTAAGTTTAAGTTAAGAATGGTAGAAAACTGGGAAATTTGGTCCTAGGGTTCATTATTCCTAATTTATTGGATTTCTTATACTGCCATATTTTTTAAATCTAGGAGTACCCACTTTTAAGTCCAAGACTCTAAATGTCCCAACATCCGATTATTATGTTTCGTATAATCCTCATTCCTAAGGTCCTGGTTATCTCAGTACTCTACTCTGATACCACCTATAACGCCCCTAAAATCAGCACCCAAGCAGATAAACTCTGATCCTGAGTTTTCGGGTGTTATCTTAATAAAATTCACATGCTTCCTTATTTATTTCACACATAAATAATCAGAGTAATGTATTTCAATTTAGCGAAAACAAAGTAAGGTAGAGATAGCAAGATCCACCAATATAGGGCTAACACCTACGAGTTACAATTCCAAAAGTGGCGACCACCTATGTGAGAATTATACAAATCACAACAATTACAATAAGAATAGAAGAATAAATACCAAGTGGGAAGAAGTTAGGGATATATTTGCCCCAAACACACCACCGACTGGTCGTAATCCTAAGTTATTTGCATATGTCAAATAGGAGGCATTAAACGCTAACATAGTGAACAAGTATCCCCAAGATTATTACTCAGGACATTTTTGTGATTAGTAGGTTCACAACAAATACATATTATACACTCAAGCATGTTATCTTTAATGTACAACTACTAAACAAGTTACACATGTTACCAATGCAACAAAGTGCAAGTAATGATAGCGTAATAAACAAATGGTTTCCTATTCTATTTGGTAAGTATATTAATGTGATAATGAAATGATGTATGCGCCTCACAATCTAACACTCCCTCACAAGAGACTTCCACGCCTATTTCGTAAATACCAACACTCCCTCACAAGCGACTCTAAGGATAAATTGTAACCTATCCTAAGATATACATGATTAGTCAAGTGATTATTA
Source organism: Magnolia kwangsiensis (assembly GCA_037074715.1). Lineage (NCBI taxonomy): Eukaryota > Viridiplantae > Streptophyta > Magnoliopsida > Magnoliales > Magnoliaceae > Magnolia > Magnolia kwangsiensis. The sequence goes on along the minus strand of CM073572.1, from coordinate 117,651,278 downwards.
ATCCCAGTTCACACACCAGATTGATGAAGCTAGGATACCGCCTATCACGAGTCATTATCCGAATCATGTGGTTCGTTGTGGCATGTGGCGACTCCTCTCCAGTGTCCCTTGATCCAAATTAAAGCATCAACAAGGTACTGGTAATTACCCAATACTAAGTTTGAACCATTAATTCAGAGGTGTGGCTTGTCACTCAAAACTAAATCAATACAAAGGAAATTGCTCGTAACCCAATACCATTTATGTCCGATCTTTCGAACGGTACTCTAGAATATAACCATCGGTCGGGTAATTTGATAGGGGTCATTCAAACAATATACTATCACATCTATTAGTGTTCAATGGTCACTATGGGGAAGTTCTTCATCTTAGCTTAGGCTGACAGCTCGAAGATGGTGTCCCATACCACCATGCTCGGCTCATGAGCCTTTAGGGATCGTAACACACTAATGGTTATGAGTAGACTAAATCAATGGTAATGGTGGTATCCAAGATTCTATTGAATTTTATATAATCACCAAGACAAAAATGATCGAGCTTGCATTAGAAATATGCGATCGACTACGGAGGACCCCAGGCAAATTGACATTGGGTGTAAAGCATCCCGTGTAACTCCAACTATTATCGATCATTCGTGTTTAACTCCGATTGGCCGTATAAGCCTAGGATAGCCTCCTTAAAGTGGTTTATCTACATATTTAGATAATTTATGAAGTTCGATCCACCGTAATAACTCAATTCAATCATAATAGCATTTATAAGCATTCAACATGGAAAAATTCTAATATTAAGAGTTTCATATCATTCAAGCATTTTATCAAGTATTATATCAATCAATTAGTAAATAAATGTATTTAATTATTCTAAAATTCCAAGTAGAAGCTTGGGGTTAAATCTTCTTTTTAGAGTCAAAATCCTTAACTCGGATGTAGCCTTAGCGTTGAGAATTTAAGAAAAATACTTCAAACCCTAATTCATCAACAATTTCATCATTAATAATGTGAATTTTAATATAATTAGGTTTTAACTAAGGGTTAAGGGGTTTTCTTAACTTAGTTCGAGTAAATCCCAATTCAATTCAACGAGTTGGGGCCCGAAATTGGCGTATTACGACATCCACATGAAGCCATTCCCAAATATGGTTCTCACAATAGCATGAGCCCCTCCAAATAAATTTTCAAGACCCCAAGTCCTATCATGATGAAACCCTAGTGTTAGGATTTTTTAGAAATGACGAAAATGAAAGAAGGTTTCCAATCCTAATAGCTCCCAAAAAGTAGAAAATAAAAGGAAAAGAGGGAAAGACAATTAAGTAACATTTTACCTAGAAAGGGATGAAGAATTTATCCCAAATTCATCGGATTTTGGCTATGAAAAGTATGAAACTGAGTGCAAATGAGAGGTCTTATAAGATCTGACAATTTTAACAATCAGACTAAGAGATCTAGCACCGGGCTCCACCATTTCCCCCTTCTCTCTCTTCCTCTCTTCCTCTTTCTCTCCTTGACTTAGAAAAAATCGTATGAGGAGAGAGTGAGTCCAAATGAACCCCTTTTATAAAACTAAAATTGGTGGGAATGGCCCTTTTATTCATTATACTAACCCTGGAGGGGTTTGTTTTTTTACTTACAAGGCCTTCCGGGGGCCCACTAGCTTATCTACACCATGGGATAAGTGCCCCACTACAGGATCTACATTTCATCACAACTGGACGGCAATCGGACGCTTCAATTAAATGTGGGGGCCCCACTTGTGATGGACGGTCTGTAACATCCCAAAAATTAGGGGTCGGGTAGAAACCCAACTCCCGAGTTTCAGAACGTCACTTATGCAACATAGATAATGATAAATGCATGTTGTCTGTAGAATGGCATTAAACAAGATTGAGACTAAGCCAAAACAGCATATCATACTCCAGAGACAGTTAAATTAGCAAGCGGAAGACTGTGATGAATACATAAATAATATAAGTAATTATAAGTCTCCAGAGTGTGAACATGTTACCAGGTTAATTAAATACATGTATACTCTAAAAATGGAAAGAAAAGAATATACATGAGTGCTCCAAAAATATAAAATGACAAGTGTCAAGGCGTCTAATCAACCTCCCTGTAATCCCATCGATCAGAACACGCATAAAGGAGGGATCCTCCTTCTCATCATCAAGTTCGGCTCCCCTTCACAAGCAGCACCATCATCTGAAACTAAAATAGGGACTGGTGGGTGTCCGGAACACCATCCCATAAAGTGGGAATGAGTAATCAACTCAGTGGAATCATAGAGCAAAGATTAGCATGTTATCAAATTAATCACGCGATAATAGTAAAGCAAACAATCAAACATTCCTAGATACTGTTGTTAATGCATGTATGAAATGACATGATGGATGCCCTCACGGACATACTCCCTCATGCGGCACCATCTGCTTCCGCGGCATGCTTTCTTCCCGCAGTGCTCCACATCTTTCAGGCACATGCAGTGCGATATGGATAGTGATTACCGAGTTGTTATTAGTCATTTTCATACAGTAGGATTGGGAAACTAAGGTACCTTCCTTATATCAATCCCAACACAGATCCGGTCTAGGGTCGTCACTCCTAGTAATCTCATATGATGTTATATTTATAGGTCGCTGCAAGGGCTACCAGGGCTGTTGCATGCACTCGTTGCACCGCTCCCCCATCACCTTATCAATACAGGCCTAGTTTATATCCTTAAGACTGCATCAGGACTCATCGCCCCCATGCGGTGTCAGGATAAACTCAAGGTCACTACAAAGGGCTGCTAGGGTTGTTGCTCACACTCATTACTCCACTCCCCCATCACCTTATCAATGTAGGCCGACAGCAAGAATATAGTATCTCATACCACCATAATCTGCTCAGAGTAGGGTGCTCACTGGTCACTATGGGGAGGTTTGTGGCCCCAGCGTAGGCCGACAGCTCGACCACGGTGTCCCATATCACCATGCCCGGCTCATGAGTCTTTATGGATCAAGGTACCATGGTTGACAGGGTTTTCAATGTAAGTTCAGTACCCTAGGTTCAAGCAGTTATGACTCATACATGGTGAACGTACAATGGCCAGTCGGGTTACTTGACGGGCTCGATTAGTACGCGTGCATCTCAAGCTGAGCGACATGAAGTGCATAAAACACTTCGTGTGGCCTAACCACTGCCGCCAACTCAAAACATGACTTGTGTTCATCAACGTGTCCTTCGTGGAAAATAAAAGCTAACCATGAATTTAATCCATTACCGACTACCTGGACTAACGTATAGCCCCAAACACTTGAATATTAACATCAGTGATCGTATGAGAGTAACATAAATGAAATACAACAATGTAAGCATGTTGACACATGTTATAACATACAACTTAAGCAAATCATCCAACACATGTATTTCATGTATATAATGAAATCAATACATATAGCCAACATGATGGAAATCATTTACATCAGTATATTACTTGAGAATTCAATCTCAAAACTCATTCACAACACCATCTACTCAATACATACTAATATAAACATTTATACAAACACTTAGCCTACACACTTTAGTCTACATAGCGTATGTCGACTCAAAGTGCGCATTTGGACGAATCTCTTCGCCAAACAGATCATGCACGGATTCCTAATATCCTAACATGACAAATAACCATTGAAAACATTTCAGCAAAATGTGGATGTAAACAGTATTTCCTACAAATGACTAAAATGCCCTAAATCTCATATTTTCCATACGTTTACGAAATGAAAAACGGACAACATATTCTACATGTCAAACGGCTTTGCCGTCGATAATCTACTATTAAACGACATTGAAAGCTTTGAAATCAGTCAATCAAAGCGTCTAAAATTCTCACCTTTTGCCCTAGACGTGTATCAGTTCGAATAGGATGTATACGCTTCGTCAACGGCGTAAATGTGACCTAATGCACAAGTACATAAGCTACGTTACCATTTGAATCGAAGGAATCCCTAAAACAGCAAGTGGTTAGGGTTTTTCTTACCTAGAAGTGCGTTGGAAATCACTGAAAAAGTGATTGGGATGCGGTGCTTCGATATGAGCGAAAGCTGGTGCAAGTGGAGGGAAATCTTTCCCACAAGTCTCTCACTTTCTCTCTCTCTCTCTATCTAGGGTTTGTTGCAAATTCGGATGGGAGGGTTGTGAGAGGGTTTAAAGCCCTTATATAGGCTAAAACATAACCTAAATAGACTTAAGAACAAAGTATACTTGGGTTATAGCCAAATCGGGGCTGTTTCAATCCAAAAGAGCGTTTCGGGAGATCCCCTGGCCGAACGCGATCGGACTTAAGTTCATGATCACTGGATGTTGTTCACACCAAGTTTTCAGTCTAGTAAAGTTCGCAGATCGCATGTGGTGGTCAAGTTTTAGTTCAGCGGTCATCGTACTTAAATCAAGTCTACAAGTCTCATGACATGAAAGAGAAATTTTTCCTGATCTGAGGGTGAAATTTGGCTGAATTCTGATGGTCAGAATTCTTAATAATAACACGCAACGACACGTGCCATATTTGGAATTAATTTCCTAAATCTTTAGTCATTTCTCACTCTCTTCGGTCCAGGCTCAATGAAATAACCTCAGAACATCGGTTGGGCTTGATTTTCGAAACGATTGTCAAGTCCAGCTAAGCGGTCATAACCGTCTAAGATTGTAGATATCGGACTTCCGACGCGCGGTCTAAATCAAATACGAAGTTTCAAAGGGTTCCTGAGAACAAACCGGTTTAGAGTTTGATCCTGGATTTCTGGGTATTATAGCGTCATTGATTCTACAAGTTTTGGGTCTTGCAGAACGTATTTAAAGTGATCAGTGCTAATTTCGTAGGTAATCTAGTGTAGCGATGGCTAATTCACATTAAATTCTAAAGAATTAGGTTCTAAATGATTTCTTTGGCTTTAGAATTGGGTTCTGAGAGGTTACTAAGGTGTTATGGTTGGCCCATTACCTAAGGACATCTAATCCCAGGTTGGAAAAAATCTGGGGTGTTACACGGTCATCGATGGTCGATTGGGGCCGCGACTATATGGATATGTGTGGGAAAATATTCTTAACTTACACCTTGAGTTTGGTTAAAACACAATGGTCAAAAAGTCACAATTTTATAAAAGAGCAAACAGCCTAATTCGCTTAAATTTTTAGGTTTCTACTTAGTGAATTTTCACATCCCATACACCCGGCCTTCAGCCCAAGTTGAGAGATTCTAGACACTATCCCTACTCGATATTTGCGATAGACGTCAAGCCCGGTAAGATGGTTGTTATTCTATAGTTTCAAGTTTAGTGGCCCACTAACGAGCTATTTAGAGTTTATTTGTATAACCAGGGCATTTTTAAGATGAATTAGGTAATGACATTCCTCCTACACGATGACTAGGGTTTGGATTAGCTAATTCAAAGTGTGACATATTTACAATTAGCAAAAATGGTGATTCAACTCTAACCACCCTAGTCAAGGACCCTGATTCTACTATACTAGAAACTACCAGAATTTGAAATATATACTAAAAATATAAAATATTAATTTAATCATATAGGATGATTCCTAATATTATTAGAAATAATTACAAAGAAGACACCAAATATAAAAACCCTAAGATGGAAAAGATATGTGCGGTCCATTGCTACATGAAGTTCTAGAAATTTTCAGTTTGAAAAGATCTATTTTATATAATATTTTTAAAAAAATTAGCTATTATATTATTTTTATTAATTTTTTAATAATTCATCAACAAGTCGTCTTCATCCCCACAAAATTTTATTTCATTTTTTAGTAATAGAAAAATTCAAAAAAAAAATCAAAGTACCAGGTGTCTAAAACCAATTATTTTGGTACAGTTTTCAAAAATATATAAAATTAACCTCCTTTTTATTTTTATTTTTTATTATATGAAACTATACTTATCAAGCTTCAATCTGGCTTTTGAATCACCTCAATTAGAGTTGTAAAAAAATAGATATGAATTTTTGAAGTCAGTGTACTGAAATTGTCAAAATCCGAACATGTAGAATAATGCTGAACAGGGTTACTCGGTTCAACCGAGTCCCACTCGGTGCAACCAAACCCTACTGTTCAGATTTACTTAGTTGTTCGAAGTTTACTTGGTGTAACCAAGCATTGTTGCCCCAGTTGTTCTAGTTTGCTCGGTGCAACCGAGTTCCACTTGGTTCAACCGAACCTTACTGTACATGTTCTTCAAAATTCTTAAATTTCACTCGGTTGAGTGATTTTAGTGGATCCAAGGTTACTCTTAGTCCCAAACATGTGTGAATACACACAAAGACATGCACTCAAGTTGATCAATTAAAGGTGTTGCCCAAGGACATCCAATTCCTAGCTGGCAAAAAACACAGTGTTACATCACAGGGCATTCTGGCATACAGATTGTGTCATGTCCCAAACTTAGAAACCGGGCTCACGAAATTCCCGATCGCCAAATCCAGTACCGAAAGCCTCTGTAGTATCCCATTCTTGGCTTCCCATTACCCAAATTATGATCATAGGATCCTACAAGGAGGATTTTTTTTCAACGTACATTTATCTCGTAATAAGCATAACTATAAGTCTACCCAAATCACCAAGGCAACATTATCATCACATATCCACTAATATAAACAGTTAAATACAATGTTGAAAGGGAAATACATATGTTGATAATCAAAGCTCCAGAAGACAGTTACATGCTTCAAGCTCAATCCTGCTACGACCTAACGTCACCTGAACACATCTATCATACATAAGCTTATAGAAAGCCTAGAGGGTGGCATAAGTGTGTGTGCAAGGTAAGTGTCAAGTATGCAATAACAGAGTAATGAGGAAACATGATAGCAAGTCCATCAATACCATCAGCCTTATCCAGGCTATGCAATACAAAAACATAATAAGCCAATATCTTATACTGAAGAAGAAATGTAGATCAGTTATACAATGCGAAGACATAGTGAGCTAAATATCATATACTAAGGATATAATGCAATACGCAAATCTTGACATATCTATGAATACTGTCAACCTCATCTAAGACATAAATGTAGAAACATAGCAACTAAAAATGTCATATTCTGCGGATGTAATATAATATGAGGTGCAAATGAAATGACCAAGCCGGAGTGTGAAGCCAGGATGATAGTACGTAATATCGTAGGCTATGAGGTCCATTACAAGGGACTTCTATACAAACCAGTCCCATACCTAAATTTAGATAGTCAGACTAAATGTGGTAAACTCCTGATCTCAGGTTGGTCAAGTGCCCCAACTGAAATCCTAGCCATTGCAAAGGTACACATAACAATTAGTTGCGCACCACCAGCCTAAGTGGATAGTGAATGAATGAATGAGAAAATTGATGAGTATATAACTCCTGCTTAATAAGTCCACATATCAGTATTGTACATCTCTGGTATCATCACCGGGGTCTTGTACACTCTACACGCGATCCCCGGCCACTAGACCGACAACCATGCAAGTGGAAGAGACCTCACTATCTGACTAGCTAGTAGTCAGCCAATATCTACCTAGCACGTCGATTGTGAACCCATTTATGAGTTGGTCAAACTCAACCTAGTTATGCCTGTACCCTCGGGCAGGTAAGGCCACACCCCCTTTCAACCAACCACGACACACTAGGAGAAGAGGCCTACTAGTATTCGACACTCGAACACTCATGTATCCACTCGGTCTAGAGGTTAAAGACTCTCATGGCCACGGAGGTTTAAGTATTTTCACCCAGGGACATCCATGGTGCTCGTATGCTAGAACCAAATATTTTTGTTGTCCCATCTGGCCATCCATGATGTGCTTGTAGAGGCTACGACCCTGACGCCACTAGGGCATACAATAGTCATATCACAAAATGTAAGATGCATGAGTCACACAGTCCAATCATGCATCAATCCTGTGCATACCGTGCTCTCATGTAGGACGACTCCGCCTATTAGGGAGTCCCATAAACAACCTTCCCTATGACATATGCAATGGTTAACCCATCTCATAACAAACATGTAGATGATACTTATGGGCATGTATCATGATACTATGCTGTCACATTTTATGATATGACAAGTCCTAAGAGAAGGTCACAATGTGGACATTTAACCATCATTGCCCATCAATGTGGGCATTCAACCAACATTGCTCCCAAGGAGTGGCCCACATAAAACCAAACATATAGTAGGCCCATGACATCATACAAGGGCCTCATATCCAACATAATGGGTCTCACACAAGGGCCTAATATACATCACGATGGGCCACAAATACATCACATTGGGCCTTATCACATGGGCCATATATATATATATATATCACAATGGGCCTCATACACAGGCTGCAATTACATCACAATGGGACCTATACATGGCTCGTAAATACATCATAATGGACCACATATATGGGCCACAAATATATCACATTGGGCCTCTCACATGGGCCTAATATACATCACAAGGGCTTTATACATAGGTCATAAATACATCAAAATGGACCACATCTATGGTCCATAAATACATCATAATGGGCCTCATATATGGGTTGTAATTACATCACAATGGGCCCGATACACGGGTCACAAATACATCACAATGGGCCACATCACATGAGCTTCATATACGACATGTCGGGCCTCACTCATGGACCATATACACAACACGTCGGGCCTCACTCAAATGCGTCACAAATATATCACATTGGGCCGCACATATGGGCCTATCATACACCACATCAGGCTTCGTCAAAGGCCACAAATACTTCAATGTGGGGACCACCATCCACGCAATGGATGACATAGATTAAAACATGTATCAAGGTGCATCCAACATCATCCTAAATAACTGGTCAGTGTGGATGTACAACACATATATCACATGGGCCCCACAGTCATTAGACGACGTGGGAGCAACACATACATCAGGTTGGTCCACACGTGTGGCCCACTAGTCCAGCGAATGGATGCACGGTATGGGATATACAACACATGCAGCAAGGGGCCCACCGTCCATAGCAGATGGATGGCATGGTAATATAATACATATATCAAGGTGGACCACACATCCAACCTGATGGATGGCTGGATGTAGGACACATACATCAACAAGGTGGGGCCCACCCCACATATGCCAGGCAGGTGCATCCAACACCGTCCTTTGCTGGATGGTGCGGATGAAATAAATACAGCATGATGGGCCTCAGAACTGAAATTACGGTAAAGACCGCTTTATTTGAAGTAGGAATATGCCAATATGTCCTAGAGGGGGGTGAATAGGACTTTTTAATAAATTTATAACAATTTAAAATCCTATCACTCTAATGCTTATAACAAGCATACATTAGGATTACTCAAGAGCAACTCTACTGGCTTCCAAGCCTGGTAAAGGATCCAATCATAAACTATTTGAGAGATGAAAAATATGCAAACTAGTTTAAGACGGATATGACTGTGCATGTGTGTGAGGTGTGATCTCAGATAATCAGATATGAAAGTATTTAAGGAAATCACATAAACAAATGAAAGACGATAACGATCTCAAACATAGTCCTTTTTATAGTGGTTCGACTACTTGTCTACTGCACTCCCGATAACCGCACTCAACCCTTGAGTTTACCAGATTTCACTAAGGAAGTTTCACATGATTTACCCCAAACCCAAGGTTTTAAATCAGGTTCACCTTTAACCTTTACAACCTATACCTAGGCTGACTATTTATGCTCTCATGAGCAAGGGTCAACACAACGCACCCACTTTTAGGCACACTGGCCAAGGATCTTCCACAAGACCCTAACTCTTTATGATCTCCACAGAGCAAGGGTCAACACAATGCACCCACTTTTACACACATTAGCCAAGGATATTCCAAAAGACCCTAACTATTTATGCTTTCCATAGAGCAAGGGTCAACACAAAGCACCCACCACGTACACTCCCGCCTGAGGCCTCTAGAGGACTTGTAAGGGGTGAGAAATACCTTTAACCCAATTCAACAAAGGAATGATCACATGTGTCCTCTGGACTCTGATAACTTACAGATAAGCAGATGAGTCCCTTTTAGCTCGTTGTTGAAGATCTCCTCCTTAGTTGATGAAGAATCTTCTACTTCCTTGAACCGTAACTCAGATGATATACCAATGCATGGTGATGGGTTGGGTCAAGGTTATGATGGAATCCTACTCTCAAATATTTTCCTATAAAGAAAATAAAGTGATTCCAATCATCTATGCATTCGAGGCATCCCAGCTTAATGATTTGTCATTAAGGTAATAGCTGGAGGATCCTTGAATGCAGAAGTTCATTCCCCAATCCACTCTATTGAATATCAATGATGAGGGTGAATTGGAAGATGAACTCCCTTGAGAGAAAGAATTTTGGGTAAATGATCTAAGGTTAAACACTCAAAAGCAATCTCTTCTCTCTCTATCAGCAACTAAAGACAAGTTCTCTATATATAGGCAAAAAGTTCCAACGGATATAAAATGGTCACATTTATGAGAGTTCGATATCATCGAGTGTATACTCTCGATTGTATCGACTAGCCACTTGATGACACAAATTCAAATGTCATACGCTTTTGAAACCTTTTGCCAACTGGCTGAGGAGATCGAAACCTGCGTCGATGTCATCGGATTTCAAACTCTGATTTCATCGACACGACGATCGATTCCTCGACATTTGTAAAATGAGAGAGACATTGCTTTTGAAATATTTCAGGTCAAGGATATGATCGAGGTGCACTCGATATCATCAGAATTTGAATGTCGATGATATCGATGGCAGTGTCGATGCATCGATAAATCCAAAGGATTTTCTAGTAAGCTTGCTGGATAGATAATGTCCTTTCTCGATGTAATCGACCATGCCTCGATATCATCGATATTTGAATATCGATTCTATCGAGTGACCCTCGATCCAAGATAAAAACCACCTGAAAAATATTGCTGGAAAACTGTGTCCAAGATCGATATCATCGAAGGCCTTTCGATATTATCGGTTTTTGAAGTTCGAGAATATTAAGGAGTACATCGATATATCGAAGGTCTTCATGATGGTCTTTAAAAAATAGGGACACAAACTCTCTGTTGTCGATTTTATCAATTCAACTTCGATAGACTCGAGTTTCAAATATCGATGATATAAATAGGGGTATCGATACATCGATAATTTCGTCCAGATGAATATGTGGTTGTTGGACATCTTTTGTCCTCATTTCGATGGTATCAATTGATCATCGAGGACATCGACAGAACTTCTCAATTTTATTGATTAGTCTATTGATAAATCGACAGAGGTAAAAAACTTAAAGATATTCTAAATTTTATAAAAAAGTTTTTAACCCAAAAACCCTATGATATTCTAACCAATTTTAAGGGTTTTATTTACTTGGTGTTTTGGGACATGGGATGTCAGGCTTAGATTTACCTGTGGCAAGTTCGGATACACAGGCAGATGATTGATTGATCTTCCTATAGAGTTTATCTGTCAAGCTGACTCAACACTCACGCTAATTGACAAACTATGGCACTTTCAATCTCCCCCTTTGTCAATTACGTGACAAAATATTAAAACACCCTAGAACAATATCTAGACAAACACATCCTAAATTGTGTGTACATGTATTTTACACAATTTTACAATGCCTAGTGAAACCATACACACAAGTCAATAGATGCTTCCCTTAACAGCATTCTCCCCCTATCTTGATGTAGCTGCTCCCCCTAACACTTGTATCACAAATCACAAGTAGATACACATAATTTTCCATCGGTGTTTGATGTGTTCTCCCCCTTTTTATCAGTCACTGACAAAGGTATAGCAATTGATATTGACTGAAGTTAAAGCAATTTGGGAGAACTAACATTCAGAGAGCATACATATATAAAAGGTAGATGTATAAAGATCAAACAGTGAGACTATGTATGCATAGCAGACCAAATAAAACAGTGATAGAAGCAGATAAAATAATTATCAAAGCATCATATGCATTCCTCATATCATAAACTAGGGGATCTTATAACATAATCATGGCAGTAAATAAGAATGAATTATAACCAGCCATATCCAAAAATATCCAAAACACATACTGCCCGAGATTGGTAGTAGTATAATAGGAAAAAAAAAAAACCAAGCCCATTCATGGGCACCCAAAACTAACCATCATTATTTAGCCCATCCATGGGCATACATAAAAGAAAATTGTCAAATTGTGCAGGCTAGTGAGTTATCACATACACTCATGGAAACATAGAGCATCTAAAAAGATACTAATGCTCATACCTAGAAATAAGAGTAAGGTGTATGTGACAGCATCTGGAGACCAGCACTATGGAGCCGAAGAAGATGGTGTCATGTCATCACGCCGACAAGTGAGTAGATCAACCAATCACTGCACTGTTTGTTGCACTCCATGGACCAGGCATTCCAAGACAGTAAGTCGTGTAACCACAGACTCTTTCAGTTTAGTGACATCTCACTATATGGCTCCAATTCTATCTTGATGTAGCTTAATCCTTTTCGCATGCCTATGCTATGATGTGGACGGAGCTTGATGGGGTGCAAAAGCTTCATTCCCAGCCATCTCAGCACCTTCACCGGGAGCATCACCTTCACCTCCTGGTCCTTCTTCATGAATGCCTTCCTCTAGATCCTTAGGAAACTTATGGAACTTCAAGTCCATTCTTCGAATATTGTTTATATCAAAGACTTGGAGGGGAAGTTCTGGATCATTGGTAGTTGGAAAGCCGATGGCGTTGCACACCATATGTATAATCCAGGGATAGGGCAGGTGAAGATCCCAGGATGTATGAATAGCATGGACCAACTGATGTACAATCAGAGTTAGGAGACAGATTTTTATCCCTTTGGCTATTGAGTACACTATCATGGTCATGAACCCTGTGAGATCAGACCGATTGGTACTTCTAGGATAGATGTTTGTGGCAAAGATACCATGCAAGACCCAAAATCACGGTTCCATAAACTTAAATTTCAATGCATTTCCTTGGTACCAAGGAATGTCCCTACCATGACAGAGATATTTAGTAATCATGGACTGGATTTCAACATTTTCGAGGTCCATTTCAGGGAAACCATCGGGTGACATCGTCAGCCCTAGGATGTTCGCAGTCATAGTAAGAGTGATTATCTCATTATCACCATCAACAAAGACCATGATGGAAGGAGGATCAAACACTGGTGAATGACAAGAGGCGAGAAAGTTATGTGTTCATTCAAGATGACATTGTCGACCGAAGTCAAGAACAGGCAACCAATCGATTGCAACAAAAAGGGATTTTAAATTATACAGAATTAGACAGTTCCTGTCAACCTTTCTTTCATGAATAAGCTTCTTACTAGTATATTTAGCCAAAACTGAATTTATTCTGCCAAAGCTTCCTACTAGTTCCTATCAATCGGGTTAGTTGATAAGCTCAACTAGGCCAAGCGCACGTTGAGTTGAATGACATCGAATGCATAAGCACTCCGTGTGGCCTAACCATTGTCGAACATCCTAAGCACGAATTAGATTCGTTAAACTCATCCTATGTGGCGACAACGACCTCAGCCACTATTTACAGAACGGTTACCAATTACCTGGACTGTAGTACAGCCCCAATCAAGTACAAGCTCAATAACAGGCATATGATTCATACCCTACTTTCATATTAACATTCATGAAGTATAACTTAAATGTAAATACAGTACATGGAGGAAATCATACACACATTTAACATGATTCATATAGGTTAATCAATCCATGGAGGAAATCATACACACAGTTAACGTGATCAGGATTCATATCTCAACAACCTTAACAATCACATTTTACTAACTACTAACTCATTTAGGCATTTATACAAACACTTAAATTACACTATTCAACATACATCACGTATGTCGACTCCATTACAAATTAGGGCAAGTCCTTTTGCCAAGGAGTTGCTGCATACATATCAAGCATATATCAACGAAAAATAATCATGGCAAACATAACAGCAATTTCTATACGTATACGGTTATTTTAACATATACATGAAATATGCTATTTATAACATAAAGTATACATATACGTAAATCGAAACGGATAGCGCATTTGGCATGTGTAATGGCAATCACAACATGAATAAATCATTATCTAACATTGAAAGCCTTGAAAACCATAACCTAAATGTATATAGTCCGCACCTTAAACCAAAAAATACGTATAAGATGTGATTCAGACGATATGTCTTCGTCAATGGCGGATACGCTACCTAAGGCATGAAACAGGTTAGCTATAACTTCATTTGAACTATTCTAGGCTTCAAAATAGGGTAGGGTTGGCTTAACTTACCCAAGAATGGAATCAGAATCGCCGGAAGAACAATTCAGATACACAGATTCGATGTGTAGATGAACTGGGAAGAATCCCACGGAGAATCAACAGGTTCTCTCTCGCTTTCTCTCTCTTTTCTCTCTCTTAAGTAGCTAGGGTTTAGAAAATTCATATGGAATATTGGAATGAGGGTTTAAGGCCTTTTTATAAGCCTAAAGTCAACGGAAACAGCCTTAGGGCCAAGGTATATTTAGGTTATAACCAAATCAGGCTCTTTCTGATCCAACGGAGCACTTCTGGAGGTCCTCTTATCAAATACGGTCGGACTTAAGCTCACTAGTATTGGATCTTTAGTAAGTTAAGTTTTCAGTCCGATCGGATTTCCAGATCGTCCGTGGTGGACCAGCTTCAATTCAAAGGTTACCGAAATTTGATCAAGGCTACAAGTACTTTGACATGTATGGGCCACCTTCCCTAATCCAAGGGTGAATTTGGGTCGAAATCTAATGGTCAGAACGCTTAGAAATATCGCGCAAGTGAAACGATCCAGATTACTTAAAATCATAATTAATTTTCTAAAAATCTTCATTTTCTCACTCTCTTCACTCCAAACTCAAGGAAATGGTCTCAGGAAATCGTTTGGGCTTGATTTTCGAGGTAATTGTCAAGTCCATCTAAGCGGTCATAATGGTCTAAGTTCATAGCTATTAGACTTTCGACGTGCGGTCTAGGTCCAATACACAATTACAAAGCATTCTTGGGAGCAACTGGGTTTATAGTTGGATCCTAGATTTCAGAGTAATATAATGTCAACAATTTTATAGGTTTTGGGTCTTACAGATCATATTGAAAGCTATTGGTGCTAATTCCACATGTAATATAGTTTAGCGCTAGCTAATACACATTAAATTTCTAAAGACTCAAGGCCTAAATGATTTCTGCTAAAGGTGATACTCGGGTCTAAGTGCGGATTTTTCTAAGTTGTTATAATCTACCCCCCTAAAGAAAAAATTTCATCCTCGAAATTCATACCTTCTCATACTCCTCGAGGATCTGGGGGTAATTCTTCCTGACCTCAGCTTCAGTCTCTCAAGTAACTTCTTCTTCGATATGATGCGTCCACAGTACCTTTACAAGTGGGATAACCTTGCTACGCAATACCTGCTCTTTCCTATCCAAAATACGCATCAATCGCAGCTCATAAGTGGCATCCTCGCTCAACTGCACCTGCTCCCATCTGATAATGTACGAAGGGTCGGGAACATACTTCTTCAACATGGACACATGAAAAACATTATGCACGCCTGCGAGTGGTGTGGGCAAAGCAAGGCGATACGCTACTGCCCCCACTCGATCAAGTATCTGGAATGGGCCAATGAATCTCGGTGTGAGCTTCCCCTTCTTACCAAA
Organism: Magnolia kwangsiensis; assembly: GCA_037074715.1. Taxonomy (NCBI): domain Eukaryota; kingdom Viridiplantae; phylum Streptophyta; class Magnoliopsida; order Magnoliales; family Magnoliaceae; genus Magnolia; species Magnolia kwangsiensis. The sequence goes on along the minus strand of CM073572.1, from coordinate 117,635,539 downwards.
CCTAAGAACTCCTCGCATAGGGAAAACCTTAAGGAATACATGGTCCCCAACATCAAACTCAAGCGGTCGCCGTCTCGTATCGGCGTAGCTCTTCTGCCTGCTCTGTGCTGAGAGTAGTCAATGACGAATAATGTCGATCTTCTCTGAAGTCGCCTGAACCAACTCTGGGCCAATCAAAGTCTTCTCGCCCACTTCTACCCAACAATGCGGCACTCTACACGGGTGACCATACAGTGCCTCATAGGGAGCCATACCAATACTCTGCATAAGGAAGACAGTCATCTTAACTGTCCTTGAAGTTCAACACGCAAGCTCGTAACATATCCTCTAAAATCTGATTCATACGCTCCGTCTGTCCGTCTGTCTGTGGATGGAACGCGGTACTGAACTTCAACTTCACACCCATCGCTTCCTGGATACGAGTCTAGAAGATAGATGTGAATCGGGTGTCTCTATCTGACACAATCTCCAAGAGAACTCCATGCAGGCATACAATCTCCCTGATCTATAATCTAGCCAACTCACCTGCAGAATTTGTGACTCTGATCGGTAGGAAATGAGCTGACTTCGTCAACCTATCAATGATCACCCAAATAGAGTCATGTCCATTCCTTGTCTTCGGCAGTCCAGAAATAAAGTCCATAGAAATAAAGTCCCACTTCCATTCAGCTATGGGCATGGGCTGAAGCAATCCAGGAGGTCGGCGATGCTTTGCCTTAACCTGCTGACACGTGAGACAACGAGATATGATCTCAGCAATGTGGACCTTCATATTGTCCCACCAGTACGATCTTTTCATATTTTGATACATCTTCGTGCTACCTGGATGCATCGCAAGCCTTGAACAGTGGGCTGACTCAAGAATCTCTCGTCTCAAGTCAGGTATGTCTGGAACACATAGGCAGCCTCGATATCGCAGGCCCCCATCTATACCAATAGTCCACTCAAAGTCCCCGTCAGTACCAACCTGCTCCTTCATCTTCATCAGAAGCTCATCGCCTGCCTGAGCCTCAATAATACGGCCATCTATAAGCGGTTGTACATGAATATGTGCGATGACTTCATACGGCTCTTTCACTGTGAGCTTCTGCTCAAAGTCTCGCATGAATTCCACCATATCCCATTATACAATCATAAGCGGAGCTGCAAATTCTATAGTCTTCTTATGGCTCAACGCATCTGCCACAAGGTTCGCCTTGCCCGGATGGTAGGAAACCTCAAACTTAAAGTCCTTCAAGGTCTCCATCCATCGGCGCAGCCTCATATTCATATCTCACTGTGAGAAAATATATCTAAAGCTCTTGTGGTAGCAAAAGAGCTCGAACTCCTCTCCATAGAGGTAATGTCTCCAGAGCTTTAAGGCGAAGATGATAGCTGCCAACTCTAGGTCGTACGTAGGGTAATTCTCCTCGTGCTTCCTTAATTGTCTCGAGGCATACACAATCACCCTGTCCTTCTGCATAAGGACACAACCCAAACCAACGTGAGATGCGTCAGTATATATTGTATACTTAACCCATTGCTCTAGCAATACTAGCACAGGGGCGGATGTCAACTTATCCTTCAGCTCCTGAAAAGCTGCTTCAGCCTTCTCATTCCAGGCAAACTTCAAATCCTTTCGTGTCAACAGAGACAACAGTCTGGCAATCTTAGAAAAATCTCGAATGAATCGTCGATAGTAACTTGTTGGACCCAGAAAACTCCTCACCTCAGTAACTAAACTAGGCTACTTCCAGTCCTGAACCGCAGCTACCTTAGAGAGGTCAACAGCAATGCCTTCCTTGGACACCACATGTCCCAGGAACTTAACTTCTTCCTTTCAGAAGTCGCATTTCTTATATTGGGTGAATAACTGGTTCTCCCTGAGAGTATTCAATATAGTTCTCAGGTGCTCGTGTTCTTTCCGACTCGGGGAGTATATCAAAATGTCATCAATAAAGATAATGATGAACCGGAACAGAAATGGCCGAAACACTCTGTTCATTAGATCCATGAACACGGCTGGAGCATTCGTGAGTCCAAAAGACATCACAAGGAACTCATAATGACCAAAAATGGTCCTGAATGCACTCTTCTACACATCCTCATCCCTGACGCGCAACTGATGATACCCAGACTGTAAATCTATCTTTGAGAAATAACATGCCCCCTTCAACTGATCAAACAAATCATCAATCCTGGGCAAAGGATACTTGTTCTTCACTGTTACCTGATTCAGCCTGCGATAATCAATATAAAACCGCGGGGAACTATCTTTCTTCTTCACAAACAAGACAGGTGCTCCCTAAGGTGACACACTCGGTCGAACAAATCCTGCTTCAAGCAAACCATCAATCTATCTCCTCAACTCCTCCATTTCACATGGAGGCATACGATACGTCAGCAGGGAAATAGGTGTCGCACTGGGCAGAAGATCAATAGTGAAGTCAATCTCGTGCCGAGGAGGAAGCCCTGGAATCTTCTCAAACACATCAGAGAAATTGTGAACTACTGGCATATCTTCTAGAGTCGGAACATCAGAACTCTCTAACATGGAAGCGTAGCTACTAACATGACAGGACCAACTGACCTGAACTGGAAAAGAAAAGGTCGTGCCCTCAGGTCCATAGGCTGTCATAACTCTGGTCTCACAATCAATCTCTGCTCTCATCTTCGCGAGCCAGTCCATCCAAAAAATAACATCATAATGACACAGTGGGGCGACAATCAGGTCGATAACCACTGTCCTGCTACCCAAATCTATCGACCAAGACTCACAGGTCTGAGTAATATCTAAAGTAGTCCCTATAGCTGTCGTAAGTCTCACTCCCTTCGCAGGAGCGATAACCAAACCTAGCCGCTTGACCACAGCATAAGAAATGATCGAAATAGTGGACTCAGTGTCCACCAACATGAAGATAGGCATACCTAGGATGTGCGCAGGAACCTCAAATGATGTCGGTGCTGAATCTGCCTCGGGCGCCTCATCTGTGAGCGCATGAATCAGAGCCTGCTGTAGGCAATGTGGTGGAGGAACCATGGGCCATTGTGGCGGTCTGAAATGAGGTGCTGGAGGTCTAAAGGAAGGATGAGCTGGTGTTGATCAAATAGGAGGTGCAGAAATAGCCTGGGGCATCGGACGGCCGATCCTCTGAGGCGGCGAGAACCCACTTCTCGCATCCTGGAAAAGAAAGAAATCTCAATGTGGCCAGGCCGCTTACAATAGACGCACCACACATCAGGACGCCTCAAATGGGCAGGAGATGCAGAAGATCCCTATGGTGAATCAAACCGAGGCCTCTTACCAAGGAAAGGACTACTCATGAAATCAGGTCATGACCTAGGAACCATAGGTGCTCGCTTGCGGGACAATCTCTACCCATCCTGCTCTACTCGCAAGGACATGCTCACCAGCTCCACATAAGAAGAAATGCTTGAACAACACATCTTTGATCTAATCTCAGGCCACAAACTCTCTAAAAAATACCGCATCCTCAACGACTGATCACCCAGAATCAAAGGAGCATACATGCCTAGCTCCGTAAACCAGTTCTCATACTCTGTCACCGACATACCTCCCTGCTGAAGGTGAAGGAACTCACTCTCCTTCTCATACCGGTAAGTGACCAGAAAATACTTCTCATGGAAGCGAGCCTCGAATACCTCTTACGTCCACTAAAATCCCTCCACAACTGTGCAGAGATTGCTGTCCCACCATATGTAACATCCCAAAAATTGGGGGTCAGGTAGAAACCCAACTCCTGAGTTCCATAACGTCACTTATGCAACATAGATAATGATAAATGCATGTTGTCTGTAGAATGGCATTAAACAAGATTGAGACTAAGCCAAAACAGCATATCATACTCTAGAGACAGTTAAATTAGCAAGCGGAAGACTGTGATGAATACATAAAATATATAAGTAATTATAAGTCTCCAGAGTGTGAACATGTTACCAGGTTAATTAAATACATGTATACTCCAAAAATGGAAAGAAAAGAATATACATGAGTGCTCCAAAAATATAAAATGACAAGTGTCAAGGCGTCTAATCAACCTCCCTGTAATCCCGTCGATCAGAACACGCATAAAGGAGGGATCCTCCTCATCATCATCAAGTTCGGCTTTGCTTCACAAGCAGCGCCATCATCTGAAACTAAAATAGGGACTGGTGGGTGTCCGGAACACCATCCCGTAACGTGGGAGTGAGTAATCAACTCAGTGGAATCATAGAGCAAAGATTAGCATGTTATCAAATCAATCACGCAATAATAGTAAAGCAGGCAATCAAACATTCCTAGATACTGTTGTTAATGCAAGTATGAAATGACATAATGGATGCCCTCACCGACATACTCCCTTATACCGCACCATCTAATGCCCGCGGCATGCTTACGTTCCTCAGTGCTCCACATCTTCCAGGCACATGCAATGCGATATGGATAATGATTACCAAGTTGTTATTAGTCCATTCATACAGCAGTATTGGAAAACTAAGGTACCTTCCTTTTATCAATCCCAACATAAATCCTGTCTAAGGTCGTCACTCCTAGTAATCTCATACGACGATATATTTGTAGGTCGCTGCAAGGGCTGTTGCTCGCACTCATTGCACCGCTCCCCCATCACCTTATCAATACAGGCCTAATGTACTCTTATCGCTACGGAAGGGTCGTCGCCTCCCACAGACTCAGAATACGCTCACGGTCACTACAAAAGGCTCGTCACCTGATCAGTGTAGGCCGACAGCAAGAATATAGTGTCCCATACCACCATAATCTGCTCATGATTCTGGGTTGCTCACTGGTCACTACGAGGAGGTTTGTGGCCCCAGCGTAGGCCGACAGCTTGACCACGGTGTCCCATACCACCATGCTCGGCTCATGAGTCTTTATGGATCAAGGTACCATGGTTAACAGGGTTTCCAATGGTAAGTTCAGTACCCTAGGTTCAAGCATTTATGACTCATACATGATGAACACACAATGGCCAGTCGGGTTACTTGACGGGCTCGACTAGTACGACCGCACTCAAATTGAGCGACATGAAGTGCATAAAACACTTCGTGTGGCCTAACCATTGCCGCCAACCCAAAACATGACTCGTGTTCATCGACGCGTCCTTCGTGGGAAATAGAAGCTAACCACGAATTCAATCCATTACCAACTGCCTGGACTAACGTATAGCCCCAAACAATTGTAAACCACATCAAAGATCATATGAGAATAATAGAAAAGAAATGCAACAAAACAAGCATATTGATAACATGTTGTACATACAATGAAAGAAAATCAACCAACACATGTATTCCATATATGTGAGGAAATCAATTCATATAGCGAACATGGAGGAAAATCATATACATCATCATGTTGATTGAGAATTTAATCTCAAAACTAATCTACAACAACATTGGCTCGATACATACTAATACAAACATTTATACAAACACTTAGTCTACACACTTTAGTCTACATAGCGTATGTCGACCCAAAGTGCGCATTAGGGCAAATCTCTTCACCAAATAGATCATGCACGCATTCTTAATATCATAACCCGACAAATAGCCATGGCAATCATTTCAGCAAAATACAGACGTATAATGTATTTCCTACAAATACCCAAAATTCCCTAAATCTCATATTTCCCGTACATATACGAAATGGAAAACGGACAGCATGTTCTACATGTCAAACGGCATTCTCTTTGACAATCTACTATTAAACAACATTGAAATCTTTGAAATCAGTCAATCAAAGCGTCTAAAATCCTCGCCTTTCACCTTAGACGTGTATCGGTTTGAATAGAACGTATACTCTTCGTCAATGGCGTAAATGCGACCTAATGCACAAGTACATAAGGTACTTTGCCATTTGAATCGAAGGAATCCCTAAAACAGCAAGAGGGTAGGGTTTTCTTACCTAGAACGAAGTTAGAATCGATAGAATAGCGATGCAGGTGGGTGGCTTTGGCACGTGGAGCAGCATGGAAGAATCCCTGGAGAAATCACCAGCTTCTCCCTCACTTTCTCTCTCTTCTCTCCTCTCTCCTAGGATTTTTCCTAAATTCGTATGGGTTAGAAGGCTAAGGGTTTAAACCCCTTTTATAAGGCCAAACATGACCAAACTAGACTCCAAGTCAAGGTATACTTGGGTTATAGCCAAATCGGGTCTTTTTCGATCCAAAAGAGCATTTCGAGAGGTCCCCTGGCCGAACGCGGTCGGACTTAAGCTCATGTATATCGGATCCTGCTCACACCAAGTTTTCAGACCGGTAGAGTTCCCAGATCGCACGTAGCGGTCCAGTTTCAGTTCAGCGGTCACGGAGTCTCGATCGAGGATTCCAAGTACACTGACCTGAGTGAGAAATGTTCCCTGATCCGAGGGTGTATTTGGGTCAGATTCTGACGGTCTGAATGCTTATACTGATCCCGCAAGCGAAACATGCCAGATTTATTTAAATTCCATTTAATTTTAAATGAATTTCACTCTTTCTCACACTCCTTGCTTCAGGCTCAATGAAATAGTCTCAGAACATCGGTTGGGCTTGATTTTCGAAACAATTGTCAAGTCCAGCCAAGCAGTCATAACGGTCAAAGATTGTAGATATCGAACTTTCAACGTGTGGTCTAAATCAAATACGAAGTTTCAAAGGGTTCTCGAGAACAAACCGGTTTAGAGTTTGATCCTGGATTTTAGGGTAACGTAGCGTCAACGATGCTAGAGGTTTTGGGTCTTACAGCTCGTATTTAAAGTGGTTGGTGCTTATTTCACAGGTAATCTAGTGTAGCGCTGGCTAATTCTCGTTAAATTCTAAAGAATTTGGTTCTACATGATTTTTTTGGCTTTAAAATTGGGTTCTGAGAGGTTACTAAGGTGTTATGGTTGGCCCATTGCCTAAGGACGTCTAATCCCAGGTTGGAAAAAATCTGGGGTGTTACACCATAAGCTAGCCTCCTTCTCAAACATGAAGGTGGCAAGCTCAACCTGCTCCGCCTCATAATAGTGCAATGGTCTAAGTATCTTCGATATGCGGTCTATCCAATACTCAGCCTCCTCGGGTCTATGAGTAGCCGAGAATGTAGGGGGCCTCAAGCTCTAAAATCGCTCGAATGTACTGCTCACACTAGTATGCCTAACAAGGTGTAGAGGCGAGGCAGGTGGAGTCACCCCCATCGACGGAGCAAAGATACCAGCCATGGAGGACAAGAACTGCTGCTACCGCTGCTGCTATATCTGCTGCTGCTGTATCAACAGCATCATCTGCTCTAGCCTATCAAGAGGCAGAGCGAACAGTGATGTAGAAGGCATCGACACAGACGCACGGTTCTGCTCAGGAACCGCAGGTGTGACAGGAGGCACCACAAAAGGTGTCACAGGAGGTGGCTCAGAAGCCGGTTGAGAACTCGGCATGGGATCTAAACGAGATGGGCCCGAATGGGGGTCCATATGAGTATCGCACAGGGCAAGGGTCCCGTCGAGCGAATCGCCCAGAGAAAGACGGGCCAAAGGTCTTGAACCCTTAGGTGGCATACGCTACACACAACAGAGGGTAACAACCAATGAGATTAGGAATTCACACAGTCCATCCACAGCATTAACTTCACAAGCCAAAGAAACAACATGCATTTTATTCATAAAATTATCACAATACATGATGTGTAGCGTTACATGAATCACGACGGAGAAAGCATGTGAACACAACTAAGCTTCAGACACTAAACTTCAAACACCAAACAACTACTAACTACCAAACAAACACCAAACCACACATCAAAGCAAGCAACAAACAAGTAAACAACGACTACATAAAGCTTATTCATTTTAATCTGGCGATGGAGAAGGGGCACCCTTATCCTTCAGGCAGCATAGGATAGTCTTCAGCGTGCGGGTTACTTTCTAGAACTTATGCTTTACGAGGCTCCATAAATCCACAATATCCTGTCGAAGAGTAGCCTGACCCTCCTCGAGTTGAACTATACGGGCATCCCAATCAGCCTGAGCAGGATCAGGCTCCTAAGTCACAGGAGGAGGACTCTCATCAGTATCCTGAGCCTCCTCTTCTTCTTCATCCTAGACTTCTTCCTCTATCTCTGCCCCACCTTCTTCTTCACTTTCTTCTTCTTCACTATCATACTCATCCTCGCTTTCATCAAGTTGGGCCTCACATTGCCGAGGCTCCATCTTCATCTGGTTAAGAGTAGTCTCGCTGATATAATGGATCGGCGCTGGTAACTCCGCCCCAAGTATGTAGCCAAACTCGAGCGCAATCTTGCATATGAGTCACGAAGGGAAACGACTCAGTCGTTCTTCTTGATTGCGCAATAAAGATGATCTGCCGTAGTACAAATGCAAGCACGCACACACCTTCACTTCCTGCCCCACTTGATATAGAAAATCTACCATGAGACGCGTGCATTCACTGCGATTGCTCCACCTGGAATAAACATTGAATGTGCAGATGTGGTGAAGCAAACAGAAATCACCCGACATATGGGTCACTAAGAGGCTCTTGTTATGCTGTCACTCAACCAAACAACCACATAGAAACCTGGTGCAGCGATCCCTCTCACGAACACTATTCAGATTCCTTGCACTTGGATGCACCTCACCAAGTGGCACATTCAGGAGTCGAGCTATCAACCCAACACTGAATGTGGCTTCATGATCTCTGTCGAAGGGGATCTTGAACTGCAACGGCTCTATCGTAGGGTCCCGAATATGAGCATAGAAGGCACAAATAGTACTCACATTTGCATGAGACTCGCCCTCAAATACCGGACCCCACCCGGCTTCTTCCAAACGCTCGAACAATAAGTACTCGCCAAAGAGTCGCTCATCCACATGCACTTCAAAAAGAACCCTACGGTCCTCGTAGACAACATGAGCCAACTCTGCCAATAACGATCTTCCAAATGGAGCATGGGGATCTAAATCCTGCTTCGAATGTAATTCTCTCCCAATGCTTGAACTCGCGGTAGCTCCTCTAGGCCATCTCGAATGAGCAGGACGACTAGGCCCAGTCTCGTCCATGGGGGCATGCTTCTTTCCCATCAGTGAAAGGATGGAGGAAATGGAAAATAGAGCCACGACAAGCTCTAAGAAAGCCATGGAAAGTGAAGAAAATGAAGAAAGGGCCGAGATTTCTAGGTCCCCATGGATTTGGGTCTAAATTAGGAGTGTAATGGGTCAAAGAAAGGGAAAATAAAAGAAAGAAAAGATCAAAATAAGAGGGGTTGGGGACTGGCACGATTTTAGAGCTTAAATGAGAGCTTTGGGAGATTAAATCAAAGAAAATGGGAGTAGATGCTGGGTATGGCTGAGCACGGTGGAGGGATGAAGGAGTTAACGAAAAATGAAAGGAGTGATTGAAATGCTGATTTAAAAGAGATTGGGACGGTTTTGAAGAAAAGGGAAAGCATGGGAGGGAGGTTTGTGAAGGAAGTAAGAGATTTGGATGAAATAAGGGTTGAACCCTGCCCCATTGAGTCCCACTAGGCCCCACATACAATCGGCCCGAAGGCCCGGTCCCAACTAGCCCGCCAATCAGCGAGACCTCTCCGGTCACTGGATAATTCGGCGAGGCCTTGCCCCATAGGTGAGGACCTCCTCACCCCCTGGGTCTCAAAATGTTAGGGTCCCACCCTGGAACCCCCTAAAAGTTGTTCGTTTGGTCCCCTCTTCCGATTTGAGCCATTTCAAGTCATTTCGAAACTAATTTGATCTCTATTCACTTTTAACGATTTTTAATGGCTGGAATGGGATGAAACACGGTCTATACCCATCAATTGATGGTCTAAAAGTGATTTGGGGTCATCGTGTGTGATCAGGAGTATGCACAGACTCGATCTCAACAATCATTTTCAGTAAACTTTCACCGAATGACAACCTGAGAGTCGTAAACCTGTTTCTAGATTGTTCTCGCACCCTCCTACGCTATAGTAGCATCAACGTGCATTGTGTGACCTTAACCCAGGTCTAGTTTAATCCAGATCATGCTCTGATATAAACTTGTAACGCTCTGAAATTCGGGGGTCGAATATAACTCAACTCCCGAGTTCCAAAACATCACTTATGCAACATAAACAATGATGGATGTATGTTGTCTGTGTTATTGCATAAAAATATGAAATAGACTAAGCGAGATCAGCAGACATAATTCTAAGATATTGAGGAAATGCAAGCGGAAGACTTAACTACATATATAATTCAAAAATAATCCCCAAAAGATGCGTGCTCTGCCTAGGGCAATATATATAACCGTGTCTCAAAATACATGTATCAACTGTGCAAAATCACCATATACATATCCCAAAATCCACGTTAGTCAGGACAAGGCTCACATGAACCCACCTGAGAACTACATAAATGAGAACACCTCCTTGTCCTCGTCAAAATATGGCTCCGCCTCACAAGCATCGTCGTCACCTGCAGCTAAGTCAGAGTCTGGTTAGTGTTTAAGCACCATCCCAGAACGTGGGAGTGAGTGATCAACTCAGTGGAGCTATACAACAAAGGTTAACATGTTATCAATTCAATCAAGTAGTAATGACAAAGCAGTACAATCAAACATGTCCTAGATACTCTTGTTAATGCAAGAATGATATGAGGGAATGATGCATGCCCTCACCACAAACTCCCTCATGCGACATCATGTAACGATCACGGCATGAACACTACCACTGTGCTCTCACACCAACGCCAATGGCACTTGCAGTGCGATGTCATGAGTATGATTACCAAGTTCTTATTAGTCCCTTTCATACAGCAGGATTGGGAAGCTAAGACACCTCCCCTATATCAATTCCCAGACATCGATCCATTCTAGGGTCGTCAGTCCTAGGAAATCTCATGCGATGTTACGTTCTAGGTCGCTGCAAGGGCTATTAGGGCTGTTGCACGGAATCGTTACACTACTCCCCCATCACCAAATCAATACAAGCCTAGTTATATCCTCAATACTACAACAAGACTCGTCACCCTTATGCAGTGTCAGGATATACTCGAGGTCACTACAGAGGGCTCGTCACCAATCAATGTAGGCCGACAGTAAGAATATAGTGTCCCATACCACCATAATCTACTCACGAGAGTAGGGTGCTCACTGGTCACTATAGGGAGGCTCGTCGCCCCAGCGTAAGCCAACAGCTCGGCCACGATGTCCCATACCACCATGTCTGGCTCATGAGTCTTAGGGGATCACGGTACCAAGGTTAACGGGAGTTTCACTGGTAAGTTCAGTGCCTTAGATTCAAACAGTGGCGACCAAACATGGTGAACAAACATCGGTCAATCGGGTTAGTTCATAAGCTCAACTAGGCTAAGCGCACGTTGAGTTGAACGACATGGAATGCATAAGTACTCCGTGTGGCCTAACCACTGTCGAACATCCTAAGCACAACTCAAATTTGTAAAACTCATCTTGTGTGGCGACAACGACCTCAGCCACTATTTACAGAACGGTTACCAATTACCTGGACTGTAGTACAGCCCCAATCAAGTACAAGCTCAATAACAGGCATATGATTCATACCCTACTTTCATATTAACATTTATGAAGTATAACTTAAATGTAAATACAGTACAGGAAGGAAATCATACACACATTTAACATGATTCATCTACGTTAATCAATCCATGGAGGAAATCATACACACAGTTAACGTGATCAGGATTCATATCTCAACAACCTTAACAATCACATTTTACTAACTACTAACTCATTTAGGCATTTATACAAACACTTAAATTACACTATTTAACATACATCACGTATGTCGACTCCATTATAAATTAGGGCAAGTCCTTTTGCCAAGGAGTTGCCGCATACATATCAAGCATATATCAATAAAAAATAATCATGGAAAACATAATAGCAATTTCTATACGTATACAGTTATTCTAACATATACATGAAATACGCTATTTATAACATAAAGTATACATATACGTAAATCGAAACGGATAGCGCATTTGGCATGTGTAATGGCAATCACAACATGAATAAATCATTATCTAACATTGAAAGCCTTGAAAACTATAACCTAAACGTATATAGTCCGCACCTTAAACCAGAAAACACGTATAAGATGTGATTCAGACGATATGTCTTCGTCAATGGCGGATACACTACCTAAGGCATGAAACAGGTTAGCTATAACTTCATTTGAACTATTCTAAGCTTCAAAATAGGTTAGGGTTGGCTTAACTTACCCAGGAATGGAATCAGAATCGTCGGAAGAACGATTCAGATACGCAGATTCGATGTGTAGATGAACTGGGAAGAATCTCACGGAGAATCAACAGTTTCTTTCTCGCTTTCTCTCTCTTTTCTCTCTCTTAAGTAGTTAGGGTTTAGGAAATTCATATGGAATTTGGGAATGAGAGTTTAAGGCCTTTTTATAAGCCTAAAGTCGACGAAAACAGCCTTAGGGCCAAGGTATACTTAGGTTATAACCAAATCGGGCTCTTTATGATCCAACGGAGCACTTCTGGAGGTCCTCTTATCAAATGCGGTCGGACTTAAGCTCACTAGTATTGGATCTTTAGTAAGTTAAGTTTTCAGTCCGATCGGATTTCCAGATCGTCCGTGGTGGACCAGCTTCAATTCAATGGTTACCGAAATTCGATCAAGGCTACAAGTACTTTGACATGTATGGTCTACCTTCCCTGATCCGAGGGTGAATTTGGATCAAAATCTAACGGTCAGTGTGCTTAGAAATATCACGCAAGAGAAACGATCCAGATTACTTAAAATCATAATTAATTTTTTAAAAATCTTCATTTTCTCACTCTCTTCACTCCGGACTCAAGGAAATAGTCTCAGGACATCGTTTGGGCTTAATTTTTGAGGTGATTATCAAGTCCATCTAAGCGGTCATAATGGTCTAAGTTCATAGCTATCAGACTTTCGACGTACGCTCTAGGTCCAATACACAATTACAAAGCATTCTCGGGAGCAACTGGGTTTAGAGTTGGATCCTAGATTTTAGAGTAATATAGCGTCAACGATTCTATAAGTTTTGGGTCTTATAGATCATATTGAAAGCTATTGGTGCTAATTCCACATGTAATATAGTTTAGCGCTAGCTAATACACATTAAATTTCTAAAGACTTAAGGCCTAAATGATTTCTGCTAAAGGTGATACTCGGGTCTAAGTACGAATTTTTATAAGTCGTTACAGAATTTTTTCGCTTGACCGCCTTTTATCGGGCTGCATCCTTTGGTTTTATCGAACTTAGTTTCGATTACATCGATGGTCTTCATTCGATGTTATCGACAATGGCTTCAATAATCGTCTCAATCATGTGACTTTCCAAATTCTGAAGAGATGTCGATGATATCGACTGTTGATCGATTTGATCAAAAATGCACATGACTTGTCAAACAGACATATCAAAGTTAAGAAATTTTTCATTTTTCCATAGATCGACAGGCTTTCATGTATAGTATAGTATATCTTTGAATTAACAGTATACACAGTAAAATTTTGTACAAGCATTATACAAATCAAAATTATAAACATTAGAATGTTTATATACACAAAGATTGAGGTGAGGAACCTCAGATATATCATTAAGAGTTCAGCAAAATTGCATCATTTGAGCAAATATCCAGATCTCGATGCATGACCTGGACTTATCCTTCTATGCTTAATATTTCAGGACATATGAATAGAGTGAGTTATTAGACAATTCAGCTTTTCTTTCACTTTCCATTTTGAGACAGAATTCTTTACTGTGGTAGATTTGGTTTTCATGTTTATCTTACCCACTTGATCTAATGACTCCTTCATTCTGTCATTCATTCAAGGTGGTGATGGATGTGTATTTCTTTTAACCAATCTCCTAGGTGGACTTTTGACATTTTGTATTTCTCTGGTCAGTTTGAATTTACCAATATGATTTTGACCAGAGTTATGTGGAGTCCTTCTAAGTGTCAAGCATTCAAACTTATAATTACCCAAATCACCACATAAATGACAAACTGGAGTAGTTCTTATATTACTATCTAAAACAGCAGATTTTTTAGTTATTGGTGTTGCATTTTCAGTTCTTGTTTTAGTTTTATCATACCCTAGGCCACTCTTGTCTTTTCCCTGTCTTCCCATCCCTAACAATTTTTCTAGCTTTTCACCACTCTGGGAAAATTCATAGTTTATTTTAGCAAATTTTCTAGATTTCTCTAAGTCAAAATGGAGTGTGTGATTCTTATTCTAGAGATGCTCATTTTCATCTTCTAATAATTCAATTTGTTTAATAAGCTTTGATGATTCAATTTTTAGGGATAGATTGATTCTTTCCAACTTATCATTATCTGAATGATATTGTTATAGATAATTAATTAGCTGTGTATTGATTTCCAAGGTTTTGACCAGATCTTTTTACAGCAATTCCTTCTTTTTTTAGACATTCTAAGTTTTTTAAGGATGTCGAAGCTATAAATATAAAGTTGATTTTAAGCATCTTGTAGTTTGTTTTGTTCTTCTACTTCTTCCTTTTCAGTTTTCTCATTATCTGATGGAAATGATTCAGTGGCTTGCGGTTCCTCATTCTCAGTTTCAATGGGTATGATTGGAGCAGTGGAGACCATAAGAATTTTTAAAGATTTCTTATCTTCATCGCTCCCTGATCGCTAGATTCTGAGTTTGACTCTTCTGTATCATCCCATGTGGTAGCCATTACCTTACCCTTAGTTTTTCTGTTTAGGCATTCAGTAGACAGGTGTCCAAACTTCTGACAGGCATAACATTGTGGTTCTTTGATCTTTTTACCAAATTTACCTGCAGACTGTCTATTATCCACCCTTCTTCCTTTGAGTGGATGACCACGATTTTTCTGAAAGAACTTTCTGAACTGTTGAGCCAACAGAGCCACTTCTTCATCTTCATCTTCTCTTTCACTTTCAATGTCATCATTTGTTATTTTCTTTGAAGTTTTAAGGATAATATTTTTAGATTTTAGGGTTTGTTCGAAGTGTAGTTCAAATCTTTGTAGGGAATCTACAAGTTCTTCTACTTTCATTTCATCTATGTTCCTACATTTTTCAATGGTTGTTACTTTAGGATTGAAACATTCCGGTAATGGTCTTAGAATTTTCCTACAGATTTTTGGTACCGAAACTTTCTCTTCAAATCCACCCATGGAGTTGCAAATGATATTCAGTTTTGTGAAAAACTCCATAAAGGTCTCTTGCTCTTCCATTCTGAGACTTTCAAACTGTGATGTCAGGATTTACAGTTTATATCTCTTCACATTGCTTGTTCTTTCATGGGTTGTTTTCAACTAATCCCATGCTTCTTTAGCTATCCCACACATACTAATTTGATTGAAAATATCTTGGGACACAGCATAGTACATAACATTCATAGATTTAACTTCAAATGTTTGCCTTTCTTTGTCAAATGTTGTCCACATTTCTTTGGATTTTAGTTTAGTGATAGTTATGCCATTTTCAAGTACTAATTGTTCAATAGGTAACACATATCCTCTTTCAACAATATCCCAAACATCATGATCCAAAGATCTTAGAAAGTAGTGCATCCTAGCCTTCTAGTATGCATAATTTGATCCATCAAATACTGGAGGCCTGGTGACCGATGAGCCCTCTCCTTTGGCCATATTCCCAACTTCAGTCAAGATTATTCTCTAGGCGATGAAGCCCTTTAAAAGAGACCCACTTTAGTTGAAGTAGAAATATGTCAATATGTCCTAGAGGGGGATGAATACGACCTTTTAATAATTTTATAACAATTTAAAATCCTATCACTTTAATCCTTATAACAAGCATATATTCGGATTACTCAAGAGCAACTCTACTGGCTTCCAAGCCTGGTAGAGGATCCAATCATAAACTATTTGAGAGATGAACAATATGCAAACTATTTTATGATTGATATGACCATGTGTGTGTGAGGTGTGAACTCAGATAATCAGATATGAAAGTATTTAAGGAAATCACATAAACAAATCTTAAACACAGTCATTTTTATAATGGTTCGACTACTTGTCTACTCCACTCTCGGTAACCGTACTTAACCCTTGAGTCTATGAGATTTTACTTAGGAGGTTTCACACGATTCACCCCAAGCCCAAGGTTTTAAATCAGGTTCACCTTTAACCTTTACAACCTGCACTTAGGCTGACTGTTTATGCTCTCATAAACAAGGGTCAACACAACGCACCCACTTTTAGGCACACTGGCCAAGGATTTTCTACAAGACCCTAACTCTTTATGCTCTCCACCGAGCAAGGGTCAACACAACGCACCCACTTTTATGTACACTGGCCAAGGATCTTCCACAAGACCCTAACTGTTTATGCTCTCCACAGAGCAAGGGTCAACACAACGGACCCACCACATACACTCCCGTCGGAGGCCTCGTAGAGGACTTGCAAGGGGTGAGAAACACCTTAAACCCAATCCTACAAAGGACTGATCACAAGGGTCATCTGAACTCTGATAACTTACAGATAAGTAGATGAGTCCATTTTAGTTCGTTGTTGAAGATCTCCTCCTTTGTTGATGAAGAATCTTCTGCTTCCTTAAACCGTAACTCAGAAGATATACAATTGCATGACAACAGGTTGGGTCAAGGTTATGATGGAATCCTACTCTCAAATATTTTCCTATAAAGGAGATAAAGTGATTTTAATCATCTATGCATTCAAGGCATCCTAGCTTAATGATTTTCAATTAAGGTGGTAGCTGGAGGATCCTTAAATGTGGAAGTTCATTCCCTAGTCTACTCTATTGAATATCAATGATGAGGGTGGATTGGAGGATGAACTCCCTTGAGAGAAAGGGATTTGGGTAAATGATCTAAGGTTAAACACTCAAAAGCACTCTCTTCTTTCTCTACTAATAACTAAAGATAAGTTCTCTATATATAGGTAAAAAGTTCCAATGGATACAAAACAGTCACATTTATGGCAGAGTTAGATATCATCGAGCATATACTCTTGATTGTATTGACCGGTCACTCGATGACATAAACTCAAATGTCATATGCTTTTGAAACTTTTACCAGCTGGTCAAGGAGATCGAAAGCTGCGTCGATGTCATCGGGTTTCAAACTCTGATTTCATCGACACGAAGATCGATACCTCGACATTTGAAAAATAAGAGAGACATTGTCTTTGAAATATTTCAGGTCAAGGATATGATCGAGGTACACTCGATATCATTGGAATTTGAATGTCGATTATATCAATGGCAGTGTTGATGCATCGATAAATCCAAAGGATTTTCTAGTAAGCTTGCTGGACAGATAATGTCCTTTCTCAATGCAATCGACTAAGCCTCGATATCATCGATATTCAAATATTGATTATATCTAGTTACCCTCGATCCAAGATAAAAATCACCTGAAAAATGTTGCTGGAAAACTGTGTCCATGATCGATATCATCGAAGGCCTTCCGGTATCATCGGTTTTTGAATTCCGAGGATATCGAGGAGTACATCGATATATCGAAGGTCTTTATGATTTTATTTAAAAAAGTGAGGAACAAACTCTCTGCTATTAATTTTATCAAGTCAACTTTGATAGACTCGAGTTTCAAATATCGATGTTATCAATAGGGGTATCGATACATCGATAATTCTGTCCAAATGAATATGTGGTTGTTGGACATCTATTGTCCTCATTTCTATGGTATTGATTGATCATCGAGGACATCAACAGAACTTCTCAATTTTATCAATCAGTCTATCAATAAATCAACAGAGGTAAAAAACTTAGAGATATTCTGAATTTTATAAAAAAGTTTTCTAACCCAAAAACCCTATGATATTTTAACCAATTTTAAAGGTTTTATTTACCTGGTGTTTTGGGACATGGGATGTGAGGCTTAAATTTACCTGTGATGAGTTCGAGCACACATCCAGTTACGACAGACGATTAATCGATCTTCCTATAGAGCTTCTCTGTCTAACTGACTCAACACTCACGTTAATCGACAAACCAGGGCACTTTTAAGAACTTAGTGCGTCAATACATGTCATCAGCTATTTTTTCTGGTGTAGGGTCCCCACGTGTGGACGGTGTAGATACAACACCTCCATCAAGGTGCATCCCACGTGTGGATGACACGTACATCACGGTAATCCCCACCGTCCCAGGCATATGGACGATAGAGGATATACAATGCATACATCATTGTGGGGTCACGTCTCACATGTATGGCCACCATATCAGAGCCCCACCATCCCTACATGGACAGTGTGGATGGCATAGATGAAACACATGTGTCAGAGGTGGGTCCCACCGTCCTAACATGGACGGTGTGGATACAAACACATACATCACGTTGGGTAGGTCTGAGGCCCATATCCTAGACCATACCGCTTCGTAGGCTTCCATGGTTCTCCCAGTCAAATTTCGACAACCCTCTACCTGTAATCAGCATTTACGTGCAATCCTAAGTTGTAGCCCATAGATCTAAGTTAGCTCGACTCAAAACTTATATCCTAATGACCGCACCATCGCCGTGGTTCCGACGCCGCGTCTCGCGTGCCGAGGCAATACCCGGGCCAGGAGATGTGGACCCGTGTTCAGTTCGATGAAAACACTGCACATTTACAAAATCCAAGAGAAACTTTTAAATCAATCCCATCAATTAAGTACACATCACCTCACATGTCAAGTACATGTCCCATCCCTAAGCAACCCCTAAAGTCAACTCTCTCTCTACCCATCAAGTACACCCATCACTCACTCACTCATCACTCCCCATCACTCCCTCTCTCTCCTTACAACCCTCTCTCTCTCTCATTTCTCACTCAATCTCCCATACAACAATGGTGGAACCGTCCAAGGGAGAGGAGAAAGCTAGTATGGCCCACCTTCATACCACCTAATCTCATCATCCAAAGTCCATCTCAACTGTTGAATTTCACCCCTTGGAGCTCTAGATTGCATCGGTGGAAGGAGTCCAAGATCTAGTGGTGGGTGTTCATAAGCATTTGGTTTTAATGATTTGAGAGCCCACTTATGGTGGGACCCATCTTGATGTATGCATTAGATAGAGAGGGGCCCATAGTGGCGAGGTCCCTCCCCTTCTCATGTTTATCTCTCTCTCTCTCTCTCTCTCTCTCTCTCTCTTCCCTGTTTGCAGCTTACCATCATGCATGCATTTTATCCTAGCCGTCCACCAAATGGGCCAACCTGCAGCCTAATTTATGGCCTGTGTGATTGGCCGGCCACACAAGCTTGTATGAAGGGAAATCACAAACATCAGCTTGGTCTTTGGAGTGGGGTGGCCCACTCACATGGACCCCACCTTGATTATGTGATGTATCCACACTATCCATGTGGAGATATCATTTTAGAGCATGGGCCATGGACCGTCCCATCCTAGACTCGGCCTAATGTGGAGCAGACCACTAGACAGCAATCCTGTCCAGCGTATTCTCCAAATGCCCAATGTTGTGCGGTCCACTGTAGAGTCTCGTCATGATGTGTGCACTGAATCCACACCGTCCATTACTTGGATGGTGGGACCCACCCCACGTGTGGGGCCGTACCTTGATGTATGAATTCATCCAGGCCATCCCAGGCCTGGACGTTGCTAATCTTTCCAAAAAAAGAGAAGAAGAAATATGTATATGTAAATATATAATATATATATAACTGGTGGGTCCCACACGTGTGGACCCACCTTTGATACATGTGTTTTATCCCTGCCGTCCAGGTGTCATGGAACGGTGGGCCTGTTGATATGTGTTGTGCATCCACACCGCCCAGCTGTTTGGACGGTGTCGAATGCACCAGAATGTGAGTGTTTTATCTATGTCGTCCATCCATGCAAGACCCACCTTGATTATGTGTTTTATCCACACAATCCACACCACAGACAGTGGGACCCACTTTAAATGTATGTGCTTCATCCCTGTCATGAAGGGCCTACCAGGATGGATATAGATAGGTAGTGTGTACTACATACCAACTCTATAGCTTCTATTTGACGCAGCAAGTTCTATGGGTCCCACATAATATATGTGTTGTACTCCACCATCCAGTACATGGACAGTGGGGCCCTGATGTATGTGTTTTATCTACATTATCTTTGTACGTGGGATGATGTGAACCAGCGTGATGAGTGTTATGATCCACATCATCCACTGTCCAGTACATGGACGGTGGATCCCGCAATGATGTGTGTTTTATCTATACCGTCTATATGACGATGGGCCTTACCGTGGTGTATGTATTTTGTTGGCACCGTCCAACTGGGATGGGACCCACCTGAGGTATCTTTTGTCTGCACACCTTTCATGGGCTATGGTCCACCATGATGTATTTTATCCACGCCGTCCAGGGCAGGCAGCCCATTGTGAGGTATACATTGTATATTGAGCTGGTGGGGCCCATTCTGTGATGCATAAGGCCCACCTTGATGTGTGTATTGGAAGCACGCTGTCCATCTATTTTTCTAAACCATAGGGCTGACCCCGTGTGGCCCATCATGATGTATGTGTATTACACACACTGTCTATTTAATTTGGGCTGCAGGCCTCATTACCTTGAGAGGGCCACATATTGTACATATGAGGCCCCTTGTGTTGTGTCAGGCCCATTGTGATGTGTAGAGCCTATGTGATGTGGTCAATTATGATGTATATGAAGCCCATGCAATGTGGCCCACTTGATGTATATGTGGTCCATATGATGAGGCCCATTATAATGTATGAGAGGCTCTTATGTGAGGCCCATTATGTTGTATGTGAGGACATGAGCCCTACTATATGTTAGGCTCTATGTTGGCCACTCCTTGGGAGCAATGTTGGTTAAATGTCCACATCGATGTGCGATGATGGTTAAATATCCTCATTGTGACCTTCCCTTTGGCCTTGTTAGGCCCATTCTCATCA
The DNA here is from genome assembly GCA_037074715.1 of Magnolia kwangsiensis. Taxonomy (NCBI): domain Eukaryota; kingdom Viridiplantae; phylum Streptophyta; class Magnoliopsida; order Magnoliales; family Magnoliaceae; genus Magnolia; species Magnolia kwangsiensis. The sequence goes on along the minus strand of CM073572.1, from coordinate 117,614,684 downwards.
TTTTCTAAGTGGGTTGACCCTAATTATTGAGCCCCATAAGAAGTCTAGTTTATTGCACGATAAAGAGGGTAAGGTAGCCCACTTATTCACTAAGACTCGGATCTGCCCATGGTGGGGGATATTGTGACACTCCATTACTATGATCACATGTGAGTGGGCACACGTGGGTAGACACTGAGTAGGCAGGGCATGAGGACCTGAGCGAGTTACCAGTGATTGGCAGGTTACTGTGTTGGTAGGCTACTGTACACACAGTGAAGGCAGAACTTTGTCTCACATTAGGCGTATCATCCGAAGTTGTGGTGGTTATAAGTTGAATTTTTTCCTTAACTATTATGATGCGTTTTAAATTAGTGAGCTTATTTGGATATTTAGACTAGATCCGTCATCCTTTTGTGGACCCTCATCATTCATTTACATGTTGTGATGGATGATTAATTAAAGCAGATGCCAATGGGCTGAGATGTTTATGGGACTTCTTATGAGACAGAGTTATCCCGCCACATGATCGTGCAATACGCATAGGTTTGATGTATGGCATAAATGAAGTTGATGGTATTCGTGGCTCTTCAGCATTTACATATTGCATTGCAGCATTGCATTTGATATTTAGCTCTCTATGATTCCATATTTGCATGGTTAATCCGCATTGCATATTCCAATATTGAATGATTAATAAACTTGTAGTACTTTCGCTTACTCTGATATCTTTATGCTTGGCATGTGCATCGCACACACTTACACCACCCTCTAAGCTTTTTATAAGCTCATGCACGATAGATGCGTGCAGGTGGCATTAGGTCGCAGTAGCGTTGAGTTTGAAGCATGCGGCTGTCTTATAAAGCTTTGATTTTTGATATATGTATTTTTTTTTAACATTGTATTCAAATGTTTATATTAGTAGATATGTGATGATGATGTTTCTTTTATTATTTGGGAAAACTTGTGATTATGCTTATTACGAATTAAATTTACATTGAAAAATCCTCCTTGTAAGATCTCAAGATTGAAATCTAGCATATGAACGCTGGAAGCCAATAATGGGGTACTACGGAGGCTGTCGGCACAAGATTTGGTGATCAAAAATTTTGTTAGCCCGATTTCTAAGTTTGAGGGGTGACAGTAGGCCCCACTAACACCTTCCAGCAATGAATGGTGTGGATGGAATCCACACATCATCTAGGTCCCACAGACCCTACTGACATCAATACAACAGCTATATGCCACTATTTGACACAGCGACTGCCGTCTACCTGATAGAAATGTTGGGTCCCACAAAGGGCCCATCAGATATATACATATATATAAACAAACATCATCCAAGCCTATGGCCCTTTCCAATCTGGACGGACGATGCGGATCCAACACATCCATCATGTGAGACTATGATTTAGACGGTTCGGATGACCCATGTATGTCATGGTGTGGCTCCACGGATGGCGTGGATCTAGAATACATACTTCATGGTGGGTCGTAACAGGGAGAGAGAGAGAGAGAGAGAGAGAGAGAGAGAGAGAGAGAGAGAGAGATAAACGTGAAGGGGAGGGACCCCGCCACTACTGGGCCCCCCCTTATACAATGCATACATCAAGTGGGTCCCACAATAAGTGGACCCTTAAAACAAAAATCAATGGTGGATCACCCACTAATTGCAAATCTTCTAGGCTCCTTGGGATACTAAGCTCCTAAGCTTCCTCTTTAATGGAAGATGATGATAATTGAAGGTCTAGGGTGAAAGATTTTGTGGTAGAAAGTGGGCCACACTTGGCTCTCTTCTCTCCTTGAGAATAGCTTGGACGGTCACCTCCTTGAGTTACTTTGGAATGAAGAGAGAGAAAGAGAGAGAGAAGTGATGTAAGGGAGAGGGATGGGTGTGATGGGTCAGTGATGGGTGTACTTGACTTGAGGGGTATGGGTTGTTTGGGGAAAAGAGAGGTATGGGTGAGTGATGGGTGTAGTTGATTGATGTGAATGATTTAACATTTAGTAGAGATTCTCTTGCGTGGTGTTTTCCTCAAAATAAATGTTGGCCCACATCTCTTGGCCTGGGTATCGCATCGACGCGCGAGACGCGGTGTTGGATCCGCGGTGACGACGCGGTCACAAGGAGATAAGTCTCAGGTCGAGTCGACTCTGGTTGACAGGGTAAGGGTCAGGTCGTGGGTCACCGAAATTAGACTGAGAGGACTGCGGGAGTCTACGGAATGGTACGGTCTAGGATATGGGTCTTACAAATTGAGAATAAGAACTTGAAAGATAATCTACCCGTTAACCTATTTTGTTTAAATTTCTTATGTACTTGTAATGTATAGATTATCTTATAGTATTAAACTAGATATGTTTAAAGATGTTAATTCGGGAATATGGAAAAGGTCCTTTCTTTTAGTAGAATTAGACATCTTGTCACTAACTCACACCCATCCCTGAAAACCACCACAATGCCCATCATTTTTAATGCCTTTCCATAACCATATATACCAATGCGATGGTACACATTATCGATGAAAGGAAGACCAATGTATTGGGAGATTATTTCCCATCATATAAAAGGTAGGTCACAGATTACAACTCGTACTGACATACGAATCGAAACATAGATTTATGAGCCTTGAGGGTGGATATATTTTTAAGGGGGATAGAACGTTGTGAATCTAGCCTAGTCAAGTTATTGTATGCGTCTATCTGATCAGAGTGGTGCAACGAAAGTGTGATGGACACATATCCCATTGGCCCAGGAGCGAAGGAAATTAATCCAAGTTATACATAAGGTTAGATCCCTAAAGGGGATCTGCATCATCCCTAGAACACCAATAGTGAACTCATCGAAGGGAAGAAATTAGGGTCGAAGATGAATCACTATAGCTAAGGTCAGTGTATCTACAAATGGGCTCATTGAATAAGAACCTAATGAAAGCCTTAACCAATTTCAAGGAGGAACTTTTTTAAGGGGGTCAGATTGTAACATCCTAGATTTTTACCAACTTGGGTGTTGGACGTCTTTGGCTGTTACCTTTGATTTCTTGACTTGAGTACATATCCATATGTGTATTCGCATGTGTTTAAGACTAAAAGGAGTGACTTGGATCCACCAAAACCGCCTTACCGAGTGAAATTTATGAATTTTGAAGAACATGGACAACAAGTTTGGGTTGAACCAAGTGGAACTTGGTTGCACCAAGCAAAATGGGACAACAATGCTCGATTCCACCAAGCAACTGAATAAATCTATACAGTAGGATTTGGTTGCATTGATTGGGGCTTGGTTGAACTGAGTAGCCATGTACAACAATATTCTGCATGTTTAAATTTTGACTGTTTCAGTGCACTGACTTCGTAAATTTGTATATATTTTTATACAAATTCGATTTTGGTGATTCAAAAGCCAGATTGAGGGTGAATGAGTCTAGTTTTGTATTAAAAAAATATTAAAGAAAGTTAAAGTTAGGATGTTTTATAAAATGTACAAAAACTTATTAGTTTCAAGCAGCTAGTACTCCCATAATTTTTAGAATTTTTCTAAAACTGAAAATGTAATGAAATTTTGTGGAGATAAATTAAACTTCATGATGAACTACCATAAAAACATTATCGGTAATAAACCTATTGAAACTGAAAATTTCTACAACTTCATGTTGCCGATGAATCGCACATATCTTTTTTTGTCTTAGAATTTTAATTATAATCAAACTAAGAATCATCTTATATGATTAAATTAATATTTTCTATTTTTATTATATTTTACTAGTTTGGATATTTCTAGTATAATTGAATTAGGGTTCTTGATTTGGGTTATTAGCGTTAAATCATTTTTCCACTATTTACGAATAGGCCGCGCTATGAACTTAAATAATTCAAAATTTAGTTGCCTTGCATAAGAAATATTGTTACCTAGTTCATTTTAAAAATGCTCTGCTTAACCAAACAAGCATTAAACCACTCATTAATGTTCCACTAAACCCAAGACTATAGAAAGGCATTTGTCTTATGGGCTTGAGGTCTATCGCGAGACATCGAGTTGAGATTGTTTCTCGAATCCATCAACTTGGACTCACAAAGTGAGTGCATGAGATGTACAAATACCTTTACGGTCTGTTGAGAAGTTAAGTTAAATGTCACATTTTCACTCTTGGCCTAAGTTATGGCTTTCGAGCCATTAGATCACAATCAAACTTAAAACACTAACTTAGGGTAATTTCCTATGCAAATTCGTATAGTTGCGGGCCCGTTCGATGGTTGGTGACCATCGAACTAAATTCTAATCATACCCGTCAATTGGCGCATTCAAATATTGGGCCGATTGAGTCCATGAATAGATCATCACTAGGGCCAACTATCCTACGGTAGATGTTAACCTCTATGCCCCGTAACGGCCCTAAAGGTTCGAAACACCCTCCCATAGGGCTAATATAATGAAAACAGAAGCCATAGGGCCATTTGTACCATCTATGGCACTATAAATACCCATTTATTTCTCTCCATACAAATTTTCTCTAGCAAATGAGAAAAAGGGAGAAAGAGAATAAGAGAGGGAATAGAGAAATGGTGGAGTTCAGTGCTAGATCTCATCATCCGATCCTCATGCTAGCTGGATCTTACAAGGTAGCGCCTCTACGCACAGTCTCACATTTTTCACGAATGATATCTGAAAATTTTGAGATAAATTCTTACCACTTTCTAGTTAAGAGGTTTCTTAGTTGTCTTTACATCTCTTTCTTTCATTTCATACATTTTGAGCCCTTAGGTTTAGAAACTCATTTCCGTTTCCATTATTTCTCACAAACCCTAATGTTATGATTAAGTATGTTATGGTTTTGAGTCTCAATTATCGATTGGAGTCGTCCATACTCTTTTGGGAGTCGTAATCGGTCTTGACTCCGTTAAGATTTCGGTTGTGCAATGATCTCGAGTCCCGATTCGTCGAACCAAGTTGAATAATTATTCTAATCGAGTTAGTTAAGCCATCATTCATTGTTTAACATTTAATTAGGATTAAATCCACATCATTAATGATAGCCCTATAATTTAATTTAGGTTTGGTGTGTTTTCACTAAATTCACAACGCTAGGGCTACATCCGAGTCTAGGATTTCGATTATAAGGTGAAGATTTACCCTTAAACTTCCACTTGGCATTTTAAAATAAATAAATGTATATGTTTTCTATTTGGTTCATAACATGCTCGATGAAATGCTTGAATGATATGAAACTCTTAATATTATTATTCTTGGATGTTGAATGCTTAGAAATACTAATATGATTGAATTGTGTTGTTGTGGGGAATTGAGCTTTGTAAACTATTTAAATATGTGGATAGGATGCTTTAGGGAGGTTATCCCAGGCTTATACGACCGACCGAAGTTTAACACAGATGATTGAAAGTAGTTGGAGCTACACAGGATGCTTTGTACACAATGATGATTTTCCTGGGCTCCTCCGTAGTTAATCGCATCAGTCTAATGCAAGCTCGATCATTCTCATGCTTTTCAATTGTATAACATTCAATAAAATCTAGGATACCACTATTACCATTGATTTTGTATACTCATAACCATTAGTGCATTATAATAAAAAAATACTCAAGGGTCGAACATGGTGGTATGGGACACCGTGTTCGACCTATCAACTTGTGCTGAGGTGACAAGCCTCCTCATAGTGACTAGTGAGCACTGATAGAGGTGATAGTATGTTGTTTGAATGACCCACATTACATTACTTGGTTGATGGTTCCATATAAGAGTACCGTTCGAACAACTAGGAGTGAGTTGAATTGGGTGACGAGCCCCTTTCCTCTGTATTGATTCAGTTTTGAGTGACAAGCCCGTATCTCTAAATTGATTCTATCATACTCGATGTTGGGTGATGACCCAAACCGTGTTGATACTTTAATTTAGATCAAGGGACATCGGTGAGGAGCCTACACGTGCCGCAATAAACTATGTGATACAGATAATGAATCATGATATAATGATGGTATCCTAGCTTCACCAACCTACTGTATGAACTTGGATTAATAATCACTTGACTAATCATGCATATCTTCAGATAGGTTGAGATTTAATGTTGGAGTCACTTGTGAGGGAGTGTTGGCATTTGTGAAATATGTCTTAAAGTCACTTATGTGAGAGTCCTGGATTGTAAGGAGCATGAATCATTTCATTATAGCATTAATATATTTATGAACTAGATTAGGAACTATTTATTTGTTGTGCCATCATTACTTGATCTTGGATGTGTTGGTAACGTATGTAACTTGCTTTGTAGTTATACGTTATGGGTAACATGTTTAAGTGTATTACATGTATGAATATGTATTTTTTGTGAACCTGTTAATGTTCACAACCCCAAGTGTAGGGTCGCAACGTAATAATAACTCGGCAAGACCAAGGTCGAATCCACAGGGACTAATCTTGTACGTTTCTGAAAATAAGATATAAATTAAAAATCTGGAATAAAGAGAGTAATTGTGAATAATGGTTAAATTATCAATTGAAAGGTGAGAACTAGGATGCCAAGGATCCACTTGTAGCTATCACGATGCTACCTCACTTGATTCAGGAAACACAACTGGAAACAGTCTTATCTTATCCAATTGGAAGAAGAGATGATCAAATCTCTGAACTTTTCATTAAAATAGCCTCGATGGATGATGATTGTGAAGATTTGGAAGGGATTCCACCACCCTACCATGCTTAGGAGACGATGGTGAACAACAGGATTTACCACATTCTCAAATAGGAAAAGAAGATATTCAAAGCTATCGCAGTGTCTATTGTAATTTAAGTCACAATAAACCATAGAAAACTAAAAATATTCCTTAAAATCAACTAAAAATCAATGAAGTTCAATATAAATGAGAATAAAAGCAAGATAAGCATCTTAATCCACTACAAGCTTCACCTCTTAGCCCTAATTAAGAGGTTTAGTTAACCATATACATGATTAAACCAAAATCTCTTAAGCAAAACATGAAAACAAACTAAAGAAGAAGAAGAGGAAGAACTCTTGGCGGTGGCTCTCCATCCTTTAGCTCCACTCCTTGAACCCTAGAAGATACTTAGGAACGTCCTAAAGACTCCTATTTATATTTGTGAATTGCCATCTTATGCACCGCCTTGGAATTTTCACAAACCAACTTGAATTTATGCACTCTGCGTAAGTCCCGCGTTACGCTTCGGTTGGACCGAATCTGAATCTGAAGTGAGATAGGATTCTATTCAGCAGTTGCTCGATTTCGGTTGGACTGAACTTGGGTTCGGTTGAACCGAACTTAAGTTCCCAGTCAGACCGAATTAATCTTCGATCGAATCGAATTAACTCCTTTCAGCGCTAGATCTTTTTGTGCATTTTCGATCGCACTAAATCCTCCCTTTGGTCAGACCGAATTACCCTTCAGTCGAACCAAATTAGCTTATAAATTTCATCGTTGGTCACTGGACTGTTTCTTGCGATTTCAATTGGACTAAACGGTTTGTTTTTCTACTATGGATTCTGCCTTCTTTCAAGTCCATTGTACTTACTTTCCTTGGATCTTTGGCATGTAAATTCTTCATTCTTGGTCTTCTAAGATCCCTCCTTTTCTTTGGTGATTCTTGAGCATCAAATCCATACTTTTAGCATTTTTTTCAATCCAAGCTCTCAGATTCTCCTCGCAACACAAACATGTATAAAATAAACCATTAAGCATTATCATTTTCATAAAACCAAGATATAAATAAGGGAGAATATGAAATATTCGACACTTAATAGTTAATCACTAAAATGTCCCAAGTAATAATCTTGGGGGTATTTCTTCACTACACTGGCATTTGACACCTCCTATTTGACATATGCAAATAACTCATGAATATGACTAGTTGATAGTGTGCTGAGGGTGCCCAGTAGATCTCTAGCTTCTTCCCGATTGGTAGTCGTTCTTCTGTTCTGATTGTAATTATTTTGGTTTGTATACCTCTCACATGTGTGGTCACCACTTTTGGAACTATAACTTCTAGGTATTATCCCTATATTGTTAGATCTTACTATCTCTACCTCACTTTGGTTCTGCTAAGTTGAAATGCGTTATTCTGATTATTTTTGTGTGAAATGAATGTGAATCCAAATGAGGACACATATACATTTTATCAGGATCCAAATCTATGTACTTGGGTAACGATTTTTGGGGTGTTGCAAGTTAGTATAAGAGCGAAGTACTAAGATAACCAGGACCTTGGGAATGAGGATTATAGAAACTGCAATGATTGAATATTGGGACATTTAGAGTTTTGGACATGGAAGGGTACTCTTGAATTTGGAAAAGTTCGACAATGTAGGAAATCAAATAAATTAGGGATAATAAACCCTAAGGCCAAACTCTTATTTTGCTACGTTTTGAAATTAGAAACCTATAAACTAAACTCTAGGATGAAATACCCTATTGTTGGATGATTTTGAACTTAAACATAGAAATGATGAACAAGGAGATCAAAGTTCCAATTTTGTGATACTTTCAAACTTAAATATATAAGTTTGAACCTTAGGACTACTTTAGTCAGTATTGTCATGTGTGAGGTACTCGAGTTCATAAAAATTCAAGTTCAGGCGACTCAATTCTAAACAAACAACTTTTGACCCCAAGTGCCAAAAGAACTGCTTGTATTGGAAATATAAATCATCCAGCATAAGAGTATAGACTTTGGATTACGACTAAGGATTAGGCTACTGGTTATGAAAATGAACGTAAATGACTGATTATGCTTCTTAGTTGGTTTGGTTGATTGGGTTAGGGTGAGACCCCTTCCATCATTGTATTCCCTTAATATTTATAGGCTTCTTTAAGAACTCTTAGGATGACCATTTAGACTTAGAAACTATTTAACCTCGTTGAAAACTTAGGCATCCATCGGATTGAATGTTAGGCCCTATTTTGACCAGAAATTAAAATCATCTGATTTGGGAGAATTTCTTATTTAACATCGATAAAGATGGAATAAGTAGAATACTCATCAATTTCATTTATTCTGAGTTCATTAACATCCTCTTGATCCTTTGATTCCAAGATAGAATTTCTTAATAAAGAGAAAAATACACAAGTCAAATATAATCAAGATGTAAATTTTGGCAACATTCCGGCACATTTTCATCAAATCTTCAGGGGAGACGAGTTGTACGGGTCTCCAATGATAAGATCCCTTGGAAATATATGAAATAGTCTGATCGTCTGTCAGAAATTTCAGCATAATGACTGCTCTCAAAGATTACCCGTGCAACTCATATAGGAGTTGCGCAGCCGACGAGTTGTGAGGGCTCGCGCAACTTGCTATGAGTAGCGCGGCCCTCCTTCCTTCTCTTTATCTTCAATACCTGTCAAAGAGAATGACCTCCTGAACATCGGATCCCTCCAATGAGGGGTGAGGGGGTATTTATAGGCATCCGCACGTGTAAGCCCTCGACTCCTGTGCCATGGGCCCCACTCTGTATCACCAAATCCTCCTCTAATGAGACTTGCGTGCCCCAAAGCAACTGGGGTGAGTTGCATGGACCCGCGCAACTTGGATCTCGCACAACTTAGGTTCCGCACAACTTGGGTCCTGCACAACTTGTACTGCTTTCCCTCTCTTTGTTCATGCCTTTCTCCAACTCTATCTTTAATCACTATTGGTACCCCGACAGATGCCCCCTTGATTTAAAATTTAATTTTCCTGAATCAATTTGAAGGATCAAACCTGCTATGGAGAACCTGAGTTGCGCGGATCTGTGTAACTCGCTAACCCGCGCAACTCTCTGATGGCATCTCGAGCCTATAAATACCAACTCCTTCTGATCATTTCTTCCTTCCAGTCTTTCTATCCTCCAGTGATTCCTTTTTTCACGCTACACTCCCACGTAAGTCTTCCATGCAACTTGCACGCGTAAGTCTTCCACGCAACTCATCCGCACTTAGTGCGGTAAATTCTTGCCCCGAAACTCTATCGAAATTTCTAAGTTTTTCCAGACTTAACCATTTTTCAAATTTCCCAACTATGGCTTGCACCAAGAGAACTCTTCGTGTAGTAGAGCCACCCATAAATTGTCCCTCTCATGCTAGCCTCCCAAACTCTCCTCCGACTTCTGATCCTTCACCAACTCCTACAACTCAGGTGGCCCCTTCTTCTCCTCCAACCCAAATAGCTATCCCTTCTTCCCCAGCTCATGAAAATCCACCACGTAAGCAAGTTAAGGTGATCAAGAAACGACCCACAAATATAAAGGAGTTGATTTTACCTATCCTTGACTTCTTTGACAGAGTTAAGTTGTTATATTGGCCAATATGTCAAGTAATCATCTTTGGAGACATAACATCACCTCCAAAACAAGGCCAAGAAGTCGACTGGGAGACATGGCTGGAATCAACAGCCAACCTGTGCACAAACATCATTTGATCGCCAATAAGAGAAGACACATTATCACCCACTCTTTCTCAGAAGAAGCGGAAGAAGTCAAAGCAACAGATACTCCAAGAAAAGATCCAGGAACAAAAAAAAAAGAGAGGAAAGTTCTGAACTCCTGGGACACGGTAAAAGTACATGATGGCTTTATAAAATTCAATAGCCCCCTCAGAAATGAACTAGTGATAATTCACTTGAACATTCGATGACATCAGTCCATTCTTAAAAGTGAGCCAACAGATAAAACCTTGCAATGCTGTATGATGCATACTCCGAACTGGTTAATTTGAGAGCCCTGAATGCTAGAAGGCATCCTTTCAAAGAGAGGATCAAAACAAAAAATTGGTGAAGTACACCCAAAGCGATTCCTAGTTCCATGTTACAACCCCCATGCACGCTTTTCTATAGTCTTTTATGAGACAATATGTCAGCATTTTAGAGAGAAAAGATTGCTATGGGGAGTTGAAGAATTTCGCACGAGAGGCTTCTTGACGTCTTGTAAATATTACACCAACTGGGCTAAGGCTATCCTTACCAAACATTCCTCGACACTGATGCATGTTGGCCTTTATGGCGTTATAAAAGCAACTTCTGAATACTTTTACAAGGATCACATGATTTATAAGGGTTTTATGAGCTATTGGTGTCCCACCACAAACTCTTTTCATCTTTCTCTAGGTGAAGTCAGCATCACTTTGTAGGATCTTCACAGGATGGCGGGTTTACCTGTGATAGGTCATTTTTATGATGAATGCATTCCTACCAATGAAGAATTCTCGCATTTTTCACCTTTCAAAAGACAGGCGCTGGTATCAGATGCTATTGTTGAACTTTTCAGGGAGATGTCCAAATTTCCTAACACCAGTAAAATTTCTCATTTCCTTTAGCTGACTCATTTTTCCCAAGAGCTACAGTACATTCTTCTTCTTTTCATTATGATCTTCGTACATTCGTTAATCATCATTTTTACTTATAATCTCCCTTCCTTGGCAAGTTTAAGAACAACAATTCAGATGAACTAGAAAATGCACATCGTAAAATACGAAACCCATCAGAATTTTCATTTAAGGGTGAATTAGCGGCTTTCTTAGCCTACTGGTCGAGTACAGTAATTCTTCCAAGTTACAAATGGGTAGATGCTATCAGACCATCTGTATTTATTGCTACAAGTGGATTGGTAGAAGGATAAAGATATTCATTAGCGCCCCCTATACTTTGCTCATTGTATCGAGCCTTCGGCGATGTTGCTACACATTGCCAAAACCCTTCTGTCGGGGCCAGTTCAACGTTCACCTCGTGGCAATACTTTTTTGGATGGTTCGGTATATATTTCCCACGGACATACAATGACCCAGAAAAAGCTTATGTTCATCCCTCCCGACTTCCCTTATGCCATTATCAGAGGTGGATTATGGTAAAACAAATGTATAAATGGGTCATCGATACCATTGAGTCAACGAATGCTATTGATTTTTACCAGTTCTCATTTGCCCAATATATTGTGGATCACGAAGCCGTTGATGATGACAACCTCCCTCCGACCCAGCAAGCATTTTTCATATCAATACGGTCTAATAGTCTGCCTTTACGAGAAAGTAGTGAGTTTTGGAGAGAACCGTATTAGCCCAACCAATTCGCGTGACATTTTGGATACGATCGGACCATCCCTGATCATTCAGAAGAAGTAACTCGCAACATGCGCAGTTATGGTACGGGGCTATTCAACTGGGGCTTAATCTGGAGATAACTTCTCGCAGCCCACATCAACTCAAAGTTCATTATACCAGGTTTTGGTTATTTTTTTTGCATGACTTATCAGTGGATGCGGTGGTGGGCACATGAATCATTCCTCATTCACTGATGCTTGCCATTAAATTCACTGATATGAATCCCTTCCACTCGACTCAGGAAACACAACAAAAGGGATGGAATGGGCTATACCGTCGAACATGATCGTCCTCCTGCTCTTAGCGATATTTGCATAAAGATTTCCGTAGAAGAACACCTTCATGAAGCTAAACTAGTTAAAACTCTTGAAGGTTAGATTGCTCATGGGCTTCCATTGACGCATTTCAAATCTCAGAAAAAGCCTTCGATTAAGGAAAATGCCCCCACAGACATCGACGAAGAAAGTAGCCCTGCCAACATCACCAAAGCACCTCACATTCTGGCTTCTACAGATCATATTCCAGTGCCAGAAGCTGTTGGGCCTTCAGAGCCCCAAGAAGTACCTTTGCTTGTTCCATTGCCACCTCCTCTTAGAGAATCCTCATCTCCTGTGACCCGGTCACAAACATGAGCAAGATCTTCTATCTCCCCCATGGATAATGTTAAAGAAAACCCAGCTTTTGCCGAAAGGAGGGAATCCATACAGAAGGGAAAATAAGTGGTTACCGAAGAATCTCCTTTGAGATCATCATCATTTTCACCATCTTCTGAAGAAGAAGATGAAGAGTTTGTCTCTTGCAGCTCTACTTCTACCAGTCAGGCATCCTCTTCCAGTGGTTCAGGAGAAGAAGGTGAATCAAATGTCGATGCAGAAGAAGTCGAGGTCATAAAGAAGTGGAAGAAGGGGAAGTGGATATTGGCGAGGACGACAGAATTGGAGAAACTACTGGAATTGATGAAGAGATTCCCTAAGAAGATATTCCTCAGGTCATCACTGGAGATGCTGGCAAGGGAGAAGAACTCCTTGACTACGGGAACTATGAGGATATAGTCAGAGCTGACTTAACTATATCTTTCAGTAGCAATTATTCTCCCCTCCCACATGTAGCACCTTCAAATCCCTTAACAGATATTGTGACATCTCCAGAGATTCTCCCGGCTCCCGTGGATATGGGTCAAGTTACTCTTCCCACCCCTGTCTTCGATAAGCGTTCTGCTAAAAAGAAGAGAGAACCTCCCAAACTTCCCATCATGACCAGCAAAGCAGTTCGTGGCATAAATTTCCAAATAGAACATACTACTGTTACGACCCCAACTACTATGGCATCCAGTATTGAACTCAGAGCTCCATCTTTTGCCAACGTGGCTTCGGACTTACCCGAACCTCCCTTGGAGGAAAGGAAATCTGTAGAAGCGGCGACTCTAGCTCCATCTCCTTTGGCATTTGCTGGTATACTTCACTTTATTTTCCTACTTCATATCAATTTTCTTATAATATATATATATATATATATATATATATATATATATATATATATATATATATATATATATATATATATATATATATATATATATATATATATATATATATATCCCTTGACTTATGCATTTTACTTGTATTACGTAGTTTGCGTTGTCTCTAATGGTAGTACAAGCTCAAATTCTGTCGCCACTGTATCAAATATCATATCTCTGAAAAAGATTTCTCCCCTAGTGTTATCTTTATTACAAAGCCCCACATCATTAGCCATTTACATCTTTAAGGATCCATCTCAATGGTCTGATTTAGAAATAGTGCTATCTTATCTGAAAAATGCCGTGCGAATTACTTGACTCAATATTTCTCCTTTGCGCAAATCTTTATCCCATTTTTGTGAGACCTTTCACAAGTCGGTAGATATCTGCAATATGACTATTGCACCTAAAATTCTTGCCCGATAATAAGAATTATTGTAGCTTAAAGAGTAAACTTCAAAGACAGTGACAGCAGTATCTATTTATGATAAGGAGTTTCATTCTTTGGAGGAGCAAGTAAAGGCTGCTAGACATTCCTCGGTGACAATAACAAAGAGAATTGCAAACCTCAAGAAGCAAATATTGGACTTGGAGGTTCAGCAATGTGAAATAAATTCAAAGGTGAGCCAGCTCGAAGTTGATATTGAAGTCAATAGGCGGATAGCCGATCTGGAGTGGCTAAAAGTTTTAAAAGGGGAGGAAGTAATAAATTCCTTGGAGCAAGAGCTGATAGATGCTCCAAACCAGGCCAGGCTTATCATTAAGGCTAAAGTTGAAAATACAACCACTGAAGTTCAATTGAGAGATGACTTGCATTGTTACATGCTTGCTCTAGGCATTTCAAATGGCATATGAATACTACATGCTCTAGGCATTTCAGATGACATATGAATGCTACATGCTTGCTCTAGGCATTTCAGATGACATATGAACTTTTTCTTTTTATCTCTCTTTTTTAATATTTATCATAGCTTGTTTTCACATTTGCTATCTCTTCTTTTAACATTATAGACAAACTTTAATGAGTCATGCATGCTTATCGTAAACAAATATCATGTTTGAACATAATGGCTAAACATCATGCTTAATCTATCAATTTTCTTATGTTGCATATAGTGTTGTCTATATGGCATTATTTCATGTGGGCGGTGTTAAGTTCTGGTTTCAGTTACTAGCACACACAGTTTAAGTTCATAAGTAGTTGGAGCAACCACAGCTTAGACTCATAAGTAGTTGGAGTTAGTCTTATGCGAATGGCCACTGTAACTCTCTAGAGTTCATTGGGCTTATTGCGACCGAGGAGTTCATAAACCGTGATCCATTAGAGGGGCCCAATGAAGCTACTGGGGTCATGAACTCAATAGGATTTATGCATAAGGTTGGCCACAGTAAATCTCTAGAGTTCACAGGGCGCGCAAGGCTACCGTAGGGTACCGAATCCAAGGCTGCCAGTCCATCAATGAGGAGCCTCTTGCTTCAGAGACTTTCCCTCACGAGTTACTACTGGGATTGAACCAGGGATCTGGGGAGTTATCCTGCTTTGGCAACTCACTTTTCCTTCACCTGCAAGGTCAGACCCATTCACGAGGGGCACTATCTGGCCATCCACGGGATGCTGCTTGAAGCTGTACAAACAACATGGGTCTAACATAACTGCTTCATCAGTTGCCCGCATGAGTGCACATGAAGCTCTCTATGGGCTTTTTAGGGCCATAGACTCCAGTGCCGCCCGAATGATATATGAGCTGCTGATGATAGTAGGCCTTATGTGTAGTTAACCATATACGGCTTAGCTAGGCTGCTTTAAATGATAAGTTGCCATCGTTGTTGTTAACTTTATATGTGGTTGGCCATATAATCTTATTCCACTATCAAAAATGATGAATCAATAATTAATATTTCACCATCGCTGATAATGTTCTGCTAACATTCATACTATATTTAAGATAATATATCAGCCTAGAGATGATAGCAATTTTGATAAGATAAGCTTGCACGAGCAATTAATGATGATAGTGATAACCATCGACATAATAATCATTGGTGTAATCATCGGCGGTAATCATTGGCGTAATCATTGGCGACCTGCATTCCATTCATCTACATTCTATTTATTATTTTTTACTACCTATCCTACCCCCTTTAACGTTTGAAAGGTATGTCGTCAATACCTTTTGTAACCAAAATTACTATCTCTCTACAGGCTGGCTAATTATTAACAAATCAGACATAGGCATTTTTGTGGAAAACACTCCACAGCTTTGTCCTTACTCCTTTCTTTATCGGTTCATTTAGACTACAACACTCCGACTTTCCATTATTAGGCATTCTAAGTATATATGCCCCCTAGATTTTCTTCTAGTCAATAAACTACTTCATTGATTCATTGTTTTAGCCACTGAGAGAAAACAAATTTCCTGAATCAGTCTCTCTGACCGGTAGCACTGATAATTTTTTTATAGTTGTTAGATTTGTTGTCACCTTCTGTCATCTTTTGTTGTCCTTTCTCTTCACGATCTCTCCTGTCTTATCATTCTTTGTAGTATATTTTTCACTGTGAAGCAGTCTTCTGTTTGATGTCTCAAACAGTGATGATAATGACAATAATTCTTCTCCTTTGTCATCGCAACTTCCTCCATGTATCTTGGTGAGGGCAGTCTAATAGTTCCAGCGGCTAATAATTGTTTCATCGTTGGCAATACATCCTCCTTTTCAAATGCATACTCTTCATGTGAATCATACGGCTATGGTCATTTATCGTTCTTATAATCTCTTCTTCGATCTGATCCTTCTCTTCCTTTCATCTCCTTTTTATCACGAAATGTACTTTTCCTTTTCTCCTGATCAACAGTATTTACCACTGCCCTATTCGGCCCTCTTCTTTCAATTTTAGCCTGGAATGTCGGTATCTTTTTAGTCATTCGCTCTAACGCATGCACTTTAGTGGTCAAATCTTGAAAAGTCTTTATATTGGCACTGGTAAGTCCAAATGCAATCCCTGTATCCATGGAGCTTAAGCACATTTTTACCTGTTCGTTCTCTTCAAGCAACTGACGGCATGTTGCTCCTAAAGTTTTCCATTTGCTGATGAATTTCTATACTGATTCATTTTCTCTTTGCCTTACGAATGTTAATTCTGCTATGCTAACATCACTATCTGACGAAAAGAAATTTGACATAAATGCATCTTGCATTTGTTCCCAAGTTTGTATTAACTCTGGGGCTATACTTAAATACCAACAGAATGCTTTACCTCTTAAGGAAGACCTAAATAGGTGTAGGAAATATTGGGGAACAGCATAGAAACTTCCCATATATGTGATGAAATACATCAAGTTGTTCATCAGGCGATCCGTCCCCTATAAATTTTTAAAACTCGGGGTGTTTAAAATTAACAAGAAAGGGAACACCTTCTACTTCTTTTGGATATGGCATTCGATACCGAAACTTTCCTGCACTATCATGCTCTCTTACAGTTTCCGTAACCACTTGTCACCCTTCTTCTTGTGTTATAATTCTCGTCGTAGGAATAGATCCATGAGACCCTACTTGAGGCAGCTGGGAGCCTTCAGGTTGTTGTTCCTGTTCATTCGTAGTAGCCATCATCGGAGGTGATATTATTTAGGCTACATTGTGGGTGAGAGTAGTCAAAGCTTCCCTAAGATTCTTACATTCATCCATCAATGCCTTTTAGGCCATTTCTACTAACCTATCCTCAGTGGTGGGCGGAGGATCCTTACTTGCCCCAGTCATATATACTGCGGCTTCTTCATTTCCAGGTGAAACTGTTGCCGGGATAGAGCAAGAATAGGACGGTGTGAAAGGACTTGTATAAGAGGGAATTCTGCTCCACCCTTCCGTGCTTTCCTAATGTTCAATTGATTGTGGTGAAAAACTTTAAGGTGATGTGTAGATTGGTGACTCCTCCATACATGATTTGCCCTTTTATTTTTTAGTCCATCGAACTCTCGCTGTAGGTAAGGTCGGAAGCTCTTGGAGCAATGATGAAAATGAAGCTTTTTCTGGATATATTGTTGGGGGAGCGAGTTCAGGGTTTTACTTTACTGCATTCCGTGTAATGGGTCCTGCAGCTCTTGGTATCGACGGGCCGATCCTATCTGCGACCTTCAATCTCTGTCGCGTCACTACTATCCAATCATTCTCATTTTCTTACGACATTGGGGAAACTATTACGATCCCAATAGTAACTTCAAGTTTATTTTTTCTATTCTGCATAGGCTGCTTTTGCTGAGTGTGATGTCTATCCGATATATACTCAACTACGAATCCTGTCGATATGAAGTAGAAGGTTGTCTCTCTTGCTAAGAGTGCCATACCTCTTAATGTCTTGGAATTTGAACGTATATGTTCCTGTCAAATGTCATGTGCAATATTAGCTAGTGTTCATTTGTAGATAAATTCTATCTTGGAGATGAAAGGTAGGATGTTTCCACTGAGAGTTGGCATTTTGGCATCTTATAAGATGCCAAACAATGATAAAATCCTCTAAGTCATTCTTAAATCAATACTAAATAAGACTCCTCTCCCCAGTGGAGTCGCCATTTTGTTTCGACCAGAAACGAAAAGCCTGATTTGGGAGAATTTCTTATTTAACATTGATAAAGATGGAACAAAGAGAATACTCATCAATTTCATTTATTCTGAGTTCATTAACATCCTCTTGATCCTTTTATTATAAGATAGAATTTCTAAATAAAGAGAAAAATACACAAGTCAAATATAATCAAGATGTAAATTTTAGCAGCATTCCAGCATGTTTTCATCAAATCTCCAAGGGAGATGGGTTATGTGGGTTTCCCATGTTAGGATCCTATGGAAATATCAGAAATAGCCTGATAATCTATCAGAAATTTTAGCATAATGACTGCTCTCAAAGATTACTTGCGCAACTCATTGATTCTTGTTTATGTTGAACTTCTAGTTTGAATTTAAGGAATATTTTCAGTTTTGTATGGTTTAATGTGACTCAAATTATAATAGACATTGTGATAGCTTTAAATATCTTCTAGGGTCCTTAAAAAAAAAAAACTAACTTAGCTTTCTAATTCTAAGTTTAGAAACTTTCTATTCTGTTTTTAAAAACTGACTTGTTTTATTTTATTTTGCAAGATCTTAATTTAGGAACTTCTAACTTGGTAACTTCTTTCTAACTCTCTCTCTCTTTCTATTTCTAAATTTCTCATTTTTGTATGAATTTTCTTTTATTCTTTTTTTATTAGAGTCAGAGTTCGGGTTTCACCATGCAAGAGTGCGCATGTCAGAATGCTGAGATGGATCAAAGATATTGGGAAGGAATGTATGATGATTATGATAGAAATCAACCTACGTCTCTGTAACACCCCAGATTTTGGCCAATCTGGGATTTGACGTCCTTAGGCAGTAGGTC
Source organism: Magnolia kwangsiensis (assembly GCA_037074715.1). NCBI lineage: Eukaryota > Viridiplantae > Streptophyta > Magnoliopsida > Magnoliales > Magnoliaceae > Magnolia > Magnolia kwangsiensis. The sequence goes on along the minus strand of CM073572.1, from coordinate 117,595,689 downwards.
AACCAAAACACCTGAAAAATCACTCAGAACCCAATTCCATAGCCAAAGAAACCACTTAGGATTAATTCCTTTAGAAACTAAGCATAGTTAGCTAGCGCAATGCTAGAGTAGCTGGGAAATAGTCCCTGATCACTTTAAATACATTCTACAAGACCCAAATCGAGTAGAACGAATGACTCTATAATACTCTATAACCTTGGATCAAACTCTAAGCTGGTTTGTTCTCTGGACCTCTTTAAAACTTTGTATTGGATCTAGACTGCATGTCGAAAGTTCGATATCTGCTATCTTAGGCCGTTAGGACCGCCTAGTTGGACTTGATAATCATTTCAAAAATCAAGTCCAACCGATAATCACAGGCTATTTCATTGAGCCCGGACTGAAGAGAGTGCGAATAGGGACGGATTTGGAATTTGAAATTCAAATCTGGCACACGACTTGACGCGTCAGTATTAGGCGTTCTGACCGTCAGAATTCAGCCAAATTACACCCTCGAATCAGGAAAAATTTCTATTTCATATCATGAGACTTGCAGGCCTGATCTACGTGCGGTGACCGCTGAACTGAAACTGAACCGCCACATGCGATCTGCGAACCCTGCCAGACTGAAAACTTGATGTATGCTAGATCTAGTATGCATGAGCTTAAGTCCGACCGCATTTGGCCAGGGGACCTCCAGAAATGATCTTTTGGACCGAAACAGCCCCAAATTGGACATACCTCAAGTATACATTGTACCCAAGCCTATTTTGGACACATTTGAGCTTATAAAAGGGGTTGAAACCCTCACTCCTCTCTCCCATCTAAATTTGCAAAAAGTCCTAGATTAGGAGAGAGAAAAGGTGAGAGTTTGTGAGAGAAGGTGGGAGAGAATTCCCTGCTGCTTGTGCCACGTGCTGCAAGTGGTTAAGCCACGCGCTCCAATCACTTTGCCAGTGATTTCTTCACTTTTCTAGATAAGGAAATACCCTAAACTCTTGATGATTTGCTGAACCTTCATTTTCGTAGCTAGATAGCTGATGTATGTTGTAAATCAGGTTGTCTAGTCGCCGTAGACGAAGCGTATACGCTCCGTTCGAAACGATACGTTTATAAGAGATAAGGTGAGGATTTTAGACGCTTTGATTGACGGTTTCCAACGCTTTCAATGTCGTTTAATAGTAGATTATTGACGGCATCGCCGTTTGACATGTACAACATGCTATCCGTTTCCTGTTTCGTAAATCAACGAAGAATATGAGATTTAGGGCATTTTAGTCATTTGTAGGAAGTGCTGATTTCATTCATATTTTTCTGATGTGATTGACATGGTTTGTTGTCACATTAGAATGTTAGGAATACGTGCATAATTAGTTTGGCGAAGAGATTCGCCTAATTGCGTACTTCGGGTCGACATACTATATGTAGACTTAAGTGTGTAGTGTATGTGTTTGTATAAATGCTTGTATTAGTATGTATTGAATTAAATGATGTGATGAATTAGTTTGAGATTGATTTCTCAATTAATATTCTGACATAAATGATTTCATACATGTTGACTATATGCATGATTTCATTATATGCATGAAATGTATGTGCTTGATGATTTACTTAAGTTGTATGTTATAACATGTGTTAACATGCTCACATGATTGTATTTCAATTCCAATACCCTTGCATGAATTGTTGATGTGAATTCATATGTGTTTGGGACTATACTTAGTCTAGGCAGTCGGTAACCGAGTGAATTCGTGGTTGGCTTATCTTGACCACGAACGATGCGTCGATGAACGCGAGCCGTGTTCTGGAGTTAGCGGCAGTGGTTAGGCCACACAAAGTGTTTTACGCACTTCATGTCGTTCGTCTTGAGATGCGATCGCGCTAGTCGAGCCCGTCAAGTAACCCGACTGGCCGTTGTATGTTCACCTTGCATGAGTCATAACTACTTGAACCTAGGGTACTGAACTTACCATTGTAAACCCTATTAACCATGATACCTTGATCCACGAAGACTCATGAGCCGGGCATGGTGGTATGGGACACCGTGGTCGAGCTGTCGGCCTACGCTGGGGCCACAAACCTCCCCGTAGTGACCAGTGAGCACCTAATCTCGTGAGCAGATTATGGTGGTATGAGACACAATATTCTTGCTGTCGGCCTACACTGATCAGGCGACGAGTCCTTTGTAGTGACCGTGAGCATATTCTGAGTCTACGGGAGGCGACGACCCTTCCATAGAAGTAGAGTACAGTAGGCCTGTATTGATAAGGTGATGGAGGAGCGGAGCAACGAGTGCATGCAACAGCCCTGGCAGCCCTTGCAGCGACCTACAAAATACACCTAGTATGAGATTACTAGGAGTGACGACCCTAGACAGGATCTGTGTTGGGATTGATATAAGGAAAGTACCTTAGTTTTCTAATCCTGCTGTTTGAATAGACTAATAATAACTCGAAAATCATATCACCATTACATTGTATGTGCCTAGAAGATGTGGAGCACTTAAGGGAGTGTGGCATACTGCGGTCGTAAGATGGTGCCGTATGAGGGAGATCGTCGGTGACGGCATACATCACGTCATGTCATATTGCATTAACAACAGTATTAGGATTGTCTGATTTACTGTTTTACTATTATCGCATGATTATTTTGATAACATGCTAATCTCTGCTCTCTTATCCCACTGAGTTGATCACTCACTCTCACGTTACGGGATGGTGTTTTTGGACACCCACCAGTCCCTTTTTGTGATTGCAGATGATGGCGCTGCTTGAGAAGCGGATCCGGACTTGATGATGATGATGAGGAGGAGGATCCCTCCTTTGTGCGTGTTTTGATCGACGGGATTATAGGGAGGTTGATTAGATACCTTGACACTTGTCATTTTATATCTTTAGAACACTCATGTATATCCTTTTGGTTTACTTTTGGAGTATACATGTATGTATATAACCTGGTAACATATTCACACTCTGGAGACATACAACAGTTTATATATGTTATACATACTATCACAGTCTTCCGCTTGTAAATTTAACCGTCTCTGGAGCGTGATATGCTGTTTTAGCTTAATCTCACTCATGTTTAATACATTATCACAGACAACATTCAATCATACATATCTATGTTGCATAAATAACATTTTGGAACTCGGGAGTTGGGTTTTTGCTCGACCCCCCCGATTCTCGGGATGTTACAGTCTCAAAATGTTTTTAAAACCATCATCGAGAACCAACCAGAATATAATGCTCCACCGGTTAAGAAGTCCTTACGCAATCATATGCAGGAGAATAATTACACCCCACGGATTAAGAAGACCATATGTGAGTGTTGGGGTTATCATATTTATGGGAGTGGGAACTATTATCACCCATCAGATAAGATGAAAATAATGCGTGATTATATTATGGGTGATAATATATATGTATCAACAACCATCAGATTCTCCCACTTATGACCCATATGACTATGATCAGTGAAAACATTAATGTTGGGAAGATGAACCAACAATACATCATAGTGACATCAAAAGAACAATGGAAGCGCTTAAATCACACCTCGATAAGCTAATGGAGGTTAATTCATCCCAGCCTCAACCCAATCCAATTTTTCATTCCCAACTCCCTACTTATGATCAGTGAAAATATCAAGATTGGGAAGTTGAACCAACTATGAATCATAGTGACAATTCTCTTGGGTCCTATACCTCTGAGATCCAACAAGAAACGATCCAATAGAATTCACTTCAAAATTTCATACAAACTCTAGAACTCAGCCAACAAAACACACTCCAGAGACTTCAAGAAATTATAAAAGATATACAATAGTAGAGTTCACGTGATGAGATTATGGAGAATACTGAAATTAAGAATGAAGAGTTGGATTCTGTTAATGAGCATACGGTCTAATTTTCCTAAGAGTCGATCTCGATGATGGTCCAAAGGAATGGTCAAGAGACGTGGGTATCTTTCAAATATAATGATAATGGCACATTCACTCACATGACACACTTGGTTTCAATGATGAGGGGGAGGTTAGTTTATTCGAATCTCAAACCAATTTAGGAGTAGGATGTGAGGAAAGTGATCCCATGCCAAGTGTGTACTGCACTAAATTAGAAAATGATGACTATTGGGATGACGATCATAAATGTGTAGCCTAAATTCTCTTGGAATCAATCTCAAGTTTGCTCCAGGTCAATGATCTAGAAGTACACGAATTAATCAGTCATAAGGATTTACTTCATTCATCTGACATGTCTGATTTAAATGTGGGGGATGAGCCCCTTTCAATCGACCCTTCTAACTCTTGTGAGACACGTTTAAACCATTCCCCTGAATTGAATGATGATATGATTCAGGAGATGGACGAGTTGCTCGATATGACTCTGAAATTTGAAACCATCTCGTTAAGGCCACCATCTAAGTTGTCGACCCTTGACAATGGGTTGACAATACAATGCCTTTACTGAGTAGTACCAATGAACAGAGTTGTCACATTAATTCTTTGACTGTTAATTTTCAATCTGTCTATGTAGGGCGAGAGTGAGAGAGCATGCGTCCATCTACTTCTAGAGATGATGGAATCCTTGGGCAGATCATCAAAAACTTCATTGTGAAAAAAGAGTCACTCTCAACTGAATTTCTCAACTCTTTGGACGGTTTCGTCGCACACTTTACAGATTTAAGCGATCTTATAATAAAAGAAATAGTGGATGCCTCACTAGACAATACATTGGTGGTTGTCACGGACCGAGAGAACCCTTATTCTGAAGCCCCTCCTTCCCCAAACCTTGAATGTTTACCCTGAAAAGAGGAGGAGCTAGAAATTAAACCATAATTCAAAACTTCGGAATGTGTTGAGGCTACATTATCTACTGAGATTTTTTCTAAATTTTATCTACATGCAGTCTCTAATACACTATGAGGTACTAACTCCGAAACTTTCTTTGTCACAGGTAAATCATATATACTTTGGACACCTCAGGAGATTAAAAGGAAACCTTATACTGAGGTACATCAGTTTCTCAGGAAATTCATGCTCCAGGGCATCCAAGCCTATTGCAAAAAGGGCTTTTGGATGATCTTGTTGAGAAACTTACTGAAAAGGCCTAGCTATATGTCCTTGAGGGGGGGTGAATAGGACAATGTCAAATAAAACTTATAATAGCAGAAATTAAATAAATATGATATCCAACAAATAAAAAAAAGAAACCACAATGCAAGAATGTAAAGCCACCTCAAAATTCAGATCTTGAGAGGTTAATACAAATATTGTTCTAAGGACAACCTTACACCAAAAACTAAAGTTTATGGTAGGACAACCTTATTTCTAGAAAGGTCTTTATATCAAATCTCAAATCGAAGAGGAATGATAACGTATTTAATACAAACTGTACTAAAGAATAAATTGTTGTTACAAATATATTTTGTTCTAGGGACAACCATACACCATAGAAATGGCAAGGCAACCTTACTAGAATAATTAAGAATGTTGATAAAGGAATTGCAAGAAATAAATGCTAAACTATTACACCATTCCCACAATGCTTGAAATAAATGATTACAGCATTCACATCCACATATAAATACCACAAATGAATAATTAAAGATATGAAATATAAACCATTCAACCACGAAACACAAGGGATTATAGTGGTTCACCTGTGTGCAACTATTAAACAACAGCCACACATAATGCTACTTCACTCATAATATCCTCACACAGGGGATATTAGCATTCACTATCAAATTAGATTTTTACAGGTTCACCCAAAACCTTCACAATTGTGTCTTTCTCTGTGGGATTACACAATTAAAAAAAAACCCCACTTCGGAGTTTTCCTGGCTCTCCTCAGATAACCAATACAATGAGATTTTTCTGGCAAATTCCAAAAGAAACCAAAACAGAAAGGAATTTACAATTAAATATAAAATATCTACTTTTCTCCTTCGTTGTAGTAGCCCCGTAGAACCAAGTCAGTGAAGATGATTGAATGTCCAAGTTCAATGTCTAAACTCACATTACAATGGTTCTACTTCTAATTAATTTTAAATTAAATTAAAATGGGTTAGCTTTAATTGATTTTGATTCCAAAGACAAGGAAACAGCAATTCCTCTATTCAGATTAGATTGGAATACAAGAAACAAAATCAATTAATAAAGCTAATGAAAGAGAATATTAAATACGCACGCTTAGCTTAAAATAGAGCACAGACTTATCTCTCAGAAGGCCGAATTAATTAGCTTGAATTCTTTAAATTATTCTAAGATTCGTAATCTATTTATAGCTGAGTAAAACACGTCTTCGACTGGTCTTAAGACCTCTACGACTGGCCGTGGAATAACGAAAATTTGAATTTTTCAGGCGCGATAAGATTTCGTAGGTCACCTTCGACCAGTCGTAGGATGCACACGACTGGTCGTAGGCATAAGATTTTCAATGCTAGACTTTGAGTCGAGGGTCTACGATTGGTCAAAGAACCAGTCGACACTGTTCTTATGACTGGTCAAACAGTCTCCAGGACTGGTCGTAGAGTAACTAAAAAATTCTGAAAATCTTCAACAACTTAGGACTAGTCGTGGAATTTCTTGAACTGGTTGAACCAATGCTAGGACTAGTCGAACAAGGTCCAGGACTAGTCTTAGAATAGACCAAATTTATGAATAAAACACATATGGATTATGTATCCAAAATGTCTTACTCTAAAGGTCAACCTAATGTCAGTCATACCTCAATAGTGAAGCAAGGACACTGAAACTTAAAGACAAGTGACCTTTGAGTATAATTAAGCCTGAGATCTTGATCTTAAAAGTTTCTTGAACTTGAAAACTTCTAAGATCTTAAAAGCTTCTTGAACTTGAACACTTTAGAGATCTTGAACTTGAAAACTTCTGAGATCTTTGAACTTGAATTCTTCTTTTGTTCATCACATATATAGCTTCAAAGCAGTGTCTTTGTCACCACAAATTTGACAATAATAAGGAGCTATAAACTATAGCACTTACACTTACTGAGAAATTTATCAAGATATTGGCTGGAGGAGGAACCTTATGGCATGACTGAGTAGTTTTTCCCATGCTTTCCTAGTTTAAGATTAGTGTATTGCTTTCAAAGAATTTAGGATTAGGATAGTTTTGTTTCCATTATTTTAAGATAGTTTTTTTATCGTCTGGTGAATCCTCTTGCTAACCCATCTTCACTTTGAGACCCTTGGAAAAGCCTCTAGATTCCTTCATCGGGTATTGCCTTTTCATCACTTGTCCTTTACTTTCGTTGTCTCATGTGCATTGCATGCATATATCTTTTACATTGAGGACAATGTAGATTTTAGGTTGGAGGTGTGGATTAAGCAAGCTAATCATTGTTTTCTTAGTCCTTGAGCAAAAATTGTGAAAAAATTTTTGAAAATTTTGTAAATTCTAATTATTTTAAAGTTCATCCATGATTTAGAAGTAATAGATACTTAATGTTGATGTTTTATGTTTCTTGGATTTTAGTCACTTGGGAGATCTCGAAATTAAGTCATTGATCCTTGATTGGAAGTTATAAACATTGACTGAGTCATGATTTCACATGTCACATCTAGTTTACACATTAAAGTGTCAGTTTGATGTTGAATTATTAACTTGATGATTATTAAGCATGGAAGGAACCAACCTGAGGAATTTGTCCATCACGTTCAATAAGAAGAATTGAAAAGAAAGAAAAATAAATAAATATCTAGCTAAAAAATAGTTATCATCGAAAATGGATACCTATTAAAGATTTTTTTTTTTTAAAGGTTGACATAGTGTGAAAGCCATCGATGGAAAAATCAAAAGCTGGAAGAATGAAAAGATGAACTATAAGGCAAGTTTTGATTTAGGTTTTAGTTGTCTTAAATTCTCTTTTGATTATCAATGATATCATGAAAATTAAGAATTGAACCTTTGATTGTGATAAGTCCAAATTTCACTATGAACTCAATGTTTAGAATTGTTCTAATTTGTGGATTAATACTTTGAACTAAATTGTGAAATTTATGAGTGCTAAAGTTGAGGAGAAGTTGTTGCTAAACATTGATGTATCTTAGAATTCTATTATTTGGATTGTTTTTAAAAATCACTTGAGCTTATATAAATTGTCATGTTTTTGAAATACTTTTCACATACTTTGCTCGGGACTAGAAAAATGCGGGTTGGGGAATGTGTTGAGGGTCAAATATTGCATATTGGACCCCTTTATTACTTGATTTTATGAACATGATAATGCTTAATATTCTATGTTAATCATGTTTGTGTTGCAAGGTGAATTTAAGAGCTTGGATTAAAAAGGATGCTAAAAGTATGGATTGAACACTCAAAGATCACCAAAGCCAAGGATGGATCTTAGAAGACCAAGAATGAAGCACTCACATGCCAAAGATCTAAGAAAACCAAGTCAAGAATGAAGAGAATCAAGGTTTTGAAGTGAATTTGCGTAATCCTTGACTAGTCCTGGCTCTTACTTGACTAGTCCTGGCTCCTGCTCGACTAGTCCTAGCTCCTACTCGACTGGTTCTGGCCCAGCTCGACCAGTCTAGGATTCCTCGACTCGAACTCTAACAACAAAATCATGAAAAATCAGGTCATCCTTGACTCGTCGAAGGAAACCCTCGACCTGTCAAAGGTAACCCTTGACCAGTCCTGGGATGTCCTTGACTAGTCCTGGGTTACGCAGCCAGCACACGAATTGCAGAAATATGAAGCGATTTTTAGACTTTTCCAACTCAGCGCGAAAGAATGAGTTACAAAACTATAAATTTGAGTGCCCAGGGCATTTGTAGGGATCTTCTAAGGTTTGAAGAGTAGAGCAATGGGTGGAGCTACCGTCTAGGAGTTCTTCTTCTTCCTCTTTAGTTGGTCTTTTTATTTTGTTTAAGGGTCTTTAATTCAATCATGTCTATTATTGGTTAAACCTCTTAGCTAGGGCTAAGAGGTGAAACTTATAGCGTGATTGGGATGTTTGCTTTATTTTGATTCATATTTTGTTGAACTCTCTTGGATTCTAGTTTGATTATGAATGAATATTTTTAGTTTTTAATGGTTTGTTGTGACAAATTACAATAGATCTGCGATGACTTGAGATATCTTCTTTTCCTTAATTGAGATTGTGAAATTAAAAAATCCTGTTGTTCACCATCGTCCCTTGGGCATGGTAGGATGACGGAATCCTTCCTAACCTTCACAATTCTCTTACAATTGGTTGTGGGATTAGTAAATCCTGTTGTTTTCCTTGTCGCCTGGGCATGGTTAGGTGATGGAATCACTTCCAAATCCTCACAAATCTCATCCATTGATGATTAGATCCATGAGAAGTTCATAAATTTGACAAATCTCTTCTTACCAGTTGGATAGGATACAACTCTGATTCCAGTTATGTCCTTGAATCATGCAAGGTAACATCCTAAGAACCTACAAGTGGATCCTTAGAAACACTTGTTACCACCTTTAAATTTATTAGTTTTTAATTAATCTATTCACAAATGCTCTCTATACTTCCAGATTTAGATTTTCATCTTCTTCTATTTCTAGTTCTACTTAATTTCAGAAACGTACATGTTCAGTCCCTGTGGATTTGACCTCGGTCTCACTGAGATTATTATTGCATCGTGACCCTACACATGAGGTTATGAACATGAGTGAGATAAGATTTAATACATCTTTGACCGGTCGAAGCCTCTAGTCAACTGGTCTAAGGTGGTCTTTGATTGGTCAAACATGGTCTTTGACTGGTTGAAGGAGCCAAAATTTGAACTGATTTAGATACTGGACTTCGAGCCAAGATACTCTCAACTAGTGTTGAGGGTCAAATATTGCATATTATCCCCTATTTATTACCTGGTTTTATGAATATGATAATGCTTAATGTTCTATTTTAATCATGTTTGTGTTAAAAGGTGAATTTAAGACTTTGATTGAAAAGGATGCTAAAAGCATGGATTTAATGCTCAAGAATCACCAAGCCAAATATTGGATCTTAGAAGACCAAGAATAACCAAGTCAAGAATGAAGAGAATCAAGGTTTTGAAGTGAATTTGCGTAATCCTTGACTAGTCCTGGCTCATACTTGACTAGTCCTGGCCCTGCTCGACCAATCAAGGATTCCTCGAATCAAACTCCAACAACAAAATCCTCTAGAATTAGGTCATCCTTGACTAGTCGAAGGTGACCCTCAACTAATCGAGGGTTGTGCTCGACCAGTCTAAAGTTACATAGACAACACACGAATTGTAAAAATTTAAGCCAAATTCTGAATTTTTCCAACTCGGTGCGAAAGTTGGAGTTGTAAAACTATAAATACGAATGCCTAGGATGTTCTTAGGCATCTTCTAGGGTTTAAGGAGTGGATCAAAAGGGTGGAGCCATCATCCGGGAGTTCTTCTTCTTCCTTAGTTGATGTTTTGTTTAAGAGTTCCTAGTTCGATCATGTCTATTGTTGGCTAAACCTCTTAGCTAGGGCTAAAAGGTGAAGCTTATGACATGACTGGGATGTTTGCTTTATTTTGATTCATATGTTGTTGAACTCTCTTGGATTCTAGTTTGATTATGAAGGAATATTTTTAGTTTTTAATGGTTTATTATGACAAATTACAATAGATCTGTGATAGCTTAAAATATCTTCTTTTCCTGAATTAAGATTGTGAAATCACTAAGTCCTTGTTCACCATCGTCCCTTGGGCATGGTAGGATGATGGAATCCTTCCTAACCTTCACAATTCTCTTATGATTTGTTGTGGGATTGGTAAATCCTGTTGTTTTCTTTGTCTCCCAGGCGTGGTTAGGTGATAGAATCATTTACAAATCCTCACAACCTTCATCCATTAATGATTAGATTTATGAGAAGTTCAGAGATCTGATAAATCTCTTCTTACCAATTGGATAGTATACGACTCTGATTCCGATTGTGTCCTTGAATCAAGCAAGGTAGCTCCCTAAACTCTACAAGTGGATCCTTGAAAACCCTAGTTCCCACCTTTAATTTCTTAAGTTTCTAATTCTATACATCACAATTACTCCCTTTATTTCCATATTTATATTTGCATCTTCTTCTAGTTCTACTTCTAGTTACTTTCAGAAGACACACGAGTTCAGTCCTTATGGATTTGACCTCAGTCTCACCAAGATTATTACTATATCATGACCCTACACTTGGGGTTGTAAATAAGCTTTTGACATTGTTGCCGGGGACTAACGGTTACATTTTTCTAAGATTAGATAGTTTTGGAACTAGTTTAAGATTGGAGTTTTTCTATTTTTTATTTTTAGAATTAGGGTTTTTCCATTTTATTTTAGAAACTAACCTTGCTTCCTATTTCTAGGTTTAGAAACTTTCATTTTCTTTTTTTAGAAACTACTTTCTAATTCTAGATTTAGAAACTATCCTAATTTATTTTTAAAAACTAACTTTTTCTCTTTTTAGAAACTTTCTATTTTCTATTTTTAGAAACTTTCCTTTGTGGTTTTTAGAAACTAGGTTGCTTTCTTTTTTATTTTTTTAGAAACTAATTCACTTTCCTTTTCTTTTTGCAGGGTCCAATATAGTAACTTCCTTCTAACTTCTCTACTTTCCATATTACTGTAGGATTTCTCTTTTATTATTTTAAGAGTAGATTCAGAGTTAGGGTTTCACCATGCAAGAGTGGGAACGTTATACGCTAAGATGGATAAGAGATATTGGGAAGGGATGTGTGATGATTATGATAAGAATCAACCTGTGTCTCAAAATGTTTTTAGAAACATCATCGAGAACCAACTGCAATACAATGCTCCACTGGTTAAGAAATCCTTACGTGATCATATGCGGGAGAATAATTACACTCTATGGATTAAGAAAATAATATGTGAGTGTTAGAGTTATCATAACTATGGGAGTGAGAATTATTATCACCCACAACAAGAAAAACAATGAGAGATTATATTATGGGTGATAATATGTATCAACAACCATCAAATTCTCCCACCTATGATCTGTATGACTATGATTAGTGAAAACATCAAAATTTGAAAGATGAACTAACAACATATTATAGTGATTATTCTCTTAGATCCCCTACCTTTAAGATCTAATCAGAAATGATCCAAGAGGATTCACGTTTGAATTTCATGGACTATCGAGAACAACTCAACCAACTTGTCATGGGCATGATGAAATCATTGGAAACAATTGAATTGCACCTCGAAAAGGTGGAAGAGGCTAGGTTATCACAACCTCAATTTAGTCTAGAAATATAATGGGAGGAAAGTGATCCTAACTCACTTTTGGAGAACTCTGAAATTTGGAATGTAGAGTTGGATTGTGTTAATGAGCATATGGTTCAATTTTTTAAAGAGTCAATCTCTATGATGGTCCAAAGGAATGATCAAGGGATGTGGTGTCTTTTAAATATAATGATACTAACACACTTCACTCACATGACACACTTGGTTCCAATGATGAGGAAGAGGTTAGTTTATTCGAACCTTAACCCAATCTAGAAACAGAATGTGATGAGTATTGGGATGACAATCATGAATGTACAGCTCAAATCCCCTTGGATTTAATATCAAATCTAGCCCATATCAATGATCAAGAGGTTCCGGAAGTCATTAACCGTAGTGATCTACTCCACCCATCTGACATGGCTAATTTAAATATGGAGGATGAACCACTTTCAACTAACCCTTCCAACTTTTGTGAGATATGTTTAGACCACTCCCCTAAATTGAATGATGATATAATTTGGAAGATAGACGAGTTGCTCGATATGACTTAGGAAGTTGAAACCATCCATTTGAGGCCACCATCTAGGTTGTCAACCCTTAACAATACAATGCCTTTACTGAGTAGTACCAATGAACATATTTTGCACATTAATTTTTTTCCTATTGATTTTCAATATACCTATGTAAAACAAGACAAGATACATCCGATAATGATTTATTCTCACCGTGATGAAGAGCAGGAGATCATGCTTTCATCTACTTCCAAAGGTGATAGAATCATTGGGCAAATCATCCCAAACTTCAATGTGAAAAATGAGTCACTCTTAATTGAATTTCCCAACGCTTTAGACGATTACTTGGTACACTTTACAGATTCAAACAATCCTATGATAAAAGAAATAGTAGCCTTGTAAGACAATACCTTGGTAGTTTTCACTAACCAAGAGAACCTTTATTCTGAAACCCTTCCCTCCACAGATTCTGAATGTTTACTATCATATGAGGAAGAGATGACAATTGAACCGAAGTCTGAAACTTTGGAATGTGCTGAGACTACATCATCTGCTAAGAATTTTTTTGAATTTCATCTACTCGTTGTCTCTGATTCACCATGGGGTACTAACTCTGAAACTTTCTCTTTCACAGGTGAATCATGTGTACTTTGGACACCTCAGGAGATTAAAAGGAAACCTTATACTGAGGTCCTTAAATTTCTCTGGAAATTCATGCTCCAGGGCATCCAAGCCTATTTTAAAAAGGTCTTTTGGATGATCTTGTTGAGAAACCTATTGAGAAATTTATCAAGATATTGCCCGGAGGAAGAACCTTGTGGCATGACTGAGTAGCTTTTCCCTTGCTCTCCTAGTTTAAGATTAGTTTATTACTTTCAAAAGACTAGGGTAGTTTACTTATGCTATTTTAGGATAGTTTTTTTTATCGTCTATTGTATCCTCCTACTAACCCATCTTCACTTTGAGACCCTTGAAAAATCCCCTAAATTCCTTCTTCAGGTACTACCTTTCTATCACTTCTCCTTTACTTTCATAGTCTCATGTGCATTACATGCTTATATCTTTTACATTGAGGATAATGTAAATTTTAGGTTAGGGGTGTGGATTAGGCAAGCTAATTAGTGTTTTCTTAGTCTTTAAGCAAAAATCGTGAAAATTTTTCTAATAATTTTATAAATTTGAGTGATTTTGAAGTTTATCCATGATTTAGAAGTATAAGATACTTAATGTTGGTGATCTATGACTCTTGGGTTCAGTTACTTGTTATATTTTACAGTTAAGTTTGAATTATTAATCCATGATTAGAAGTTTTAAACATTAATTGAGTCATGATTTCACATGTCACATCTAGCTTACACATTAAGTGTCAGTTTGATATTGAATTGTTAACTTGGTAATTATTAAGCTTGGAAGGAACCAACCTAAAGAAATTGTCCATCGTGTTCAATGAGAATAATTGAAAAAAGTATATAATAATAATTAAATAAATACCCAGCTAAAAAAATAGTTGTTGTCGAAAATGGCTACCTATTAAAGATCTTTAAAAATGTTGACATAGCATGAAAGTCATCAATGGAAAATCAAAAGCTGGAAGAATGAAAAGATGAACTGTAAGGCAAGTTTTGGTTTAAGTTTTAGATGTCTTAAATACTCTTTTGATTATCAATGTTATCATGAAAATTAAGAATTGAACCTTTAATTGTGATAAGTCCAGATTTCATAATGCACCCATGTAACTCAATGTTTAGAATTATTTTAATTTGTGGATTAATACTTTGAACTTGACTATGAAATTTAACTAGTGCTATAGTTTAGGAGAAAATAATGCTCAACATTGATGTATTTTGAAACTCTATTATCTGTATTGTTTTTAAAACCACTTGAGCTTATAGAAATTGTCCTATCGTTTTCAAAATATTTTTTGCATACTTTGCTCAGGACTAGAAAAAGGCTAGTTAGGGATTGTGTTGAGGGTCAAATATTGCATATTATCCCCTATTTATTACTTGGTTTTATGAACATGATAATGCTTAATATTCTATTTTAATCATATTTATATTGCTAGGTGAATTTAAGAGCTTGGATTGAAAAGGATGCTAAAAGCATGCATTAAAGCTCAAGAATCACCAAGCCAAATATTGGATCTTAGAAGACCAAGAATGAAGAATTCACATGCCAAAGATACAAGAAAACCAAGTCAATAATAAAGAGAATCGAAGTTTTGAAGTGAATTTCTGTGATCCTCGACTAGTCCTGACTCCTACTAGACTAGTCTGGCCCTGCTTGACCAGTCGAGGATTCCTCGACTCGAATTCCAATGACAAAATCCTCTAAAATTACGTCATCCTCGACCAATCGAAGGAAAGCCTCGACCAATCAAAGGTGACCCTCGACCAGTCGAGGGTTGTGCTCGACGAGTCTAAGGTTACGCAAATAACACACGAATTGCAAAAATTTAAGGCAGATTCTGGATTTTTTCAACTCGATGCCAAAGTTGGAGTTATCAAAACTATAAATAGGAGTGCCTAGGATGTTCCTGGGCATCTTCTAGGGTTTAAGGAGTGGAGCAAAAAGGTGGAGCCATCATCCGGGAGTTCTTCTTCTTCCTTAGTTGATGTTTCATTTAAGAGTTCCTAGTTCGATCATGTCTATTATTGGCTAAACCTCTTAGATAGGGCTAAGAAGTGAAGCTTGTGACATGATTGGGATGTTTGTGTTGTTTTGATTCATGTGTTGTTAAACTATCTTGGATTATAGTTTGATTATGAAGAAATATTTTTTTTTAATGGTTTATTGTGACAAATTAAAATAGATCTGTGATAGCTTAAAATATCTTCTTTTCCTTAATTGAGGTTGTGAAATTAGTAAGTCCTGTTGTTTGTCATCGTCCCTTAAGCATGGTAAGATGATAGAATCCTTCCTAACCTTCACAATTCTCTTATGATTAGTTGTGGAATTGGTAAATTCTGTTGTTTGCTTTGTCTCTTAGGCATGGTTGGGTGATGGAATCACTTCCAAATCCTCACAACCTTCATCCATTAATGATTAGATCCATGAGAAGTTTAAAAATCTATCAAATATCTTCTTATCAATTAGATAAGATAGTGTTAAGTGCTAGGTTTTTGATCTACCACCCTGTGTTGTCAAATTTTGTAGTGACAAACCACTTGAGAGTGATTGACTTATTTGATAGATAGAAAGTTCACCTTTAAGTTCAATATATGGAAAGTTCACCTTCATTCAAAGATGAGTTTCAAGCCATCTACATCAACATCAAAGTGCTACTACTACTTCAAATCAAAGTGCATGTTCAACTGCCAATACAAAATCAAGTTCATACACAATACTGAGTGTAAGTGTGACTTCAAATACTAGTTCAAGTCCAAGTGCATTACATGATCAAGTACACAAGCTCAAGTTCAATTTTACAAGCTCAAGATCAAGTACACAAGTTTTAAGCTTCAAAGTGTATAAGATAAAGCTTCAAAGTACCTCAAGTATACTATCTACCGGAGTGACCGAATTGACAAGTTCTATGCTGACATTTAAGGTATACATGACTCTAGAAAGACCTTAGGCGTAGGTCATTAATGTTGCATATTTAAATTGCATCAATGTACTTATTTTAGGCTTTACTTCTACTAGTCCTAGTCATGGTTCAACTAGTCCAGGCACTGGCTCGACCAGTTTAGAAATTTACTCGCATTTTTGGATAACTCCGGTGGTTCTTCGACCAGTCAAGCACCCTACTCGACCGGTCATGGAGATTGGCTCGACCAGTCTAGCAGGGATCGACTCGAACTCCAATAAGAATATTTTTACCTACTAAACTAGTTGAGTTTATTTAATCCTGTCGCGCCCCAAACTTGGTGACCAGACTCATAAGGAACCTGATAGCCAGTTCAGGCCGCAACAGCCTCCGTGGTGCCCCATTCTCGGCTCCTAGCACCCATTCACCAGGTTTTAATCCTGGGATGCCTTAAGGAGGATTTATAACATAAGTCTGAATCCAATAAGTGCATCCCTAAGATCATAACATAGTAACTGTAAGACCCGTATCCTAAACCGTACCATTCCGTTGACTTTCGCGAACCTTCTGTTCAAATTTCGGCAATCTTCGACCTGTATTCGACGTTTACGCTCGAACCTAAGCCGAGTCCTGCATATCAGACTCGACTCGACCCAAAACCTATACCTTAGCGACCACGCCGTCGCCGCTGTTCTAACGACGCGACTCGCGCACCGACCCGATACTCAAGGTAGAAGATATAGGCTCGCGTTCAATTCGAAGAAACACCGCATGTTACGGATTATGAGAGAATCTCTATGAGATGTCCCATCAATCAATCAATCCCATCAATCAAGTACACATCATACATCAAGTCAAGTACAACAACCCATACCTCTCTCTTACACAAGCCGTAACACCCTGAAAATCGGGGGTCGTGTATAAACCCAACTCCCGAGTTCCAGACCATCATTTATGCAAAAAAAAATGATTATGATTCAATGTTGTCTAAGTTAAAGCATTCACATGAGTAAAAGTATACCAAAACTGCAATTCATACTCCAGATTCAGTGATAAAAGCAAGCGGAAGACTAAAGGATATACATATCACTGTATGGAAAACAAAATAGATCTCAACTGTCTCCAAAGTATGAATACATCCCTAAATCTCATATACATGTAAATAAATAGAATCAAAATGTCAAAAATAGTCGCACTGAGAAGTCCCATCAATCTAGGCCACCTAAGCAAAGCCGTCGTGGTACTGCATATATGAGAACTCGTCCTGGTCCTCATCATAATCCGGCTCTGCGTCCTGAATTGCTGCCTCACCTGCATCTAAGACAGGGTCTGGTGGGTGTTGCAAACACCATCCCATAACGTGGGAGTGAGTAGCTAACTCAGTGGAATAATAGAGCAAATATTAGCATGTTCTCAAATCAATCATGCGATAATAGTAAAGCAGTAAATCAAACATTCCTAATACTGTTGTTAATGCAATATGACGTGACATGATGGATGCCCTCACCGAAGATCTCCCTCATACGGCACCATCTTACGCCCGCAGCATGCTTTCTTTCCACGGCGCTCCACATCTTCCAAGAACATGCAATGTGATGGTGCTATGATTACCGAGTTATTATTAGTCCTTTTCATACAGCAGGATTGGGAAACTAAGGTACTTCCCTTATATCAATCCCAACACAGATCCTGTCTAGGGTCGTCACTCCTAGTAATCTTATACGATGTATATTTTGTAGGTCGCTGCAAGGGCTGTCAGGGCTGTTGCTCGCACTCGTTGCACCGCTCCCCCATCACCTTATCAATACAGGCCTACTGTACTCTCATTGCTACGGAAGGGTCATCGCCTCCCGTAGACTCAGAATACGCTCGCGGTCACTACAAAGGGCTCGTCGCCTGATCAGTGTAGGCTGACAGCAAGAATATAGTGTCCCATACCACCATAATCTTCTCACGAGTCGTAGGTGCTCACTGGTCACTACGGGGAGATTTGTGGCCCCAGCGTAGGCCGACAGCTCGACCACGGTGTCTCATACCACCATGCCCGGCTCATGAGTCTTTATGGATCAAGGTACCATGGTTAATAGGATTTACAATGGTAAGTTCAGTACCCTAGGTTCAAGCAGTTATGACTCATACAAGGTGAACATACAATGGCCAGTTGGGTTACTTAACGGGCTTGACTAGTACGAGCGCATCTCAAGTCGAATGACATGAAGTGTATAAAACACTTCGTGTGGCCTAACCACTGCTGCCAACTCCAAAACACGCATCGCGTTCATCGACACGTCGTTCGTAGCAAAGATAAGCCAACCATGAATTTACTCGGTTGCCGACTGCCTGGACTAGGTATAGTCCCAAACATTTATGAATTCACATCAGCAATCATATGAGAGTAATGGAAATGAAATACAACAATGTAAGCATATTAACACATGTTATAACATACAACTTAAGTAAATCATCTAACACATGCATTTCATACATATAATGAAATCATGCATATAGCCAATATGTAGAAAATCATTTACATCAGCATATTATTTGAGAATTCAATCTCAAACTAATTCATAACACCATTGAATTCAATACATACTAATACAAACATTTATACAAACACTTAGTCTACACACTTAAGTCTACATATAGTATGTCGACTCAAAGTGCACATTTGGGCAAATCTCTTCGCCAAACTGATTATGCATGCATTCCTAATATCCTAATGCGACAAGAAGCCATGTCAATCATATCAGAAAAATATGGATGAAAACAGTATTTCCTACAAATGACTAAAATGCCCTAAATCTCATATTTTTCGTCTGCTTACAAAACAGGAAACGGACAGCATGTTGTACATGTCAAACGGGGTTGCCGTCGATAATCTACTATTAAACGACATTGAAAGCGTTGAAAACAGTCAATCAAAGCGTCTAGAATCCGCACCTTTTATCCTAGAAGTGTATTGATTCGAATGGAGCGTGTACGCTTCGTCTACGGCGAACAGGCAACCTATTTCACAAGTTGTATAAGCTACCATGCTAAGGAACCAATGGAACCTTAAATCAGCAAGTGTTTGGGGTCTTTTCTTACCTAGAAACGAGGCGAAATCGCTAGGAAAGTGATTGAGGTGCTTTGCTTAAGCACATGCAACAGGTAGTGCAAGCAGCAGGAAATTCTCTCCCACTCTCTCTCACAATCTCTCACCTTTTCTCTCACACCAGCTAGGGTTTCTAGTAAATTCGGATGGGTGAGAGAAGTGAGGGTTTAAGCCCCTTTTATAACCTAAAACATGCCCAAAACAGGCTTAGGAACAATGTTTACTTGATACCTAACCAAATCAGGGCTGTTTCGGTCCAAAAAGATATTTCTAGAGGTCCCCTGGCCGAACGCGATAGGACTTAAGCTCATGCACGTCGGATGTTACTCATACCCAGTTTTCAGTCCGGTAGAGTTCGTAGATCGCACGTGGCGGTCCAGTTTCAGTTCAGCGGTCATCGCACCTAGATCAGGTCTACAAGTCTCGTGATATGAAATAGAAATTTTTTCTTATCCAAGGGTGTAATTTGGCTGAATTCTGACAGTCAGAACACTTAATAATAATGCGCCAAGTCGTGTGCCAGATTTGAATTTTAAAATTCCAAATCTACCATATTCTCACTCTCTTCACTCCAAGCTCAATGAAATAGCCTCTGAATGTCGGTTGGACTTGATTTTCAAAATGATTGTCAAGTCCAGTTAGGCGGTTATAACGGTCTAAGATTGTAGGTATCGGACTTCCGACGCGCGGTCTAGATCCAATACAAAGTTTCAAAGAGGTCCTAAGAACAAACCGGTTTAGAGTTTGATCCGAGGTTTCAGAGTATTATAACGTCATTGGTTCTACTCATTTTGGGTCTTGTAGAACGTATTTAAAGTGATCAGGGACTATTTCTCAGCTACTCTAGCGTTGCGCTAGCTAACTTACACTTATTTTCCAAAGGAATTAATCCTACATGATTTCTGGTCGAGTTGGTACTTGAGTCCAAGTACGAATTTTTCCAGGGCGTTACACAACAAACTCAAAGTCAACTCTCTCTCCCATCATCCATCACTTTCTTACAACCCACCACTCCACCCATCACCCATCACTACACAACAAACTCAAAGTCAACTCTCTCTCCCATCATCCATCACTTTCTTACAACCCACCACTCCACCCATCACCCATCACACCACATCACTCCATCACCCATCCCTTTAACCCATCCCCTCACTCTTTCTCTCTCATTTTCTCCAAGCAACTCAAAAATTCACACGTCCAAGTTCTCTCCCCCTCTCCCAAATGCCAAGTGTGGCCCACCTTCCCTACTCTCTCATCTCTCATCTCAACCGTTGATCCATCATCTACCACCGTTAAAAGTCAAGCAAAGGAGCTAAGGAGGCTAGGGGAGCAAGGAGGAGGCTTAGAGGTGGGTGATCTTTGAATTTTCACTGTTGATTTTATGATTTAAGGGCCCACTTGTTATGGGACCCACTTGATGTATGTGTTGTATCAATGGAGGGCCCATAGTGGCGGCGTCCCTCCTCTCCATTACCGTCTCTTTTGTTCTGTCTCTCTTTTCTCTTTCTTTCTCTCTCTCTTACCCTTCCCCTAGAATGAAGTGGGCCCCACCAACTCATGTTAAATCTACTCCATCCATTAAACGGTGTGGTCCATCACATTTTTGGGTGAAGTGATGCATAATATCTATATATATATATATATATATATATATATATATATATATATATATATATATATATATATATATATATATATATATATATATATATATATATATTATGTTATATTATATTAATAATATATATATGGTGTGCCACGTCCCATGTGGGACCCACCACGATGCATGTTTTTATCCATACCGTCCACCGTCCCTGGACGCTGGACGGGTGTGGTTAACTTGGAGTGTGTGCACTGACATGGGTGTGTACTTGCATGAAAAAAAAAAAGAGAAAAAGGTACTCTTTTAGAATGGGCCACTCATGCAAGCCCCACCTTGATGTTTATACATGATCCAAGCCATCCATTCTATTCTCGGGATCATTTTAGGCGTTGAACTGAAAAATGAAACCGATCCAATCATCTGGCGGGCCGTGGTATTAACAATGGTAGTATTTTCCGTTGAAACTTGGAAGAATGATTGCTGGGGTCCACTAGAAGCTTGGACCCACCTGAAACTTGTTTTGGACCCCTATTTTTGTGGGACACATGCAATGGACGGGATAGATCTAGTTAACGTGGGTCCCACCTAGGATAAAAAAAATATTTTTTTTGGCATGACTTTACGCCATGACGTCCAGAGACGTCCACGTTAAAAAAAAAAAGGAGAAAAAAGATGGCTGCATTGGGCCCAGTTGTAGACCCCACCATGATGTATGTGGATCATCCACCCCGTTCATCCAATGGCCCCTTAGGGCAGTGGGGTCCATGCCAAAAATCAACCGTATACAGATCTCAGGTGGGCCATACCATCTATAAACATGTGGAGACATGCCTGAACTTATAAAAGCACTTGGTGGGACCTACTTGAAATTTGGATGCATTTTAAATTTGGGTTGAACGGTCCAACACGTGGGGCACACACAATAGACGGATTGGATCATTTTTGTGGGCCCCATATTTATAAAAAAATTAAAAAAATAAAAAAAAGAAAAAGAAAGAAGCAGCTATTTCTGTTGTGCTAAGGACGCCCAGCGTCCAGCGCTGGGGCGGGCGGACGAGTTGGCTGGGGCTCACGGCCCCAGCAGTGGACCCCACCTGATGTGTTTCGAACATCCATCCCATTCATCTAGTGGCCCCTTAGGGTAGTGGGCCCTCTTTAAAATTCCAGCCATAAACAGAACTCAGGTGGGCCATACCATCTAAAATCATGTGAAGACATGCCTAAACCATATAGAAACACTTGGTTGGGCCTACCTGACTTTTGGATGCAGCTGAAACTTGGTCTGGACCCTCATCCAGGTGGGACTCGCATTATGAGTGGACTGGATTGGTGGACCACATCACTGTTAGCCCCTGACCATGTGGTCTTACAAACAGGTTGGGTGGTAAATAAATATTACAGAGGGTCCCATTGGCCTGTGACCCTATCAACGAGTTGCATGGGAAATAAACATTGTGGTGGGCCCCTGGCCCACGTATCTTTATAAACAGATTGGATGGAAATAAACATGGTGGTGGGCCCAGATGAAAATAAACCTTGAGGTGGGCCCCTGGTTCATGTGATCTCACCAACAGGTTGGTTGGAAAATAGATATTACAGTGGGCCCTAAGCCACATAAGGTTGGAAAAATAAACGTTGCAGTGGGCTCCCGGTCCATGTGACCTTATGTATAGGTTGGATGACAAATAAATATTATAGTGGGCCCTACCCTAGTCCACGTGACCTTATGAATAGATTGGATTGCAAATAAGACATTTCAGTGGGTCCTAGGCCCATGTGACCCTATGGACAATTTGGATGGAAAATAAACATTATATTGGGCCCTAGATTGGGAGGAAAATAAACATTATGGCGAGCCTCACATGAGGCCCACTTCGGTATATATATGGGCTAATGAATTTAGGCCTATCCTGGCATGTGAGAGACCCATCTTAAGGTATTTATAGTCCGTTGTTGAGGCCCACCTTAATGTATATAAGGCCCATATCGTGAGGCCATTGTGATGTATGCAAGGCCCATGGGTTATGACCCATTGCAAAGTACCTAAGGCCCATTGGTAAGGCTCATTGAGCTGGCCCACTTGATGAATGTATGGCCCATGAGATACGACCCATTTGATGTATTTGAGGCCTAATGGGATGTACCTAAGGTACATTGCAATGTGTGATTCCACCATGATTTATTGAGGCGAGTCGAGCCTTGGGAACAATGATGGTTTGACGTCCACATTGTATGGATGATGTCGGTTAAATGTCCGCATTATCACTTTTCCTAAGGCCCATTGATAGACCTGTATTTGTAGTCTACAGACCATCTAGGCCCATCTTCGTTTTAAGCAGAGACCACTATCATATCATAAGGTTAGTACCGTCTCATGATTCATGATCATAAGCATCATATATATGCTTGAGATAAGTAGTGACTGATCATAGCATATGCCTTCGGGCAGACTATTTATGGGCTCCTTGATAGGCGGGGTTGCCCTACAAGAGCGCGTGCTTCATGCAGGATGGTTGCATGACTGATGGTGTGATACATGCACTTACATATGTGTGGTTGTGATATGCCCTAGCGACATCAGGGCCATAGCCTCCACAGACATACCGTGGGTGGATGGTTGGATACCGAAAACCTTGTTCTAAGCAATTGGGGCGCCATAGATGTCCCTGGGTGAAAGTCCCTGAACCCGATGGTACCAGAGGATGAATCCAACGTCGAAACCGAGTGGATATAAGAGCGCACGAGGCCCGAATACCAGGAGGCCGCGTCTCTCACTATGTCGTAATCGGTTAGAAAGGGGTGTGGCCTTACTCGCCCGAGGGTATGGGGTAATACTAGGCTGAGTTTGATCAGCTCGTGAATGGGTCCGCTATTGACGTGCCGGATAGGTATTGGCAGACTATTGGCTAGGAAGATAGTGAGGTTTCTTATGCTCGCTTGGACTATGCGGCTAGGAGAGCGGCAGTGCCATTTGGAGTGTATTAAACCCCGGTGATCATCCAGATTGAGAACTGTACTGATATATGATGAGGATTGATATACTTGACTTGCATTCTGCATCGCATGGCCTGGATGTGGCCGATCGCATTCATATCTTGCACCGCATAGCCTTGGTACGGGTGATTGTATTCATATACTCATCAGCACATTACAGCATTATTCTGACCTTGCATTCTAAGCACGCTCGTATTGCGCACACACACCGCCCTCTAAGCTTTCTATAAGCTTATGCACGATTGATGCGTGCAGGTGACGCCAGGACGCATCTTTAGTCTCGCCACTGTTGGAGCGTGTAGTCTAGCTTCCGAAGTTTTTATTATTATCACTATTTTGTATTTCCCTTTCCTACGCATTGTACTTAAAATTTTTTGTTCATAGTGGATTTGTGGTGGTGTTCTTGTGGTTATTGTTTGTGGGTTATGCTTATGTTATGCTCATTACAAATTAAATGGATATTAGGAATCCTCCTTGTAGCATCCCAAGATTGGAACCTTGTATATGAGTGCCGGGAGCAGAGAACGGGGTACTACGGAGGCTGTCGGTGCCAGATTCGGTGATCAGGAATTTTATGAGCCCGGTTTTTGAGTTTGGGGCGTGACAGAAGTTGGTATCAGAGCATAACTTGGGAATAACCGTGGACAACATCACATATTTGCTATGAGTTTAGGACGGTCAGGTTCTGAGCATACGACCTTACGGTTCAGTTTCCCAACGTGCGATTCTTAAGGTTGATTGGCATTATTGTTCTTTCCTATAGGACATGTCGCCCAGGAGAGCGACCCGAGCACACCCCGATCCACCACCTTAGGCTCCAGCTCTACCACCTGCGCCTCCCGTTCCACTGCTAGAGATCCCTGCTCCCCTGCCTGAGGACGACATTCCTCCACCTGAGGCCGATACGGAGCCGACTGTGCCTGTGAGTACCTCTCAGTTACAGCAGATGTTACAGGCTGTGACAGCCGCACTCCAGGGACAGGGTAGGCGCCCAGTTGTTTCACTAGCTCAGGCAGAGCAAGAGCGAGCGAGCGCCTTACTTCGGGAGTTCCGTCGGCTTGATCCCCCATGTTTCCAGGGTGAGCCAGATCCGACCGCAGCAGAGAGATGGCGCTCCGATGTGGAGAAGATTTTCGATACCATGTCATGTACGACCGAGCAACGAGTCCGGTTAGCAGTATTTCTCTTCCAGGGTGAGGCCGAGCATTGGTAGACCTCTGTTACCCGTGTTTCCAGACCTGAGTATGTCTGGACATGGGAGGACTTTATTGACCGATTCGAGGAGCAATACTTCCTCGACCATATCCGTCGTCAGCGAGCTTTAGAGTTCGAGACTCTGGTGCAGGGAGACATGACTTTGGCACAATACGCGGCCCGTTTTGTGGCACTATCGAGATTTGCACCGTATATGGTTGATGACGAGGGGAGGAAGGCCCACCGTTTCGAGAATGGATTACATTACGGCATTCGAGGCCGTGTCATTGGGCATGAGCTCCCGACTTTCTAGGCAGTAGTGCGGAGAGCTCAGATTTATGAGACTGAGTGGGCCGGCATGCAGGCCGACCGAGATCAGAGGAGGGGACAGAAGAGGCAGGTCCCCTCTACTAGCTCACATCAGCATCGACGACCACAGAGATACAGGAGTCACCCACCTGCTAGATCACCAGCAGCCCCAGCAGCACCTCCAGCACTACCCCAGTAGCCATTTACAGGGGTTTTTTTTTGGATGTGGCGGGACAGGGCACCACCTGTCTGAGTGTCCACGCCCTCATCTGCAGCAGTCGAGAGGGCCACAGTAGCCTCCAACACAGCAGCGACCTCATCAGCAGCCTCCAGCGCAGCAGCCTCCAGCGCAGCAGCGACCTCATCAGCAGCCCCCACAGCAGCAGCGACCCCCTCAGCAGCGTCCACAGCCACCTCAGCCGCCGAGGCCCCAGCAGCAGTAGAGACAGCAGTACAGGCCACCGCAAAGACAGCAGTAGCGCCAGGGACCTCAGAGGGGATAGACACCTCCTCAGCCAACTCAGGCCAGATTTTATGCTGCTCAGCAGGACCCGCAGACCTCTGGAGGAGTCGTAGAGGGTATGTTTCCAGTCTCTTCATGCATCGCACATATACTGTTTGATTCCGGTGCTTCGCACTCATTTATGTCTAAGGATTTCTGTCAATCGACTGGATTACCGACAGAGTCTGCTAGTGAGGGATTGATCGTATCGACGTCCTTGGGGAAGACCACAGTATTGGGCCGTTTCTGTTCATCTTACCCTGTTTTGGTCGGTGACATCTTTTTGCCTGGTGACTTGTACGTGCTGCCGATGTCAGACTTTGATGTTATTTTGGGCATGGATTGGCTTGCCGAGTACTACGCCATCTTGGATTGCTCCGCAAGGACAGTCACATTCTACATACTAGGCTTGCTGCAGTTCCAGTTTATCGCTGAGCCCAAAGGAGAGTCGTTATCATGCTTGATGTCCTGCGCCATTGAGGAGCCCATCGTCACTTGTATCGATCAGTTGCCGGTTGTCTGTGACTTTCTCGACGTGTTCCAGGAGATTCCAGGATTGCCTCCGCACCGTCATATTAAGTTCCAGATTGACCTTGTGCCCGGTACCGCGCCTATCTCAAAGGCCCCATACCGTATGGCACCGATGGAGTTGCATGAGCTGCAGCGACAGTTGGACGAGTTGCGTGAGTTAGGATTCATTCGTCCAAGCAGTTCGCCTTAGGGAGCGCCGATACTCTTCGTCAGGAAGAAGGATGGCTCGTTGAGGCTCTGTATAGACTACCGCGAGCTCAACTGGGTCACAATTAAGAATAAGTACCCGCTCCCAAGGATAGATGATTTGTTTGACCAGTTGCAGGGTGCATAGTTCTTTTTAAAGAATGACCTGCGTTCCGGTTATCATCAGATTCAAGTCTGAGAGGAGGACATCCCGAAGATAACTTTCAGGACACGTTATGGTCATTTTGAGTTTCAGGTCATGTCCTTCGAACTGACCAATGCACCCGCAGTCTTCATGCAGTTGATGAACGAGGTCTTCCGTCCATATCTCGATCAGTTTGTGGTGGTCTTCATCGACAACATTCTGATATATTCGAGGACCCGTGAGGACCATATGCAGCATTTAGAGATTGCATTGCAGACCCTCCATGCCCACCAGTTGTATGCGAAGCTAGAGAAGTGTGAGTTTTGGCAGGAGGAGGTGAGGTTCCTCGGTCACGTGGTGAAGAGGGAGGGTGTCGCAGTGGACCCCTCGAAGGTTGAGGAAGTGCGTCAGTGGAGCCAACCCACTACTGCATCCGAGATCCGCAGTTTCCTTGGCTTAGCGGGATATTATCGGCGTTTCATTGAGGGCTTCTCCCGTATTGCTGCCCTAATGACCAGGTTGACTCGGAAGGGCGCAGACTTTGTTTGGACTGATGCATGTGAGCGGGCATTCATGGAGCTGAAGGACCGTCTGACGTCCGCTCCTATCCTCACTCTTCCCTCTGGGAGTGATGGATTTGTTGTATTTACTGATGCCTCACGTATTGGATTGGGTGCTGTCCTAATGCAGCACGGTAGACCTGTAGCTTTTGCGTCTCGTCAGCTCAAGGTCCATGAGCTGAACTACCCCACGCATGATTTGGAGCTAGCAGCTGTTGTCTTTGCACTGAAGGTGTGGAGGCACTACCTCTATGGGGTTAGGTTCGAGCTCTTCTCCAACCACAAGAGCTTAAAGTATCTATTCTCTTAGTCCAAGATGAACATGAGACAGAGACGCTGGATGGAGCTTTTGAAGGACTATGATTTTGACCTCCAGTACCACCTAGGCAAGGCGAATGTGGTAGCAGATGCCCTCAGCCGTCAGCCACGAGGCTGGTGGCACATATGATGATTCAAGAGTGGAGGATGCTCAAGGATATAGCAGAGTACGACTTCGATTTTGGTCTGCAGTCTTTTATCGTTTAGTTATCGAGCCTGTCGATTCAACCCTCTCTTCTCGCAAGGGTGATCGAGGCTCAACAGACAGATGAGTCGTTACAGGATTATCGAGCAGAGGTAGCATCTGAGAGCCAGACAGATTGGTAGATTGGTTCTGATGGTGGACTTCGCTTCAGAGGCCGATTATGTGTCCCAGATATTTCTGAGTTGTGTAGAGATCTTATGACCAAGGTACATCGATCGCGGTTTTCTATCCACCTTGGTTCAACGAAGATGTATCAGGACATGAGGAGACAGTATTTTTGGGAGGGAATGAAGCGCCAGATCGCCAGTTTTGTAGCCGAGTGTGACACATACCAGCATGTCAAGGCCGATCATCAGAGACCACCTGGTTTGTTGCAGCCGTTGAGCGTCCCGATGTGGAAGTGGGAGCACGTATCTACCGATTTTATCATGGGTTTGCTGAGGACTCAGCGCGGTCTTGACGCTATCTGGGTTGTCGTGGACCGTCTGACGAAGTCGGCACATTTTCTTGCGATCCGTGAGACTTGACATACGGACCGACTCGCCAGGCTATTTGTTGAGGAGATAGTGAGACTGCACGGCGTTCCAGTCTCGATCGTTTCTGACCGAGACCCGAGGTTCACATCTCAGTTTTGGAGGAGCTTTCAGAGAGCTATGGGTACTGATTTGCAGCTTAGTACCGCATATCATCCGCAGACCGATGGCCAGACCGAGAGGGTCAACCAGATACTTGAGGATATGCTTCGGGCCTGCGCGATTGATTTCGGGGGTAGCTGGGATGAGCATCTGTGATTGGTTGAGTTCGTATACAACAACAGCTACCAGGTGACCATTAGCATGGCTCCTTTTGAGGCATTGTATGGCAGACCGTGCAGATCTCCGAGTTGTAGGACCAAGGTAGGAGAGCGACGTCTCCTAGGTCCCGAGCTTGTGCAGGAGACATCAGAGGCTATTGATATCATTAGGCAGAGGATGCGCACAGCTCAGAGCCGGTAGAAGAGTTTTGTTGATCATTGGGGTCGTCCCTTTGAGTTCGATATAGGGGACAGAGTGTATCTTAAGGTCTCGTCCATGAAGGGCGTGGTTCGATTTGGAGTGAAGGGCAAGCTTGTCGCGAGATTTATAGGACTTTTTGAGATCACTAGGTGTGTTGGCGCCATGGCCTACCGGCTTGCCTTACCATCTGAGTTGTCTGGCGTCCACAACGTTTTCCACGTCTCTATGTTGAGAAAGTGTGGGTCAGACATAGTTCCTGTTATCGATTGGCAACCGCTAGAGGTTTGTGCGGATGCTTCTTACATTGAGCAGCCAGTTCGTATCCTTAATCGTAAGGAGCAGGTCCTCAGGACTAAGGTCATTCCCTTGGTGAAAGTTCAGTGGGGTCATCATTCTGTTGATGAGGTGTCTTGGGAGCGCGAGGCTGAGGTTCGAGAGCGCTATCCCCATCTCTTTGTTGATGGATCATACATTGTATCTTGTATATTGTCTCCGATTTTAAATGACGATGCTTTATGTTTCCCTTCTATTATGAGTTATGTTTTCTTACGATAATTGTGTAAATTTTGAGGACGAAATTTTTATTTTGAGGGCAGAGTTGTAAGACCCATATCCTAAACCGTACCATTCCGTTGACTTCCGCGAACCTTCCGGTCGAATTCTGGAAATCTTCGACCTGTATTTGACGTTTACGCTCAAACCTAAGCCGAGTCCCGTATATCAGAGTCGACTCGACCCGAAACCTATACCTTAGCGACCGCGCCGTCGCCGCGGTTCTAACGCCGCAACTCGCGCACCGACCCGATACTCAGGGTAGAAGATATAGGCTCGCGTTCAATTCGAA
The DNA here is from genome assembly GCA_037074715.1 of Magnolia kwangsiensis. Classification (NCBI taxonomy): domain Eukaryota; kingdom Viridiplantae; phylum Streptophyta; class Magnoliopsida; order Magnoliales; family Magnoliaceae; genus Magnolia; species Magnolia kwangsiensis. Next base: position 117,565,958 of record CM073572.1, on the reverse strand, counting down.
GAAACACCGCATGTTGTGGATTACGAGGGAATCTCTACTAGATGTCCCATCAATCAATCAATCAATCCCATCAATCAAGTACACATCATACATCAAGTCAAGTACAACAACCCATACCTCTCTCTTACACAAGCAAACTCAAAGTCAACTCTCTCTCCCATCATCCATCACTTTCTTACAACCCACCACTCCACCCATCACCCATCACACCACATCACTCCATCACCCATCCCTTTAACCCATCCCCTCACTCTTTCTCTCTCATTTTCTCCAAGCAACTCCCAAGCAACTCAAAAATTCACACGTCCAAGCTCTCTCCCCCTCTCCCAAATGCCAAGTGTGACCCACCCACCTTTCCTACTCTCTCATCTCTCATCTCAACCGTTGATCCATCATCTACCACCGTTAAAAGTCAAGCAAAGGAGCTAAGGAGGCTTGGGGAGCAAGGAGGAGGCTTAGAGGTGAGTGATCTTTGAATTTTCACCGTTGATTTCTTAATTTAAGGGCCCACTTGTTATGGGACCCACTTGATGTACGTGTTGTATCAATGGAGGGCCCATAGTGGCGGGGTCCCTCCTCTTCATTACCGTCTCTCTTGTTCTCTCTCTCTTTTCTCTTTCTTTCTCTCTCTCTTATCTTTCCCCTAGAATGAAGTGGGCCCCACCAACTCATGTTAAATCTACTCCATCCATCAAACGGTGTGGTCCATCACATTTTTGGGTGAAGTGATGCATAATATATATATATATATATATATATATATATATATATATATATTATGTTATGTTATATTATATTTATAATATATATATATATGGTGTGTCACGTCCCATGTGGGACCCACCACGATGCATGTTTTTATCCATACCGTCCACCGTCCCTGGACGCTGGACGGGTGTGGTTAACTTGGAGTGTGTGCACTGACATGGGTGTGTACTTGCATGCAAAAAAAAAAAGGTACTCTTTTAGAATGGGCCACTCATGCAAGCCCCACCTTGATGTTTATACATGATCCAAGCCATCCATTCTATTCTTGGGATCATTTTAGGCGTTGAGCTGAAAAATGAAACCGATCCAATCATCTGGCGGGCCATAATATTAACAATGGTAGTATTTTATATTGAAACTTGGAAGAATGATTGCTGGGGTCCACCAGAAGCTTGGACCCACTTGAAACTTGTTTTGGACCCCTATTTTTGTGGGACACATGCAATGGACGGGATAGATCTAGTTAACGTGGGTCCCACCTAGGATAAAAAAAATATTTTTTTTTTGGCATGACTTTGTGCCATGACGTCCAGAGACATCCACGTTAAAAAAAAAAGGAGAAAAAACATGGCCGTATTGGGCCCAGTTGTAGACCCCACCACGATGTATGTGGATCATCCACCCCGCTCATCCTGTGGCCCCTTAGGGCAGTGGGGTCCATCCCAAAACTCGACCGTATACAGATCTCAGGTGGGCCATACCGTCTATAAACATGTGGAGACATGCCTGAACTTATAAAAGCACTTGGTGGGACCTACTTGAAATTTGGATGCATTTTAAATTTGGGTTGAACGGTCCAACACGTGGGGCACACACAATAGACGAATTGGATCATTTTTTTGGGCCCCATATTTATAAAAAAAAACAAAAGAAAAAGAAAAAGAAAAAGAAAGAAGCAGCTATTGCTGCTATGCTAAGGACGCCCAGTGTCCAGCGCTGGGGCGGGCGGACGAGTTGGCTGGGGCTCACGGCCCCAGCAGTGGACCCCACGTGATGTGTTTCGAACATCCATCCCATTCATCTAGTGGCCCCTTAGGGCAGTGGGCCCTCTTTAAAATTCCAGCCATAAACAGAACTCAGGTGGGCCATACCATCTAAAATCATGTGAAGACATGCCTAAACCATATAGAAACACTTGGTGGGGCCTACCTGACTTTTGGATGCAGCTGAAACTTAGTCTGGACCCTCATCCAGGTAGGACTCGCATTATGAGTGGACTGGATTGGTGGACCACATCACTGTTAGCCCCTGACCATGTGGTCTTACAAACAGGTTGGGTGGTAAATAAATATTACAGAGGGTCCCATTGGCCTGTGACCCTATCAACGAGTTGCATGGGAAATAAACATTGTGGTGGGCCCCTGGCCCACGTATCTTTATAAACAGATTGGATGGAAATAAACATGGTGGTGGGCCCGGATGAAAATAAACCTTGAGGTGGGCCCCTGGTTCATGTGATCTCACTAACAGGTTGGTTGGAAAATAGATATTACAGTGGGCCCTAAGCCACATAAGGTTGGAAAAATAAACGTTACAGTGGGCTCCCGGTCCATGTGACCTTATGTACAGGTTGGATGACAAATAAATATTATAGTGGGCCCTACCCTAGTCCACGTGACCTTATGAATAGATTGGATTGTAAATAAGGCATTTCAGTGGGTCCTAGGCCCATGTGACCCTATGGACAGTTTGGATGGAAAATAAACATTATATTGGGCCCTAGATTGGGAGGAAAATAAACATTATGGTGAGCCTCACATGAGGCCCACTTCGGTATATATATGGGTTAATGTATTTAGGCCTATCCTGGCATGTGAGAGACCCATCTTAAGGTATTTGTAGTCCGTTGTTGAGGCCCACCTTAATGTATCTAAGGCCCATATCGTGAGGGCATTGTGATGTATGCAAGGCCCATGGGTTATGACCCATTGCAAAGTACCTAAGGTCCATTGGTAAGGCTCATTGAGCTGGCCCACTTGATGAATGTATGGCCCATGAGATACGACCCATTTGATGTATTTGAGGCCTAATGGGATGTACCTAAGGTACATTGCAATGTGTGATTCCGCCATGATTTATTGAGGCGAGCCGAGCCTTGGGAACAATGATGGTTTGACGTCCACATTGTATGGATGATGTCGGTTAAATGTCCGCATTATCACTTTTCCTAAGGCCCATTGATAGACCTGTATTTGTAGTCTACAGACCATTTAGGCCCATCTTCGTTTTAAGTAGAGACCACTATCATATCATAAGGTTAGTACCTTCTCATGATTCATGATCATACGCATCATATGTATGCTTAAGATAAGTAGTGACTGATCATAGCATATGCCTTCGGGCAGACTGTTTATGGGCTCCTTAATAGGCGGGGTTGCCCTACATGAGCGCGTGCTTCACGCAGGATGGTTGAATGACTGATGGTGTGATACATGCACTTGCATATGTGTGGTTGTGATATGCCCTAGCGACATCAGGGCCATAGCCTCCACCTACATACCGTGGGTGACTGGTTGGATACCGAAAACTTTGTTCTAAGCAATTGGGGTTCCATAGATGTCCCTAGGTGAAAGTCCCTGAACCCGATGGTATCAGAGGATGACTCCAACGTCGAGACCGAGTGGATATAAAAGCGCACAAGGGCCGAATACCAGGAGGCCGCGTCTCCCACTATGTCGTGGTCAGTTGGAAAGGGGTGTGGCCTTACTCGCCCGAGGGTATGGGGCAATAGTAGGCTGAGTTTGACCAGCTCATGAATGAGTCCGCTATTGACGTGCCGGATAGGTATTGACAGACTATTGGCTAGGCAGATAGTGAGGTTTATTACGCTCGCTTGGACTGTGCAGCTAGGAGAACGGCAGTGCCATTTGGAGTGTATTGAACCCCGGTAATCATCCAGATTGAGAACTGTACTGATATATGATGAGGATTGATTTGCTTGACTTACATTCTGCATCGCATGGCCTGGATGTGGCCGATCGCATTCATATCTTGCACCGCATAGCCTTGGTACGGCTGATTGTATTCATGTACTCATCAGCACATTACAGCATTATTCTGACCTTACATTCTGAGCACACTCGTATCGCGCACACACTTACACCACCCTCTAAGCTTTCTATAAGCTTATGCACAATTGATGCGTGCAGGTGACGCCAGGACGCAGCCTTAGTCTCGCCACTGTTAGAGCGTGCAGTCGAGCTTCCAAAGTTTTTGTTATTATCACTATTTTGTATTTTCTTTTCCTACGCATTGTACTTAAAAGTTTTTGTTCATAGTGGATTTTGTGGTGGTGTTCTTGTGGTTATTATTCATGGGTTATGCTTATGTTATGCTCATTACGAATTAAATGGATATTAGGAATCCTCCTTGTAGCATCCCAGGATCGGAACCTTGTATATGAGTGTCGGGAGCTGAGAACGGGGTACTACGGAGGCTGTCGATGCCAGATTCGGCGATCGGGAATTTTGTGAGCCCGATTTTCGAGTTTGGGGCTTGACAGTAACCATAGGTAGTAACCATAGGAACACATAACAAATCCACTAGGAATTAAAACTTTATATAGGTACAAGGCTCAAAAGGGGAAATATATAAGCAAAATAAGGGAAACTCCAATAGGTCCTCGACACACTCCGAAAGCTCCTTAGCTACTGTAGCTGCCTAGAATCATCTGCACACATCAATCATGCAAAAGCTTATAAAAAGCTTAGAGAGTGGTGTAGGTGTGTGTAATACCAGTGCCTGAAAGAAATATTAGAAAATGCAGAAGCACAGCATGAACCATGAACACTATCAATGCCACTAGCCATACCAAGGATGAGCTATGACAATCTGGGATGCACTAAGCCATACCAAGGCTATGCAAAGAAATATATGAGTATTAGGTGTCATACTGAGGTGATGCATAAAAGGCCTATATATCCAATGCCAATGTAATGAATACATGTCAGTCCTCATATCAAGTCCACGTATCAGTATATTTCCTCTCTAGGAAAATCATCGGGGTCAAATACACTGTCAGCCGACTGCTGCTTTCCTAGCCGCACAGTTTAACGAGAGTAAGAGACCTCACTACCTGCCTGTGGACAGCCAATTACCAGTAAGGCTCAACAATAGCAGACCCTTTCCCGAGCTAGTCAAACTCAGCCTAACTATTGCCCCCTTACTCAGGCGAGTAAGGCCATACCCCATCTCAACTGACCAAGCTACAATGGGAGACACGGCCTAACGATATGAGGCACTCAAGCACTCATGTTTTTCACTTGGTCTCGGCATTGAGGCGTCTTCGTGGTACCATAAAGGTTTAGAGGCTTTCACCTAAGGACATCCTAAGTGCCCTAATATGCTCAAGATGTATTTTGGACATCCAAATACGGTCATCCACGATATACTAGTGGAGGCATCGGCCCTGATGAAGCAAGGGTGAATAATATCCACGTAATGCGATGCCAGATGCATGGATTACGCATACCAATCATGGACTAGCTCCAAGCATCCCACGTGCTCAAGAGGGGAACTCCATCCCTCTGGGAAGCCATCATATCTGCCCAATGGCTCAACCATGACCACACATAATGCTAACCAAACACTCCATGATGCGTATGGGTCATGAGGATGAACAAGATGCATCATGCGATGAAGAATGATGTAGTACACTCCTATCCAAGTAGGGACTAAGTCTAGGTACTTAGACAAATTCTACAAGGGGCACAACCTCTAATGGGGTCCCAATTGTCTGAGGTAGCCCACAAGGCTAAGGAAGGACAATGTGTAACGCCCGTCAAAAATCCATACTTGGGCTCTAGTACCAACTCGACCCGAAATTGCGTAAAATTCATTCCTTTAGGAAATATGACTAGGTTAGCTAGTGCAACGTTAGAATAGCTGAGAAATGGTCCCTGATCACTTTAAATACGTTCTACAAGGCCCAAAGCGAGTGGAACCAATGGTGCTATAATGCTCTAAAACCTCGGACCAAACTCTAAGCAGGTTTGTTCTCTGGACCACTTTGAATCTTTGTATTGGATCTAGACCGCACGTCGAAAGTCCGATACCTCCTATCTTAGACCGTTAGATACGCCTAGCTGGACTTGACACTCATTCCGAAAATCAAGTCAAACCGATAATCACAGGCTATTTCATTGAGCCCGGACCGAAGAGAGTGAGAATAGGGTTAGAATTGGAATTTGAAATTCAAATCTGGCACACAATTTGATGCATCAGTATTGAGCATTCTGACCGTCAGAATACAGCCAAATTACACCCTTGGATCAGGAAAAATATCTATTACATATCACGAGACTTATAGGCCTGATCTTGGTGCGATGACCGTTAAACTGAAACTGGACCGCCACGTGTGATCTGGGAACCCTACCGGTCTGAAAACTAGATGTGTGCTAGATCCGGTATGCACGAGCTTAAGTCCGACCGCATTTGGCCAGGGGACCTTCAGAAATGCCCTTTTGGACCGAAACGGCCCCGATTTGGTTAGGCACCAAGTAAACATTGTTCCCAAGCCTATTTTGGGCATGTTTTAGGCTATAAAAGGGGTTGAAACCCTCACTCCTCTCTCCCATCCGAATTTGAGAGAAACCCTAGCTTGGGAGAGAGAAAAAGGTGAGAGATTATAAGAGAGTGGGAGAGTTCTTCCTGCCACTTGTACTACGCGTTGCACGTGCTTAAGCAACACACCTCTACCGCTTTCCCGGCGATTTCACCGCGATCCTAGGTAAGTAAATACCCTAAATAGTTGTCGATTTGAGTTTCCCTTGTTTCCATAGCGATGTAGCTTATGGATCTCGTGTATTAGGTTCCTTATTCGCCGTAGACGAAGCGTATACGCTCCGTTTCAATTCCCGAGTCTACAAGACATAAGGTGAGGATTTTAGACGCTTTGATTGACGGTTCCCAATGCTTTCAATGTCGTTTAATAGTAGATTCTTGACGGCATCGCCGTTTGACATGTACAAAATGCTCTCCGTTTCCCGTTTCGTAAATTAACGAAGAATATGAGATTTAGGGCATTTTAGTCATTTGTAGGAAGTACTGTTTACATTCATATTTTACTGATGTGATTGACATGGTTTGTTGTTGCATTAGGAAGTTAGGAATGCGTGCATAATTAGTTTGGCGAAGAGATTCGCTTAGTTGCGCACTTTGGGTCCACATACTATATGTAGACTTAAGTGTGTAGTGTATGTGTTTGTATAAATGCTTGTATTAGTATGTATTGAATTAAATGATGTTATGTGATAGTTTATGATTGATTTCTCAATTAATATGCTGACCTAAATGATTTTCTACATGTTGACTAAATGCATGATTTCATTACATGCATGGAATATATGTGCTTGAAGATCTGCTTAAGTTGAATGTTATAACATGTGTTAACATGCTCACATGATTGTATTTCAATTCCAATACTTTTACATATATTGCTGATGTGATTCCATAAGTGTTTGGGACTAGACTTAGTCCAGGCAGTCGGTAACCGAGCGAATTCGTGGCTGACTGGTCATAGCCACGAACGACGCGTCGATGAACGAGAATCGTGTTTAGAGTTGGCGGCAGTGGTTAGGCCACGCGAAGTGTTTTTCGCACTTCATGTCGTTCGACTTGAGATGCGATCGCGCTAGTCGAGCCCATCAAGTAACCCGACTGGCCGATGTATGTTCACCTTGTATGAGTCATAATTGCTTGAAACTAGGGTACTGAACTTACCATTGTAAACCCTGTTAACCATGGTACCTTCATCCACGAAGACTCATGAGCTGGGCATGGTTGTATGGGATACCGTGGTCGAGCTGTCGGCCTACGCTGGGGCCACAAATCTCCCCGTAGTGACCAGTGAGCACCTAGACTCGTGAGCAGATTATGGTTGTATGGGACACTATATTCTAGCTGTCGGCCTACACTGATCAGGCGACGAGTCCTTTGTAGTGACCGCGAGCGTATTCTGAGTCCACGGGAGGCGACGACCCTTCCGTTGCAGTAGAGTACAGTAGGCCTGTATTGATAAGGTGATGGGGGAGCGGTGCAACGAGTGCGAGCAACAGCCCTGGCAGCCCTTGCAGTGACCTACGAAATATACATCGTATGAGATTACTAGGAGTGACGACCCTAGACAGGATCTGTGTTGGGATTGATACAAGGGAAGTACCTTAGTTTCCCAATCCTGCCATTTGAATGGACTAATAACAACTTAGAAATCATATCACCATAGCATTGCATGTGCCTGGAAGATGTGGAGCACTCTAGGGAGTGTGGCATGCCGAGGTCGTAAGATGTTGGCGCATGAGGGAGATCTTCGGTGAGGGCATACATCACGTCATGTCATCTTGCATTAACAACAGTATTAGGATTGTCTGATTTACTGCTTTACTATTATCGCATGATTAAATTGTGAACATGTTAATCTTTGCTCTATGATTCCACTGAGTTGATCACTCACTCCCACGTTACAGGATGGTGTTTGCAACACCCACCAGACCCTGTTGTAGATGCAAGTGAGGCTGAGATCCAGGAGGTGGAGCCAGACATCGACGAGGACCGGGACGAGTTCTCGTACATGCAGTATCACGATGGCTTCGCGTAGGTGACCTGGATCGATGGGATTTCAGTGGGACCATTTTGGATATTTATTTTGTTCATGTATATTATATGAGACTCAGAGATGTAGTCATACTTTGGAGACAGATGAGATTTACATGTTTTTTCATACAGTGATATATATATTGTTTAGTCTTCCGCTTGCTTTTATCATGGATCTGAAGTATGAATTACAGTTTTGGTATACTTTTACTCATGTGAATGCTTTAAATCAGACAACATTGAATCATAATCATTTTTATTGCATAAGTGACGATCTGGAACTCGGGAGTTGAGTTTATACACGACCCCCGATTTTCAGGGTGTTACAAGTTGGTATCAAAGCATGAATGAGAGTAAACTGGGCCTGGGTTATGGTCTCGCGACGTACGCTGTCGCTTCCTTTGACTTAGGTGGGTGCGATAAGGGTCTAGAAACATTTCTAGGATCGCAGATTCGTCGATAGGCGAAGTCCATTAGAATCGATCGCACGATCGAGTCTGCAACGCATCTCGGGTTACGTAAAGCAACCCGAATAGCTTCTAAGCCGTAGGAAATCAGGTTGAGACGTCCTAAGGGTGATTTTAAACCCGTAAAAGTGAATCCTTGGGCCGTGGGATGACCACGACTCCTGTAATCAATCGCCAGGGCTTAAAAACCCCGTTTCACCAAAAATCTTCAAAATTCTTCCTCTAAACACTCCGATATTTATTTTCTTCTTATCCAATTCATGTTAGGCATCAAAAATAATATGAAAATAACACAAATTAGTACTTTCATGAAATTGTACAGTGAATAGTAAAATTTCATGAAAAATGGCCATAAGGCCATTCTAACTTCACTTTCTTTAGCAACTAAGGATCTAGATGGATGTACTAGCTCCTTCTACCCCAAATTCATATGATGTATAATAGGTTTTGGTATTCGGGATTTCGAAGTGGTCCCGAAAAGCCCCGAACACATGTTTGGGCTCATATAGGTCAAAATACAATGAACTAGGGGGTGGACCACACATTTTTGGGGTCCCTGGACCATGGGGGACCAGACCCATGTGGTCCCACTGGCCAACTGGAAAGTTGGCCGGCGATGCATCGCCGACCGGTGGGGCCCGTTGGTGCTAAATTTTGGGCGCACGCCCTTAAATAGCTTGCACACCATCCCCACATACCTCCCGTCCCACAAAAACCCCTAAAACACCCCCCTCCTTCACAAACAGCCCTCCCCTAAGCCCTACTTTCGATTTTCAGCAACTATCTCCAAAGCTTGTGGTCCCAAATCACTCATAGGTCCCTCCTTGGCCAAAACTGACCATCATCCATCACTTATTGGGAGTTGGAAGCCCTTCCTCTTGAAGATTTCACCATTTGGAGCTCCAAAAAATCCCAAATAGAGCTGAAATCGTGAGGTGCTCCATTCCACTTTTTTGTTTTCATTTCTCCCTGAAAATACACTCCTGGGAAGCTTGAAGCATCCCTCTACGATGCCTAGACTTCCTTTTTCTAGATTGGACAGTCACTTCTTCGCATTTTCACCATTTTCCATGGCTTTCGTGGAAGCCATTTTAGGCCTTTTATCACTCTCATCCATCATATCTTTGATGGGTAAGAGGAAAACCGCAACAGACGAGGCTGGGCCGAGCCGCCCTGCTCAATCGAGAAGACCGTGGGGTGGTGCCGCAAGTTCAAGCGCCGCCGCAGGTCCAGCTGCAGTCCTAGAGTGCCGTACAAAGCGAGATTTGGATCCCCATGCACACCTTGGGTGAGCAATCCTATCGGAGATGCCTCATGGCCAATACACTGATCGCAAAGTGTTATTTGAGGCGGACGTAGATGGACGACTATTCGGCGAATATCTGTTGTTCGAACGCATTGAAGCTGCGCATTGGGGTCCGATCTTTGAAGCTCGCGCTCGTGCTAATGTGAGCACCGTTCTTGCCTTCTACGCTAGTATCCAGAATCCTACATTGGAGCCTTTGCAGTTCAAAATTCCTTTTGGTAGAGATCGGATGGCTACGATCGATGTTCGGTTGATTGCGCGACTTCTCAACGTGCCTCTTGGTGATGTGCATCCTAGTGAGAAGAATCTGAGGACTAGACGTGAACGAGATCGCCGCACCAGGTTTCTGTGCGGTAAGTTGGTTCCATGGCAGCCTAATAATAGCCTCAAGGCGATGTATATGTCTGAGGATTTGCGCCAGCTGCACCATATCTGCACGTTCAATGTTTATCCCAGGTCGACGAATCGCATTGAATGTACACGCCTTATGGTCGATTTCTTATATCTGGTGGCCCAGGGAGAGAATGTATGCATGGCTACTTTCATCTTACGGCAAATAATCCTCATAGTCAGGTCAAGGAGAACATCCGAATCGCTTCCCTTTGGCCGACTGATTTGCAAGATTGCACTTGAGTTTGCCTATAGACTTGGGCCGAAATTGCCGGTATCGATTCATACCATTGATGAGTCGACTATGGTCAAGATGAAGATTGGGTCACAATACTGTGAAAATCAACTTGAAAGGGATAGTGAGGATGACTTTGATGAAGAGGAAGATCGAAGCGAAGAAGAACCTAGAGTAGAGGTTCAGGAAGAAGCTCAGGAAGAGGCAGAAGAGGAGGCACAGGATACAGATGAGAGCCCTCCTCCTTCTGCACAGGCTACAATTGACGATCGCATTGCTCGAATGGAGGAGAGTCAGACCGCTTTGCGAAGGGAAGTCTAAGAACTTCGCGCAGAAGTCGCGGATGCCAAGGCCGTTACAAAGAAGAAATTTGGCAAGGTGACTCACACCTTGAAGGCGATCCTGTGTTGCTTACAGGATAAGGGTGCTCCTCCTCCGTCCCTAGACTCCGACTAGCGATGCGATCTTTGATGTTATTGGCAGTAGTTAGTCATTTCCTATTTTATGTGTGTAAGCCTGTTAGGGCTAGTGCTTTGTTCATGTTGCTGTTGTTTAACTGTTTTAATTCCCATGTAATTCTCGTCATGATGCTTGTAAGGATATATCCCTTGTATTGTGACAATTTTGATTAATTGAAATGCATGGAATGCCTTTGACTCCTTATGAGAATGATTGCGGTGTATTTGTGCTATTAAGACTGACAAGGTTGCGCCCTATTTTGAATATAGGGAATGCCGCCTAAGGTTACGCGGAGCACGGTTCGGCTTGCACTGACTGAGCATATGGATCAGACTCCTTCGCAGTCTGACACTCATGCGGACCCTGCTTTGGGCCTGATTCCTGAGGCAGTTCAATCGTCTCAGCCTGCCGCTGGTCCTACAGATGGACCACCGCCATTTACACCGTCGGTCATAGATCCATATCGCGCATCTACTTCCACACAGCATCCGCCACAGCCTGTTCCACCCCCTGACAGATTCGAGCAGATGATGGCTATGATGCTACAGCAGCAGCAGCTTCTGACTACCATCGTGGGGACATTAGCCCAGGGTGGGGGTGCGGCTCTATCTACACCACCTGCACCACCTGCGCATCCAGTTGAGGATGCTTATACATACGCCCAGGATGAGGGCATGGCTCATCCTGCGCCGCCTGCTTACCCTACGGGGAATCCTGCCGAAACACGGGGCCTATTGGAGCGGTTTTAGCGCTTGCGGCCTCCTACTTTTACGGGTTCTCACAGACCCGAGGAGGCTGAGTACTGGCTCGACCGGGTGTCGAAGATTTTACGGATGTTGCATTGCACCGAGGCCGAGCAGGTAGAGCTGGATACCTTCCTGTTTGAGAGAGAGGCCAGCATGTGGTGGGATAGCGTACTGCGGACCATTGCCGCAGACTTTGTATGGACGTGGGTAGCATTTGAGTTCCGCTTCCATGAGAAGTATTATCCCCAGACTTACAGGCACGACAGGGAGAATGAGTTTCTCCACCTCAGACAGGCAGCGATGACAGTTACAGAGTATGAGCATCGGTTCACGGAGTTGGGCAGGTACGTCCCGACGATTTTAACTGATGAGCAGATGCACATACGGCGCTTTCTAGAGGGTTTGCGACTGGACATTTGGTCAAAGATGTGCTGTGTGACCATTCCTTCATATGCGGAGTTGATTCACATGTCCATGTGGGCAGAGCAGGATGTGGATCGACTTGCGCGATCTCGTGGCCCTGTTACTTCTAGGCCGCGACCAGACATGCAGGACAGGCCCCTCGCGGGCAAGAGGCCTCGCATTGATCCTCCTACTAGAACTACGGCGCCTGTACCACCGTTTCGGTGCCCTGATTTGATGTGTACATACTGTGGGAGGTCAGGCCACTTGGCGCAGAGCTGCTTTTCTAGGATGCGAGACAGTGGGTTCTCACCGCCGCAGAAGATTGACCGTGTACGTCCACAGGCGATATCAGCACCGCCTATACGGTCAGCTCCTGCGCATCCTTCTTTCAGACCTACGGTATCACAGATCAGACAGCCTCCACGGCCCTTGACACAGCGGCCGAACCGGCCACAGCAGGCTCGGGTTCATGCATTGACAGCTGAGGCAGCTGCGACGCCGACTTCCCAGCATTCAGCCTTCGAGGTCACGGCCTATATTGGAGGTACTCCCGTTCTTGTGATGGTGGACACTGGTTCCACGATTTCTTTGATATCGCGTGCTGTAGTCAGGCGTCTTGGATTACAGACTATCACTATGGATAGCGTGCGAGTCTTTGCAACTCATGGGGATTATTCGGATGTCACCCAGATGTGTGAGGGTTGTTTAGTTGATCTGGGAGGCAGGACGATGACTCTTGATCTTGTCGTCGATCCCTCGCTCGTTTATCTCGACGTCATTCTTGGCATGGACTGGTTGACTGCAGCGAGAGCCGAGATTGACTGCGAGGCTCGTATGGTGACGGTGTACGAGCCTGAGGGCACGCCTTTCACGTTTTCAGTGTGGGTAAATCTTCCTTTCCGCATACTTAGCTACGCCACTTTATTGCGCGACGCTGGGGCCCAGGTACTTGAGCATACGCCGGTCGTTTCCGAGTTCGGGGATCTGTTCAGGAAGATCCCTGGTTTGCCGCCCCGACGTGAGATCGATTTCACTATCGATCTGGTTCCTGGTTCTACGCCCGTCTCACTGCCGACGTATCGCATGGCACCATGTGAGATGGAGGAGTTGAGGAAGCAGATTGATGGTCTGCTAGAGCTTGGCCTTATACGGCCTAGTGTGTCTCCTTGGGGAGCACCGGTCCTATTTGTGAGGAAGAAGGACGGTTCGATGCGATTGTGTATTGATTATCGCAGGCTGAACCAGCTCACGGTGAAGAACAAGTACCCTTTACCCAGGATCGATGACTTGTTTGATCAGTTGAGAGGAGCGCAGTACTTCTCGAAGATTGATCTTCAGTCGGGATATCATCAGCTGCGCATCAGGGATGAAGACGTGCAGAAGACAGCATTCAGGACCAGTTTTGGCCACTACGAGTTCCTCGTGATGTCGTTCGGTCTCACGAACGCACCAGCCGTGTTCATGGATCTGATGAACCGGGTATTTCGGCCTTTCCTCTATCGATTCGTCGTTGTATTCGTTGACGACATTTTGGTGTACTCTAGGAGTCGAGAGGAGCATGAGGAGCACTTGCGTTTGGTCCTGGATACGCTCAGACAGCATCAGTTGTTCGCACAGTACAAGAAGTGCGACTTCTGGAAGCAGGAGGTGAAGTTTCTGGGACATGTGGTGTCCAAGGATGGCATGGCAGTTGACCTGTTTAAGGTAGCTACGGTGCAGGACTGGGATCAGCCTGGTTCTATCACTGAGGTGAGGAGTTTCTTGGGTCTCGCTGGCTACTATCGGCGCTTCATACAGGACTTCTCGAAGATCGTGAGACCCCTATCTTAGTTGACACGGAAGGACGTGAAGTTCTCCTGGAATGATAAGGCGGAGTCAGCTTTTCAGGAGCTGAAGGACAGACTTACGTCCGCCCCTGTGCTAGTATTGCCAGAGCAAGGGGTTAGATACACTATATACACTGACGCGTCTAGCGTCGGTTTGGGTTGTGTCCTTATGCAGAGGGACAGGGTAATTTCGTATGCCTCGAGACAATTAAGGAAGCACGAGGAGAATTACCCTACACACGACCTAGAGTTGGCAGCTGTTATATTCGCACTGAGACTCTGGAGACATTACCTCTACGGAGAGGAGTTCGAGCTCTTTTGCGACCACAAGAGCCTCAAGTACATATTCACGCAGCGAGACTTGAATATGAGGCAGCGGCGATGGATGGAGACGTTGAAGGACTTCAAGTTTGAAGTCTCTTACCATCCTTGGAAGGTGAACCTTGTGGCTGACGCGTTGAGCCGCAAGAAGGCGATAGAGTTTGCGGCTCCGCTGATGGTTGCCGAGTGGGATATGGTTGAGTTTTTGCGAGACTTTGAGCAGAAACTCACCGTAGAGGAGCCGTTTGAGTTCATCGCACATGTACAGATGCGATCTCAGATCGATGACCGAGTCATCGAGGCGCAGAGGGACGATGCGCATCTTACTGAGCTTCGAGAGCAGGCCAGTGATGATGCTGACGCCGACTGGCGAGTTGGTATGGATGGGGGCTTACGTTACCGTGGCCGCCTATGCGTCCCAGATGTCCCTGACTTGAGACGAGAGATTCTCGAGGCTGCGCACTGTACTAGACTCGCGATGCATCCAGGCAGCACAAAGATATATCGTAATGTGAAGAGGACGTATTGGTGGGAAGGTATGAAGACCCACATAGCTGAGTTCGTGTCCCGTTGTCTCACTTGTCAGCAGGTGAAGGCAGAGCATCGCCGACCACCTGGGCTTTTGCAGCCTATGCCGATTGCAGAATGGAAGTGGGATTTCATCTCCATGGACTTCATTTCTGGGTTGCCGAAGACGAGGAAGGGACATGATTCCATTTGGGTGATCGTCGACCGATTGACGAAGTCGGCGCACTTCCTACCGATCAGAGTTACGAACTCTGCAGACGAGCTGGCTAGATTGTACATCAGAGAGATCGTGCGTCTGCATGGAGTTCCGTTGGAGATCGTGTCGGACAGAGACATGCGGTTCACTTCTATCTTCTGGACCCACATTCAGGAGGCTATGGGTGTGAAGTTGAAGTTCAGTACTGCCTTCCACCCACAGACGGACAGAGCGAGTGAACCAGATCTTGGAGGATATGTTGCGAGCTTGCGCATTGGACTTCAAGGACAGTTGGGATGATTGTCTTGTATATGCGGAGTTTGCGTACAACAATAGCTTCCAGATGAGTATCGGTATGACACCTTATGAGGCGCTGTATGGGCGACCTTGTCGCGCACCGCATTGCTGGCTAGAGGTCGGTGAGCGTAGCTTGGTTGGCCCAGAGTTAGTGCAGGCGACGTCAGAGAAGATTGATATTATTCGACGTCGGCTCCTTACAGCGCAGAGCAGACAGAAGAGCTACGCCGATACGAGACGAAGGCCACTGGAGTTCACAGTCAGGGATCACGTGTTTTTGCGAGTTTTCCCTATGAAGGGAGTCCTTCGGTTCGGGAAGAAAGGGAAGCTGGCACCGCGATTCATTGGTCCGTTCCAGATCCTCGATCGTGTGGGAGCGGTGGCTTACCGATTGGCTTTACCCACGCCTCTCGCGAGCGTTCACAACGTATTTCATGTTTCTATGCTGAAGAAGTACGTTGCTGATCCTTTCCATATCATCAGATGGGAGCAGGTGCAGTTAGGAGAGGATGTTACTTATATCCTGCGACCGACACGCATCCTAGACAGGAAGGAGCAGGTACTGCGTAGCAAGGTGATTCCCCTTGTGAAGGTATTATGGACGCATCACTATGAGGAGGAGGCTACTTGGGAGACAGAAGCCGAGATCAGAAAGAACTACCCACAGCTTCTCGAGGAGTACGAAAAGGTACAAAATTTTGAGGATGAAATTATTTGTTAAGGGGGGTAGATTGTAACGCCCGTGAAAAATCCATACTTGGGCTCGAGTACCAACTCGACCCGAAATTGCGTAAAATTCATTCTTTTAGGAAATATGACTAGGTTAGCTAGTGCAACGTTAGAATAGCTGGGCAATGGTCCCTGATCACTTTAAATACGTTCTACAAGGCCCAAAGCCAGTGGAACCAATGGTGCTATAATGCTCTAAAACGTCGGACCAAACTCTAAGAAGGTTTGTTCTCTGGACCACTTTGAATCTTTGTATTGGATCTAGACCGCACGTCGAAAGTCCGATTCCTCCTATCTTAGACCGTTAGAACCGCCTAGCTGGACTTGACACTCATTCCGAAAATCAAGTCAAACCGATAATCACAGGCTATTTCATTGAGCCCGGACCGAAGAGAGTGAGAATAGGGTTAGAATTGGAATTTGAAATTCAAATCTGGCACACAATTTGACGCATCAGTATTGAGCGTTCTGACCATCAGAATACAGCCAAATTACACCCTTGGATCAGGAAAAATATCTATTACATATCACGAGACTTATAGGCCTGATCTTGGTGCGATGACCGTTAAACTGAAACTGGACCGCCACGTGCGATTTGGGAACCCTACCGGTCTGAAAACTGGATGTGTGCTAGATCCGGTATGCACGAGCTTAAGTCCGATCGCATTTGGCTAGGGGACCTTTAGAAATGCCCTTTTGGACCGAAACGGCCCCGATTTGGTTAGGCACCGAGTAAACATTGTTCCCAAGCCTATTTTGGGCATGTTTTAGGCTATAAAAGGGGTTGAAACCCTCACTCCTCTCTCCCATCCGAATTTGAGAGAAACCCTAGCTTGGGAGAGAGAAAAAGGTGAGAGATTGTAAGAGAGTGGGAGAGTTCTTCCTGCCACTTGTACTACGCGTTGCACGTGCTTAAGCAACACACCTCTACCGCTTTCCCGGCGATTTCACCGCGATCCTAGGTAAGTAAATACCCTAAATAGTTGTCGATTTGAGTTTCCCTTGTTTCCATAGCGATGTAGCTTATGGATCTCGTGTATTAGGTTCCTTATTCGCCGTAGACGAAGCGTATACGCTCCGTTTCAATTCCCGAGTCTATAAGACATAAGGTGAGGATTTTAGACGCTTTGATTGACGGTTCCCAACGCTTTCAATGTCGTTTAATAGTAGATTCTTGACGGCATCGCCGTTTGACATGTACAAAATGCTTTCCGTTTTCCGTTTCGTAAATTAACGAAGAATATGAGATTTAGGGCATTTTAGTCATTTGTAGGTAGTACTGTTTACATTCATATTTTACTGATGTGATTGACATGGTTTGTTGTCGCATTAGGAAGTTAGGAATGCGTGCATAATTAGCTTGGCAAAGAGATTCGCTTAGTTGCGCACTTTGGGTCCACATACTATATGTAGACTTAAGTGTGTAGTGTATGTGTTTGTATAAATGCTTGTATTAGTATGTATTGAATTAAATGATGTTATGTGATAGTTTATGATTGATTTCTCAATTAATATGCTGACCTAAATGATTTTCTACATGTTGACTAAATGCATGATTTCATTACATGCATGGAATATATGTGCTTGAAGATCTGCTTAAGTTGAATGTTATAACATGTGTTAACATGCTCACATGATTGTATTTCAATTCCAATACTTTTACATACATTGCTGATGTGATTTCATAAGTGTTTGGGACTAGACTTAGTCCAGGCAGTCGGTAACAGAGCGAATTCGTGGCTGACTGGTCATAGCCACGAACGACGTGTCGATGAACGAGATTCGTGTTTAGAGTTGGCGGCAGTGGTTAGGCCACGCAAAGTGTTTTACGCACTTCATGTCGTTCGACTTGAGATGCGATCGCGCTAGTCGAGCCCGTCAAGTAACCCGACTGGCCGATGTATGTTCACCTTGTATGAGTCATAATTGCTTGAAACTAGGGTACTGAACTTACCATTGTAAACCCTGTTAACCATGGTACCTTGATCCACGAAGACTCATGAGCCGGGCATGGTGGTATGGGACACCGTGGTCGAGCTGTCGACCTACGCTGGGGCCACAAACCTCCCGTAGTGACCAGTGAGCACCTAGACTCGTGAGCAAATTATGGTGGTATGGGACACTATATTCTAGCTGTCGGCCTACACTGATCAGGCGACGAGTCCTTTATAGTGACCGCGAGCGTATTCTGAGTCCACGGGAGGCGACAACCCTTCCGTTGCAGTAGAGTACAGTAGGCCTGTATTGATAAGGTGATGGGGGAGCGGTGCAACGAGTGCGAGCAACAGCCTTGGCAGCCCTTGCAGTGACCTACAAAATATACATCGTATGAGATTACTAGGAGTGACGACCCTAGACAAGATCTGTGTTGGGATTGATACAAGGGAAGTACCTTAGTTTCCCAATCCTGCTGTTTGAATGGACTAATAACAACTTGGAAATCATATCACCATAGCATTGCATGTGCCTGGAAGATGTGGAGCACTCTAGGGAGTGTGGCATGCCGCGGTCGTAAGATGTTACCGTATGAGGGAGATCGTCGGTGAGGGCATACATCACGTCATGTCAACTTGCATTAACAATAGTATTAGGATTTTCTGATTTACTGCTTTACTATTATCGCATGATTGAATTGTGAACATGCTAATCTTTACTCTATGATTCCACTGAGTTGATCACTCACTCCCACGTTACGGGATGGTGTTTGCAACACCCACCAGACCCTGTTGTAGATGCAGGTGAGGCTGAGATCCAGGAGGTGGAACTAGACATCGACGAGGACCAGGACGAGTTCTCGTACATGCAGTATCACGATGGCTTCGCGTAGGCGACCTAGATCGATGGGATTTCAGTGGGACCATTTTGGATATTTATTTTGTTCATGTATATTATATGAGACTCAGAGATGTAGTCATACTTTGGAGACAGATGAGATTTACTTGTTTTTCCATACAGTGATATATATATTGTTTAGTCTTCCTCTTGCTTTTATCACTGGATCTGAAGTATGAATTGTAGTTTTGGTATACTTTTACTCATGTGAATGCTTTAAATCAGACAACATTGAATCATAATCATTTTTGTTGCATAAGTGACGGTCTGGAACTCGGGAGTTGAGTTTATACACGACCCCCGATTTTCAGGGTGTTACACAATGACATGGGCCTAAATAAATGAAACGGGCCTAGCAAAGGTCTATGGTGGACTTTAACTACTCATAAAGGCAAGTGGGCCTACCTTAGGGCTACAAATGTGGACATCCAACCATTATTTGTCCCAAGAAGGTACCCCAAACAATAATCTTTCACATATCAGGGCCCAAGGCCCACACATCAGTATAAATAAGAGACGGGCAGCATAACATTCCACATACATACCATATTGGGCCTCAAGTAGATGAACCAAGGCCTACTCAAACGTGGGTCCAACGGAAACACACATAGCCCAACCCATATGCAATACTACGGGCCCATAGGGAAGGATAGGGTCCAACATAAAGGTCACCAATTCCATATATTGTGGTGGGCCTAGTGGGCAACCCATTACTCAAACCACATGGTTAAAAAATCATGCTCTAGTCAAGTAAGTTGGGCCCACAACCCGGCCTAAGAATATAGTTGATTTGTTGGGAAACCAAGGGCCCAACCATTTGTGTAATCCAACCCACTAACCCAGCACAACATTATGATGAAAATGGCCCAAGAGTCCACTGGGCCTAGCAAGAAGGTTCCAGCCCATTTAGGCCTAAAGAGTCCAACAATCTAACTACGTACATGGTCCCAAATAGCTCAACTATGGTGGGTCTCAAGGGTGCATTAATTTAGCCCAAAATTAGGGGATTAAGGGCATGAATTAATCCCTCTAAGGTCCTCATAATGTGGTGGGCCTCACTCCTAAAAATCTCAGCCCAAAGGCAATGTACATTTATAATATATTGCTGGATTTTTGTTCCACCAGCTTTATGGACCTACTGAAGCCCAAAAAAATGCTCATTTAATTGGGACCCAAGTCCAAGTGGCCCAGAAATCAGGTCAGAGGGTCCCACCAAATAGGAGTATACTAAGAGACACAGAGAATTAGGTGGGCCATACTGCTGAACCAAGGTCCAGCATGCAGCCCACATGAGGCGTCCCACAATGGGCTGAGCGGTCCAATGGGCTGGATGTCTAGCCCTATGCAATGCATATAGTGAGCCCCCACATTGGACATTCCACACCAAGGTGGGCCATGTCCAAGTGGGTCCCATAATGGATGGACACGTGGATAAAACACACATCATGGTGGGCCACAAATAGGTGGGGATCACCACCATGGACGTCCAGCCACCACACTCTGATTTCTAGTGGCCCAAATGGCCCCAAATCTTGTAGGTGGGTCCCAGCAAGGGTGGGCCACCTCATGAATAAATTTTAGATTTTTATAAGGATGATAAATATTTTAAAATAAAATGACAACCATGTACACGTTACAGAAATCTTGTTGTCCCTATGTTTGGGACCATATGGAGTGGGCCTAAACTGTAACATCCCGAAAATCGGGGGGTCGAGCAAAAACCCAACTCCCGAGTTTCAAAATGTTATTTATGCAACATAGATATGAATGATTGAATGTTGTCTGTGATAATGTATTAAACATGAGTGAGATTAAGTCAGAACAGCATATCATACTCCAGAGATAGTTAAATTTGCAAGCGGAAGACTGTAATAGTATGTATAACATATATAAACCATTGTATGTCTCCAGAGTGTGAACATGTTACCAGGTTATATACATACATGTATACTTCAAAAGTAACCAAAAGAATATACATGAGTGCTCTAAAACTATAAAATGACAAGTGTCAAGGTATTTAAGCAACCTCCCTGTAATCCCGTCAATCAGAACACGCATAAAGGAGGGATCCTCCTCATCATCATCAAGTCCGGCTCCGCCTCACAGGCCGCACCATCATCTGCAATCACAAAAAGGGTCTGGTGGGTGTCCAGGAACACCGTCCCGTAACGTGGGAGTGAGTAGCTAACTCAGTGGAATAATAGAGCAAAGATTAACATGTTATCAAATCAATCACGCGATAATAGTAAAGCAGTAATTCAAACATTCCTAATACTGTTGTTAATGCAAGATGACATGACGTGATGTATGCCCTCACCGACGATCACCCTCATGCGGCAACATCTTACGACCGCGGCATGCCACACTCCCTCAAGTGCTCCACATCTTCCAGGCACATGCAATGTCATGGTGATATGATTACCGAGTTGTTATTAGTCCTTTTCATACAGCAATATTGGGAAACTAAGGTACCTCCCTTATATCAATCCCAACACAGATCCTGTCTAGGGTCGTCACTCCTAGTAATCTCATACGATGTATATTTTGTAGGTCGTTGCAAGGGCTGCCAGGGCTGTTGCACGCACTCGTTGCTCCGCTCCCCCATCACCTTATCAATACAGGCCTACTGTACTCTACTGCTACGGAAGGGTCGTCGCCTCCCGTAGACTCAGAATACGCTCGCGGTCACTACAAAGGGCTGCCAGGGCTGTTGCTCGCACTCGTTGCACCGCTCCCCCATCACCTTATCAGTGTAGGCCGACAGCAAGAATATAGTGTCCCATACCACCATAATCTGCTCACGAGTCATAGGTGCTCACTGGTCACTACGGGGAGGTTTGTGGCCCCAGCGTAGGCCGACAGCTCGACTACGGTGTCCCATACCACCATGCCCGGCTCATGAGTCTTTATGGATCAAGGTACCATGGTTAACAGGGTTTACAATGGTAAGTTCAGTACCCTAGGTTCAAGCAGTTATGACTCATACAAGGTGAACATACAATGGCCAGTCGGGTTACTTGACGAGCTCGACTGGCACGAGCGCATCGCAAGTCGAACGACATGAAGTGCATAAAACACTTCGCGTGGCCTAACCACTGCCGTCAACTCCAACACGACTCACGTTCATCGACACGTCCTTCATGGCCAAGATAAGCTAACCACGAATTCTTTCGGTTACCGACTGCCTGGACTAGGCATAGTCCCAAACAATCATAGAATCACATCAGTAGTTGTGTAAGGGTAATGGAAATGAAATGGAACCATGTGAGCATGTTAACACATGTCATTACATACAACTTAAGCAAGTCTTCAAACACATGCCTTTCATACATATAATGAAATTATACATATCGCCAACATATAGAAAATCATCACCATCAGCGTATTAATTGAGAATTCAATCTCTAACTAAGTCATAAGAAAATCATCTAGCACATGTTATAACATACCACTTAAATGAATCATTAAGCACATGCATTTCATACATATAATGAAATCGTACATATGGCTAACATGTAGGAAATCATTCACATCAACATATTCATTGAGAAATCAATCTCAAACTAATCCATAACACCATTTAAGCCAATACATACTAATACAAGCATTTATACAAACACTTAAACTACACACTTAAGTCTACATATAGTATGTCGATCCGACGTGCGCATTTAGGCGAATCTCTTCGCCAAACTAATTATGCACGCATTCCTAACTTCCTAATGCGACAACAAACCATGTCAATCACATCAGCAAAATATGAATGTAAACTGTACTTCCTACAAATGACTAAAATACCCTAAATCTCATATTCTTCGTTAATTTACGAAACAGGAAACGGAGAGCATTTTGTACATGTCAAACGGCGTTGCCGTCAAGAATCTACTATTAAACGACATTGAAAGCGTTGAAAACAGTCAATCAAAGCGTCTAATATCCGCACCTTTTCCCTTTTAGGGATGAGAATTCGAACGGAGCGTATACGCTTCGTCTACGGCGAATAAGGAACCTAATACACGAGATCCATAAGCTACATCGCTATGGAAACAAAGGAAACTCAAATCAGTAACTATTTAGGGTACTTTCTTACCTAGAAAAGCGGAGAAATCACCGGCAACGTGATTGAGTTGCGTTGCTTAGGCACTTGCAACAGGTAGCACAAGCGGCAAGGAATTCTCCTCCAATCTCTCTCACAAACTCTCACCTTTTCTCTCTCCCAATCTAGGGATTTTTGCAAATTCGGATGGGAGAGAGGAGTGAGGGTTTCAACCCCTTTTATAAGCCTAAACATGCCCAAAATAGACTCGGGAACAAGTTTCACTTGAGGGGTAACCCAATCGGGGCTGTTTCGGTCCAAAAGATGCTTTCTGGTGGTCCCCTGGCCAAATGCGGTCGGACTTAAGCTCATGCATACTGGATCTAGCACACATCCAGTTTTCAGACCGGTTGGGTTCCCAGATCGCACGTGGCGGTCCAGTTTCAGTTTAACGGTCATCGCACCAAGATCAGGCCTATAAGTCTCGTGATATATAATAGATATTTTTCCTGATCCAAGGGTGTAATTTGGCTGTATTCTGACGGTCAGAACGCTCAATACTGATGCGTCAAATTGTGTGCCAGATTTGAATTTCAAATTCCAATTCTAACCCTATTCTCACTCTCTTCGGTCCGGGCTCAATGAAATAGCCTGTGATTATCGGTTTGACTTGATTTTTGGAATGAGTGTCAAGTCCAGCTAGACGGTTCTAACGGTCTAAGATAGGAGGTATCGGACTTTCGACGTGCGGTCTAGATCTAATACAAAGATTCAAAGTGGTCCAGAGAACAAACCTGCTTAGAGTTTGGTCCGAGGTTTTAGAGCATTATAGCACCATTGGTTCCACTCGCTTTGGGCCTTGTAGAACGTATTTAAAGTAATCAGGGACTGTTTCCCAGCCACTCCAACGTTGCGCTAGCTAACTTATGCTTAGTTTCTAAAGAAATTTATCCTAAGTGGTTTCTTTGGCTATGGAATTGGGTTCTGAACGATTTTTCAGGTGTTTTAATTGACCCACTGCCTAAGGACGTCAAATCCCAGGTTAGCCAAAATCCGGGGTGTTACATAAACCTACCCAAACCCTCAGAAAATTTATGAGAATGGTCATCTTACTCATGGAAAAAAGTGGGGTCCACTGGGGTGGCCCACTTTTTTCAGAAAATTAGGTAAACATGCACATTTCCACCTTGCTACGTTGCTGAACTGTCTAGAAATTTTTGGGCAGTTAGCCTACTTTGGCCTATCTGTAACACCCCAGATTTTGGCCAACCTGGGATTAGACGTCCTTAGGTAATGGGTCAACTAAAACACCTGAGAAATCGCTCAGAATCCAATTCCATAGCCAAAGAAATCACTTAGGATTAATTCCTTTAGAAACTAAGCATAAGTTAGCTAGCGCTACGCTGGAGTAGTTGTGAAATAGTCCCTGACCGCTTTAAATACGTTCTACAAGACCCAAAACTTGTAGAATCAATGGTGCTATAATACCCTAAAACCTCGGATCAAACTCTAAACCGGTTTGTTCTCTGGACCTCTTTGAAACTTTGTATTGGATCTAGACCGCGCGTCGAAAGTCCGATACCTACAATCTTAGACCGTTAGAACCGCCTAGCTGTACTTAACAATCATTTCGAAAATCAAGTCCAACCGACATTCACAAGCTATTTCATTGAGCCTGGAGTGAAGAGAGTGAGAATAGGGTTAAAATTGGAATTTGAAATTCAAATCTGGCACACGACTTGACGCGTCAGTATTAAGCATTCTGACCGTCAGAATTCAGCCAAATTACACCCTCGAATCAGGAAAAATTTCTATTTTATATCATGAGACTTGTAGGCCTGATCTACGTGTGGTGACTGCTGAACTGAAAATGGACCGCCACGTGTGATCTGCGAACCCTGCCGGACTGAAAACTTGATGTGTGCTAGATCCAGTATGCATGAGCTTAAGTCCGTTCGCGTTCGGCCAGGGGACCTCCAGAATGCCTTTTTGGACCGAAACAGCCCCGATTTGGATATACCTTAAGTATACTTTGTTCCCGAGCCTATTTCGGGCATATTTGGGCTTATAAAAGGGGTTGAAACCCTCATTCCTCTCTCCCATCCGAATTTGGGAAAGACCCTAGTTTGAGAGAGAGAAAAGGTGAGAGATTGTGAGAGAGAGTGGGGGAGAATTTTTCTGCTGTCATGCCACCTATTGCACGCGATTAAGTCACGCAACTCAATCACTTTGCCGGTGATTTCTCCACTTTTCTAGGTAAGAAAATACCCTAATTAGTTGCTGATTTGCTGACCCTTAGTTTTCAAAGCCTGGTAGCTGATGGATCTTGTAAATCAGGTTGCCTAGTCGCCGTAAACGAAGCGTATACGCTCCGTTCGAATCGCTTCACCTATAAGAGTAAAGGTGCGGATATTAGACGCTTTGATTGACTGTTTTCAACACTTTCAATATCGTTTAATAGTAGATTATCAACGGCAACGCCGTTTGACATGTACAACATGTTGTTTGTTTCCTGTTTCGTAAGCAGACGAAGAATATGAGATTTAGGGCATTTTAGTCATTTGTAGGAAATACTGTTTTCATCCATATTTTGTTGATGTGATTGACATGGATTCTTGTCACATTAGAATACTAGGAATGCGTGCATAATTAGTTTGGCGAAGAGATTCGCCTAAATGCGCACTTCGGGTCGACATGCTATATGTAGACTTAAGTGTGTAGTTTAAGTGTTTGTATAATTGCTTGTATTAGTATGTATTGAATTAAATGGTGTTATGAATTAGTTTGAGATTGATTTCTCAATTAATATGCTGATGTAAATGATTTCCTACATGTTAGCTATATGCATGATTTCATTATATGTATGAAATGCATGTGCTTGAAGATTTACTTACGTTGTATGTTATAACATGTGTTTACATGCTCACATGGTTGTATTTCATTTCCAATACTCTTACATGAATTGCTGATGTGAATTCATATGTGTTTGGGACTATACCTAGTCCAGGCAGTCGGCAACCGAGCAAGTTCGTGGTTGGCCTATCTTTGTCACGAACGACCCGTCGATGAACGCGAGCCGTGTTCTGGAGTTGGCAGCAGTAGTTAGGCCACACGAAGTGTTTTACGCACTTCATGTCGTTCGACTTGAGATATGATCGTGCTAGTCGAGTCCGTCAAGTAACCCGACTGGCCGTTGTATGTTCACCCTGTATGAGTCATAACTGCTTGAACCTAGGGTACTGAACTTACCATTGAAAACCCTGTCAACCATGGTACCTTGATCCACAAAGACTCATGAACCGGGCATGGTGGTATGGGACACTGTGGTCGAGCTGTCGGCCTACGCTGGGGCCACAAACCTCCCCATAGTGACCAGTGAGCACCTATGTCTCGTGAGCAGATTATGGTGGTATGGGACACTATATTCTTGCTGTTGGCCTACACTGATCAGGCGACGAGTCCTTTGTAGTGACCGCGAGCGTATTCTGAGTCTACGGGAGGCGACGACCCTTCCGTAGCAGTGAGAGTACAGTAGGCTTGTATTGATAAGGTGATGGGGGAGTGGTGCAACGAGTGCGAGCAATAGCCCTGGCAGCCCTTACAGCGACCTACAAAATATACATCGTATGAGATTACTAAGAGTGATGACCCTAGACAGGATCTGTGTTGGGATTGATATAAGGAAAGTACCTTAGTTTCCCAATCCTGCTGTTTGAATGGACTAATAACAACTCGGCAATCATATCACCATTACATTGCATGTGCCTGGAAGATGTGGAGCACTGAACGGGATGCAAGTATGCCGCGGGCGTAAGATGATGCCGTATGAGGGAGAACATTGGTGAGGGCATCCATCATGTCATGTCATATTGCATTAACAACAGTATTAGGATTGTTTGATTTACTGCTTTACTATTATCGCATGATTGATTTGATAACATGCTAATCTCTGCTCTCTTATCCCACTGAGTTGATCGTTCAGTCCCACGTTATGGGATGGTGTTTCCGGACACCCACCAGTCCCTATTTTGGTTGCAGATGATGGCGCTGCTTGAGAGACGAAGCTGGACTTGATGATGATGAAGAGGATCTCTCCTTTATGCGTGTTCTGATTGACGGGATTACAGGGAGGTTGATTAGATACCTTGACACTTGTCATTTTATATTTTTAGAGCACTCATGTATATTCTTTCTTTCTCTTTTGAGGTATACATGTATGTATATAACCTGGTAACATGTTCACACTTTGGAGACATACAACAGTTTATATATGTTATACATACTATCACAGTCTTCCGCTTGCTAATTTAACGGTCTCTAGAGTATGATATGATGTTTTGGATTAATCCCACTCATGTTTAATGCATTAACACAGACAACATTCAATCATACACATTTATGTTGCATAAATAACATTTTAGAACTTGGGAGTGGAGTTTTTACTCGACCCCCCGATTTTCGGAATGTTACACTATCCCAAGGGCCTCAATCATGGGAAATAGGGTGTGGGCTCCATTCTACATCAAAGTGGGATCCACACACAAAAAAAAAACCCTAAAGAAATTTGGGATAGAAAAGCCTTCAAACAGGTCTAAACAGTAGCTCAAAACTCATGCTCCAACTGGGCCCAAAATCTGGACAGCAACATAGGCTGTCCATATTTCAGCCGATACAAATTAATCAAAGGGTTTATGGCCTGATTCAACATATGGGGTCCACCTTGATAGGTTAAAAAAATTTCAGACTCATGAGTTCACTCAGACCTCCATGAAAAAGCCATTTTGGAGGCCACTCAAACCATGCATTCATGTAGGCTTGGACATCCAATCAAGGCGGGCTTAGACATCCCATCTAGCTAAGGGTTTGAGATGTTGCTGACCTCTCCTCGGTGAGCCACACATCATCAAAATACATAGGATAAAAATATAGAGAAAGTGAGAGAGATAGAGAGAGAAGAAGCAAATCGGCCATTGGTGGAATGTCCCGCCACTAATGGACCTCCCGCACCCAAATCCACATCATCCACTATGTAGTATGATACATGCATGCTATAATACATCAAAGGAACTTTTTGGAGGTTAGGGATCCTTTTTCCCACATGCATGCAAGAAAAGAGAAGGAGAAAGCATCATGGTGAGTCCATGGAGAATGGCCCACCATGGATGGAAATATGGAGGATCTAGGCCCATGACCTCATCCTAGGAGCCATGTAGGATCTCCATCATGGATGGGTGGGTCCTACATGCCTCCATGCATGTAGAAAAAGAAAATAAGAAAGGGAAGAAGAAGAAGAGATGAAGAAGCTTGATGGAGCACCCACCTTGAAGAAGACCTTCAAAACTCCAAGATCCAAGTTCTAGACTTCTAGAGGAAGATGATTGAAGGGTGTAGATGGGTTGTTAATGACTAGATGGAGGGGATATTGGGAAAGAAAGGGGATGGATGAGAGGAGAATGCTTAGACCTTTTTTTTTGTGAGGAGGAGAGGAAGAATGGAAAAATGAGAAGGGGGGAGAGAGAGAGAGAAGGGAGGGTATATCCATGTCATGATTTCTCTCCTTGCTAGGGAAGAGAAACCTCAAGATGTAGCATTGGGGGTGGGGATCAAGGCAAATGATTACTCTCTAGAAAAGCAAACCTTAGCTACGTTATGATGGGTGTAGATAGGTTAGGTAGAGGCTAGGTAGGTGGGCCCACCATGAAAAACATGTAAGGCTAGGAAGTGGGTCCCACCACATGATGAATGGCCAAGAAATGCTTGGATTAAAATCATAAGATGTACATGTCAGATTTATGCATGAGACACGATGTTGGAACTGCGACACCGATGCGGACGTAATGGAATAGGTTTAGGGATAATCCGGGTCGGGTACATGACGCGAATCAAGGATGACCGCAAATGCTATCCACAGGTCGCGGGTCACCAAAATTTGACCGGTAGGACCGCAAGACCTAGGGGAATGAAATGGATACTCGGGGTAGGGTCTTATAGATCGTGCTAAAAATTTTAAAAATTGGTACTGACAGGACCAGTCGAGACAGACCTTAGACCAGTCAAGGGAACTAAATTGAGCCTATAAATAAATGACTTTTCTCATATTTTTTTCATTCATTCCAAGCCAATTCAAGCCACCTCTCTGAGAACTAAGTCCTCGTTATTCTGAAGATATAACATGGTATTTAAGATTTTTTTATATAGATTTTTGGTTTTGAATTTCTTGATCTCATGTTGTTTAATCTTATTTGATAAAAAGGGAATTGTGCTTTAACCCGTTTTGAGATCTAAGAAATTGAATCCAAGTAGCTAAAGGTTGGATTTAATTTAAAATTCATCTAGACCTAGAACCCTTACATTTGTGAGATAGAACTTTGAACATCTACATCTACAATGAAGCGGTTCTACCAGCTACATCAAAGAAGAATCATCGGATAAGTATTTTTATAGATTCCTGTATTTGGTTTGAGAGGTTCAGGTAAAAAAATCTCCTTTTTGGTTTTGAATGAGATCAGCCAGGAAAATCTTAGTGTGGGGTTTTTTATTTTGTAAGCCCAATTGAAAAACACATATGTAAGGTTTTAAGGTGAACCTTAGAAAACCTTCTTTCATAGTGAAAGCCAATACCATGTGGGTTGTGGATATTGCGAGTGGAGTAGGTGTCGTTGTTTACGAACAGTTGGTGTACACACTGAACCACTATAATTCTTAGAGTTGTGGTAGATGTTGTATTTGATATTTGTGTGTGAATACTTTTATCGCTTTTATGTACTTGTGGTGAATGTTGTAATAGCTAGATTTGTTTCTTTTACCTCTATATCGGTTTGAGTTTTTGATACTTACCAAAGTTTTAGAAATTAGGTTGTCCTACCATAAACCTTGGTTTTTGGTGCAAGGTTATCCTTAAAACAATTTTTATATCAACCTCTCAAAATAGTGCATTTGAGGTTACAGTTTATTTCAGCTATTTATATTTATTTTCTGCATTTTATTTTTATTTGGCATAGTCCTATTCACACCCCCCCCCCCCCCCCTTTTAGGATTGAGAGATCACCCTTTTCAGATAGGACTCTGATTCCAGTTGTGTCCTTGAATCAAGCAAGGTAGCTCCCTAATCTTTACAAGTGGATCCTTGAAAACCCTAGTTTTCTCCTTTGATTTCTTAAGTTTCTAATTCTATACATAACAATTACTCCCTTTATTTTCATATTTTTATTTTCATCTTCTTCTAGTTACTTTTGAAAGACATACGAGTTTAATCCCTGTGGATTCGACCTCGGTCTCACCGAAATTATTACTATATCGCAACCTTACACTTGGGGTTAGGAACAACTGGTCGAAGATTGTCCTTCGACTGGTCGAGCAGACCACTCGACTGGTCGAAGGTGTAATAAAAATTCTGTTTCACTCGATTTGTACTAAGATCGGTTGAGAAAATCTTAGGTTGGTCGAGCCAAAACTTAGACTGGTCGAAACTCAACCAAATACAAGCATAAAAGCATAATTTTAAATATATTTTGAAAGCACCTAAACCTAAGGTCTTTCTAGAGTTTATAATACCTGTACGAAATGAATTTCATTGTCTTGAAGTATATTAGAGACTTGAACTTCTCTAAGGAGCTTGATCTTCTATTAGAACATTAGTAGATTTGACTTCATGTTGTCTATCGAGCTTGATCTTCAACTTGATCTTGGTCTTGATCTTCTGATAGATCTTGAACTTGTTTTGAACCTTGATTTTAAATCATACTTGAAGATCACTTGATAAGATGTTTTAACTAAAAAAAATTTGACAAACAATGTGTGAAGTGTGCTTTAAACCTTGTAACACTTACAATGCTTTAAACATTATAGCACTTTCAATCTCCCCCTTTGTCAATTTCGTGACAAAACACTTAGTATTACAATTATCAGAATGAAGCCTTGTACTCTTGTACTCATGTTGTAGAAGATTGTTAAAGATTTCAAAATATTTATTACTCCCCCTCAATTTGTAGAAGAAGAAATATGCATATGAATATAGCAAGGAGATAATGTAAATTAGCATATGAAGTTGTCAAAGTTAGGGAAATAACATCCAAGGATTTTAAGAGAGTGCGAAGAAATCATTCAAGAAAACGAGCAAAGTTTAAGTTTTACAGCCCCATAAATATAAGAACTAAAAAGCAATGCATGTCATGAGGTAAGCAAACGTAATCAAATCATGACCAGGATGTGGACGAAAATGAATAATAATGTAACATACTAGAGAAGGAATACAGACTTGAATACCAAATGCAACTGAATAAAGGACACGAGTCATAAAGGGAGTAAGTTCAGACTTATTCCCCAATCTAGGATAGACGTTAAGAACTCGATATTTTAGGAGCATTTGGTTAGCACAGAGATCATTACTGGATTTACATTAGCATTAAAATGACATAATTTATGAGTAATCACTTGCCATTCAGAATTAGTCATTTTATCAATCAAATTGTCAATTAGAATTGCATCTTTTGCAACGCTAACTCAATTAATGCCAAGATAGTATACCGATTAACTGTGAAGTCCCTTCTACGAATTTAATTGTAAATGTAAGATCTTATTGAGACACATTACAAATAGAAACACACATTCCTTGTGCAATAGAACGGTAAGTCGTTCCGGCCCCAACCAAGGAAGCATTCCCAACCGATATTGGAAAGAAGAAGAACAAGATCAAACAGTACAATTTGATCAAGATTGACAGTGCACTTGATAATTATATCTCTTGAGTGGAAATCCCTAACGTGCTTTGAATCTTCTTCAAGCCTCCTTAGGGTTCTCACATTAATTGGAGTCGACCTAGATGACGAGCTACCACGACTCTTGCGTGTTGTCATTCTTTTAGTACGATGCTCCATTTAATGTTTACACAAGAACTAATAAAAGAGAGATGATGGATTGAAGCTTGATAAGATTTTACACAAAACTCACTACAAAGAGGGTTTGAAATCAAAATACACTCCAATTATAAGATTGACTAACAAAGATGTACCCAAAACTTAAAGAAAATTGAAAAATAAACACTTATAACCAAGTTTGGAAGTTGGGTTCATCGAGTGGGACAACGACTAGTTGAGGAAGAAGATGGAAATGAAATGGAAAAAGTGGTTTTTCCCTTTTTAAGGTGAAATCGTGTGGTTCTCGACCGGTCAAGCACATACTTGACTCGTCAACGGTTTAACTAGTCAAGCACGTACTCGACTGATCGAAAAACACAGAAAATTTAAATTTTGACATGATTTTTTTATTATTTTTATTATCATTTTATGCAATTAATTCATATTAACATAAAATAAATAAATGCATAAACAAGATGATTAATGAATAATACACAAACCAATATCATGCTTTAAATTGAAAAATCTATTTTCGTTAAGCGGTTTGGTCAGTATGTCTGCAAGTTGTTTCTCAGTTTGAATGTAGTCTAGTACAATACTCTTATCTTCAACTAAATCTCGAATATAATGGTATTGAATATCGATATGTTTAGTACGAGAATATTGGATTGGATTTTTTAAAATATTAATTGCACTCGAATTATCATAGTATAGTGTCATTATATCTTGCGCAATACCATAATCAGCTAACATTATTTTCATCCAACTAAGCAAAGTTCAGGCATTACCAGCTACGATATATTCAACTTCAATTGTAGAGAGAGATGCAGAATTTTATTTCTTACTGATTCACGAAACTAAACAGTTCCCTATGTAGAAACATCCACCACTAGTAGATTTTTTATTGTCAATATTTCCTACCCAGTCTGCATCAGTATATCTGACAATTTATATGGATGTATCATGCAGATACCAAAGTCCTAAGTTAGCAAAACTTGAGACATATCTAATTATTCACTTAACAACAATTAGATGTGATTCCTTAGGATTAGATTGATATCTAGCACATATTCCAATACTAAAAGTAATATCAAATCTACTAGT
Source organism: Magnolia kwangsiensis (assembly GCA_037074715.1). NCBI lineage: Eukaryota > Viridiplantae > Streptophyta > Magnoliopsida > Magnoliales > Magnoliaceae > Magnolia > Magnolia kwangsiensis. Next base: position 117,532,868 of record CM073572.1, on the reverse strand, counting down.
AGTTAAGTATAAGAGACTACCAATCATGTGTTGATATAGCCTTTGAGAGTTTAAGAGTTGTACACATTGGAGTATCAAACTTTTTCCCATTCTCAAACCCAAATCTTTTTACAAGATTCAAAGCATATTTGGTTTGTGAGATGAACATCCCATCTTCAAATTATTTAACTTGTAATCTAAGAAAACAGTTTAGTTGACTAGTCATATTCATTTCAAACTTGGATTTCATTAGATCTGTAAACTTAATATATAAGTTAGTGCATGTAAATTCATAAATGATATCATCAACATCGATCTGAACTATCAATATATGGTCGTTATATTTTTTGACAAATAAAGTTTTATCAACACTACCCATAATAAAGTTATGACTAAGTAAACATTTAGTCAATTTTTCATACCATGCCCTGGGAGCTTATTTTAAACCATAAAGTGCCTTTTTAAGATGGTACACATGATTTGGAAGTTTAGGATGCTCAAAACCCTTAGGTTGTTCAGCATATACTTCCTCATGTAAGTCACTGTTTAGAAACGTACTTTTGACATCCATTTAATATATTTTGAATTTCTTATGACATACAATCAAAATAAATAATCTTATGGATTCAAGGTGCGTAATTGTTACAAAGGTTTCATCGTAATCAATACCTTCTATTTGAGTGTACCCTTGTACAATGAGTCGAGCCTTATTTCTGATAATATTACTCATTTCATCAAATTTATTCTTAAAAATCCATTTGGTTTCAATTACATGTTTATCAGTAGGTCTAGAAACTAAGTACCATGCGTCATTTCTGACAAATTGATTTAATTCTTCTTCCATGATAATTATCTAACTTTCATCAGTAAGTGTTTAATTTGCATTGGCTGGTTCAATTTGAGAAGTGAAGCAGACATAATTACAGATATTTTCTAATTATCTTCTTGTCTGAACACCAGTACTAGGGTTACCAAGTAGTTGATCAGTAGGATGGTCTTTAACTAATCTTAATTCAGTATTAACTGATTTAGATGAAGAATCAGGTATATCAATTATATAGACTTCATCATCATCTTGACTTAGAGTGGGTGTGATTTGTTGATCATCAATTACTACATTTATTGATTCCTAAATCACTCCTATTCTTTTATTAAGAATTCAGTAAGAACGGCTATTTAGAGCATAGCCTAGAAAAATTCCCTCATCACTCTTAACTTCGAATTTTCTCAAATTTTCTCTGTTGCATAAAATAAAGCATTTACTTTCAAAAGTTCAAAAATATTTAACAGTGGGCTTTTTATTAAACCATAGTTCATAAGCTATTTTATTTTTAGATTTTCTAATGTAAACACGATTTATAATATAACATGTAGTATTAACAGCTTCAACCCATAATTTTTTTAGTAGATTCATGCTTTTAGCATTACACTGGCCATTTCCTGTATAACTCTATTTTTTCTTTCAATAATTCCATTTTGTTGAGGTGTTTTAGGAGTAGAGAACTCACGCGATATAACATGATCATTACGGTACTTCTCAAAATTGCTATTCTTGAATTCATTGTCATGATCACTTCTAATTTTGATCACAAATATCTCTTTTTCAATCTAAGTACACTTTAAAAATTTTCTGACTTCATCAAGAGTATTTGATTTCTCTCTTCAAAAGGCTACCCATGTATATCTGGTGTAATCATCAAAAATGACTAGAAAATACTTCTTTCTACCTCTACTCTCCGTTCTAGTTGGTCCTACCAAGTCCATATGGAGTAGTTCTAGAGGTTTGGCTATGGCAAGAGAGTTCACTTTCTTGTGACTACTTCTGATTTGTTTACCAATTTAACATGCGCCACATATTTTTTTTAATCTTTTTCAACTTGGTTAAGTCACATAAGTGATCTCTTTTGCTCAACTTATACAAATCTCTATAGTTAACATGACCAAGATGTTTATGCCATAGCTCAGTTTCGTCTATTTGGATCATGTAACATGAATGGTTTGAAAAGCAAGAGTTATCAATTATATATCAATTTTTAGATGTCCTACAACCATTTAATATTACGCTACCCTTCTCATTTGTAATCTCACTTCCATGATCTGAAAAATATTGTGTTTAATATCACAGATCTGAGATATGTTTAAGAGGTTATGTTTTAATCCTTCAACATAAAGCACATTTTTAAAGAGAGGTAAGTTAGGAAGTTGTACAGTACCTTGGCCTATTATTTTACAGTTGTTTCCATCACCAAAGGTAACTGAGCCACTATTTACTTCTTTGATGTTTGTGAATATCCTCTTGTTTCCTGCCTTATGTCTCGAACATCTACTATCCAGGTACCATCTTGAGTGGCTAATGGCTTTAAAAACTGTGTGGGCAATAAGACATTGAACCTTTCAAACCCATTTCATTACGATTCTAGGTTTACGAGTGTCTCTTGACTTTCACTACATTTAGGAGTTAGGATTTTTCCATTTTCTTTTAACTCCATTTCCATCTGAGTTGGATTTCCAAAGTTCTTTAAGTAAGTCCATAATTTTTTTAGCTAGGGGTGATTTATTTTTCTTTTGATGTTTATACCTGCTGGTATTATCATTAATTTTAGGAACTTGAAAAGGTTTTGAGTTTTTGAAATCATTACGATTAAAATCTCTTAAAGTCTTACCTTTAAGAGTGAAATTGCAGTTTAGACCGCGATAGTAGAATTATGGAATAGGTCAAAGTGTCCTTAAGGGGGGTGAATAGGACTTTATACGATTTATGCTAATTTTAAAACCTTAATTCCTAATCTTAAACTAATATGAAATTAAGATGAGTAACCTTAACTCTATAGGCTTCCAAGCCAAGTAGAGGATCTAAACAATAGACTACTTAGGTTGAACAATTTAAGCAATTAGTCTATGTAGAACTATGTATATGAGTGTGTGGAATGTGATAAGCATGATCATATGAGTACGTGTTCACAACCCCAAGTGTAGGGTCGCGATGTAGAACTAATCTCGGTGAGACCGGGTCGAATCCACAGGGACCAATCTCGTGTGTTTTCTGAAAGCAACTAGAAGAACAACTAGAAAAATATGAAAGCCTAAATCTAAAATATTTAAGAGTAATTGTGAGAGATTTAATGAAAAACTTAAGAAATTCAAAGGTGGGAAACTAGGGTTTCCAAGGATCCACTTGTAGAGATCGGGGAGATCTATGCTTGATTTAAGTCACACGATTGGAATCAAAGTCTCATCCTATCCAATTGGAAGATATCTCAGGAAAATTAAATCTGAACTTCCTTTGACCTAGTTCTCAATGGATGAGAGGTGTGAGAACTAGAAGTGAGTCCATCACAAAACCATGCCTAGGAGATAAGGCAAACAACAACAATTTTCCAATCCCAAAACCAACCTGGGAGAATCGTGAAAGGTAGGAAGGATTCCATCACCCAACTATGCCCAAGTGATGATGGTGAACAACAAAATTTCCTAGTTTCACAATCTCAATACATGAAAACAACATACTCAAAGCAATCACAGATCTATTATAATTTGAGTCACAACGAACCATTAAAAACTGAAAGTATTCCTTATAATCAAACTAGAATCAAAGAGAGTTTAATATAAACATGAATCAAAGAAATAGAAATAGCCTATCACAATATTGTAACACCCTGAATTTTTGTCAACCTGGGATTAGACGTCCTTAGGCAATAGGTCAACCATAACACCTTGGTAACCTCTCAGAACCCAATTTCAATGCCAAAGAAATCACTTAGGATTAATTCCTTTAGAAATTAAGCGTAAGTTAACTAGCGCTACGTTGGATTAGCTGCGAAATTGTCCCTGATCACTTTAAATATGTTCTACAAGATCCAAAACTTGTAGAAACAAGGACGCTACAATACCCTAAAATTCAGGATCAAACTCTAAACCGGTTTGTTCCCGGGAACCCTTTGAAACCTTGTATTGTATCTAGACCACGCGTCGAAAGTCTGATATCTACAATCTTAGACCATTATGACCGCTTAGCTGGACTTGACAATCATTTCGAAAATCAAGCCTAACTGATGTTCAGAGGCTATTTCATTGAGCCTGGAGTGAAGAGAGTGAGAAATGGGTTAGATTTGGAAATTTTAATTCAAATCTGGCACGTGACTTTGCGCGTTATTATTAAGCGTTCTGACCGTCAGAATTCAGCCAAATTTCACCCTCGGATCAGGAAAAATTTCTCTTTCATATCATGAGACCTGTATACCTGATTTAGGTGCGATGACCGCTGAACTGAAATTGGACCGCCACGTGCGATCTGCGAACCCTACCGGACTGAAAACTTGATGTGTGCTAGATCCAGAAACCATGAGCTTAAGTCTGACCTCGTTCGGCCAGGGGACCTCCCGAAATGCTCTTTTGGATCGGAACAGTCCCGATTTGGTTATAACCCAAGTATACCTTTGTCCCAAGTCTGTTTTGGTGAAGTTTTAGCCTATATAAGGGCTTGAAACCCTCTCATATCTCTCCCATCTGAATTTTCTTTAAACCTTAGATTGAGAGAAAGAGAAAGTGAGAGATTGTGAGTGAGTGTGGGAGAGATTCTCCTGCCACTTGCTATAGTTATTGCACGTAGCAAAGCACCGCATTCAAATAACTTTCCCGGTGATTCCAACGCACTCCTAGGTAAGAAAAACCCTAACCACTTGCTGATTTAGGGATTCCTTTGATTCAATAGCGAAGTAGCTTACGTATCTTGTGCATTAGGTCGCCGTTACGCCGTTGACGAAGCGTATACGTGCTATTCGAATCGATACACGTCTAAGGCGAAAGGTGAGGATTTTAGACGCTTAGATTGACTGATTTCAAAGCTTTCAATGTTGTTTAATAGTAGATTATCGATGACAACGCCGTTTGACATGTACAACATGCTGTCTATTTTCCGTTTCGTAAACGTACGATAAATATGAGATTTAGGGCATTTTAGGCATTTATAGAAAATACGGTATAAGTCCGTATTTTGCTGAAATGATTGCCATGGCTATTTTTCGTATTATGATATTAGAAATGCGTGTATGATCTGTTTGGCAAAGAGATTCGCCCTAGCGCACATATTGGCCGACATATGCTATGTGGACTAATGTGTGTAGACTAAGTGTTTGTTGAAATGCCTAAATCAATATGATTTATGCCTGCCATATATATTGAATATAAGAACATGACTATTGTGTATTAGACATCTCCTTGATATAAGCATTTGTCATATTATATGTTGGAATCAACATGCGTAACATACGTTAGAGTTGTGTAGTCTGGTTGTTTGTATAAATGATTGTATTAGTATGTATTGAGCTAATGTTGTGGTAGCTTAGCTTTGAGAATGAATTCTCAATTAATATGCTGATATAAATGATTTCCATCATGTTGGCTATATGTATTGATTTCATTATATATATATGAAATGTATGTGTTGGATAATTTGCTTAAGTTGTATGTTATAACATGTGTCAACATGCTTACATTGTTGTATTTCATTTCTGTTACTCACATATGCTTACTGATGTTGATACACAAATGCTTGGGGCTATGACCTAGTCCAGGCAGTCGGTAATGGATTGAATTCGTGGTTGGCTTCTGATTGCCACGAAGGACGCGTCGATGAACGCGAGTCGTGTTTTGGGTTGGCGACAGAGGTTAGGCCACGCGAAGTGTTTTATGCACTTCATATCGCTCAGCTTGAGATGCGCTCGTACTAGTCGAGCCCGTCAAGTAACCCAACTGGCCATTGTATGTTCACCATGTATGAGTTATATCTGCTTGAACCTAGGGTACTGAACTTACCATTGGAAACCCTGTTAACCATGGTACCTTGATCCATAAAGACTCATGAGCCGGGCATGGTGGTATGGGACACTGTGGTCGAGCTGTCAGCCTACGCTGGGGCAACAAATCTCTCCGTAGTGACCAGTGAGCAACCCAGACTCATGAGCAAATTATGGTGGTATGGGACACTATATTCTTGCTGTCGGCCTATACTGATTAGGTGACGAGCCCTTTGTAGTGACCGCGAGCATATTCTGAGTCTACGGGAGGCGACGACCCTTCCGTAGCGATGAGAGTACATTAGGCCTATATTGATAAGGTGATGGGAGAGCGGTGCAACGAGTGCGAGCAATAGCCCTGGCAGCCCTTGCAGTGACCTACAAATATAAGATCTTATGAGATTACTAGGAGTGACGACCCTAGACAGGATCTGTGTTGGGATTGATATAAGGAAGGTACCTTAATTTCTCAATCCTACTGTATGAAAAGGACTAATAACAACTCGGTAATCATTATTCATATCACACTGCATGTGCCTAGAAGATGTGGAGCACTGCGGGAAGAAAGCATACCGCGGACGCAGATGGTGCCGCATGAGGGAGTATGTCGGTGAGGGCATCCATCATGTCATTTCATGCATGCATTAACAATAGTATTTAGGAATGTTTGATTATTTGCTTTACTATTATCGCATGATTGATTTGATAATATGCTAATCTTTGCTCTATGATTCCACTGAGTTGATTACTCATTCATACGTTACGGGATGGTGTTCCGGACACCCACCAGTCCCTATTTTAGTTTCAGATGATGGCACTGCTTGTGAAGCGGAGCCGGACTTGATGATGATGAGGAGGATCCCTCCTTTATGCATGTTCTGGTCGACGGGATTACAGGGAGGTTGAGTAGACGCCTTGACACTTGTCATTTTATATTTTTGGAACACTCCTGTATATTCTTTTCTTTTCATTTTTAGAGTATACATGTATTTAATTAACCTGGTAACATGTTCACACTCTGGAGACTTACAATTACTTATATATTTTATGTATTTATCACAGTCTTCCGCTTGCTAATTTAACTGTCTCTGGAGTACGATATGTTATTTTAGCTTAGTCTCAATCTTATTTAATGTCATTCTACTGACAACATGCATTTATCATTATCTATGTTGCATAAGTGACGTTCTGGAACTCGGGAGTTGGGTTTCTACCCGACCCCCGATTTTTGGGATATTACAGATGGTATCAGAGCATGGTTGAGATTAAACTGGACCTGGGTTATGGCCACGCGACATACGTTGTCGCCCCTTTGACTTCGGTGGGTGCGAGAAAAATCTAGAAACACTCGTAGGACTTCAGTTTTTCCAATAGGCGAAGTCTACTCAAATCGATCGTTCTGATCGAGTCCCTGACGTATCTTTGGTCACGTGGAGTGACCTAAGTTGCCTCTAGGTCGTTAGTTGGCGGGTTTGGGATGATTCCAGAAGAATTCAGAACCCAGAAATGCAAGTCCTTAGGTTGTGGGGCAACCACAACCCTTACACTCAATTTCAAGGCTTGAAAACCCCATTTTCTCCAATTCCTTCAGAATCCTTCCTCTTACCACCCCATTCTTTAAATTTTTCTAATTCTTTTCACACTAGGCATAAATCCTAATGTGTAAAAGATAGAAAATCATACTTAGACAAAAATATACTATAAATAGTAAATATAGGTAAGAATTAGACTTTTGGCCATTCCAATTATGGAATCTCTTGTAACAAATGGGTTAATTGGATGGATTAGCTTCTCCTACCCCAAAATCATATTCTATATGATGCATAAACTTATTCTGGTTTACAAACTAGCCGCGAAACGCCCCAAATGGAGTTTTGGGCCTATCTAGGCCAAAATACAATGAACTAGGGTGGGTCCCACACATATTTGGGGTCCCTAGGGCAGGGAGAACCCGACCCATATGGCCGAGCTGGCCGGAATGCAAGTTGGCCAGCGATGCATCGCCGTACAGTGGGCCCCACTTGATCTAAAAATTGGGCCGACGCCCTTTTGTGGCTAGAGTACCTCCCCCATGGGTGGTTCGCACCTTTAAACCCCCTAAAACCCATGCTCCCTTCACAAAAAATGTCCCCAAGCCCTCCCTTTTCAATTTTCTTGCTGCCTCCCTCTCAAATCACATCTTCAAACCACTCCCAATCCCATTTTCTACTAAAAATGATCCCACTCCATCGTCCACGACAGTAGGCAGTCCCCTCTCTCTCCATTTTTGTTGTTTGAAGCTCCCACAACTTTTAATCAAGGCTGAAATCGTGTGATCTTCCATTCCCATTTAGATTTCTCTTTTTCCTTTGAGAATCCAGCCTTTGAAAGCTTGATTCATCCCTCTACAGCGCCTAGATTTGCTTCAATCCGTTTGGGCAGCCGTTTCTCCCCATTTCCCTCTTTTTCCATGGCTCTTGTTGAGGCTATTTTAGCCTTTTTCTCCCTTTCCACCATCCTCCCTCTTATGTCGCTGTTATTTGAGCCTTTACACTCTTTTGGTCTCAAAATCGTGCAAACCTCAAATCCCATTTCTCCATTTTCTTCGCGTGAGGAGTAGTGAAAATACATGGCCGATAGAGCTCTAATGGGCAATAAGCAGTATTCAACTAGACAGTATTAAAGAAGGTAAGTCGGGACCGTGGTAGAAGTCCTTTGGTAGAATTGGGCATCTATGTCGTTGTCCTGTAGATTGTTTGTTTACCATTTTAGAGATTTCTGTGTTTTATTGTTGTTGGGTCTAGTGAAGTCATTGGTAGAAAGTATGTTTGTGTTTAGTGGTTTGGGCTTAATATAGCCGAATGGGTTCCTGTCATAATTCATGTGGAACTTTATTCTATATATTGTGACATATTTTGTTAAATGAAGTGCATGCCTTTTCGTTTGCTGTAAGGTATTGTCCCTAGATTGGGTGTATCCTATGGTTTCCACTGCCATGTTGTAAATCCCGGGATTAAGCCTACAAAATTAGTTTTTATCCCACCCCACCCTCCTACCAAGCATGCCACTCCCAATCTCGACGTAGGATTAGGAAAGTAGTTTCATTTCATACAAATTAATGCTACTGGCTATATAGGCCCATGGCGTTTTGGATCTAGAGTTAGTACTCCTAGATTTAAAAGATCTGACGATATAGGAAATCCAATTTCATTTAGACAATCCTGACTCTAAGCGATAGAACAATCCCCTGTAGTGAAAATGATATGAAACCATTTAGCGTATGAACCTAGACTCTGGTTTATAGCCAGTGAGTTACAGACTAGTCTACTAATTACCTTAAGTAGTGTAAAGCCTGTATATGCTAAGGAATAGTAGGTTAGATTTGGTTGGAGTGGGACTCCCTTCCTTGGGTAGATCCTCATAACATTCATAGGCTCCTTTAGTAACTCTCAGGAAGCTTATTTAACTTAGAACCATTCACTCTTAGGGAAAACTTATAAATCTCTCAGATTGAACTTAGAATAAACCAGCCCGCCCCTTAGAATTTCTCTTAGAATTGCCTTCCCAAGGATTTATTGCAATCGGGAACGCGGAGTAACGGAATTGTATATTAGTGATGTATTCACGGTTTGAATTGACTTCTTAATCCTGGTTGTTACCAATGAATCCAATGCTCTGATCAAGAAGAAGATCGACATCGACTCGGATTAAGAACTGATACAACGAGTTTTCTGTCCTGATTAGACAGAAGATTCAACGTATCCGGTTCAGACCCACTACACAACTTTTCTTCCGTGTTGGCTTGACCACATACAACCAAAAGTTATTACTTTGCCTTTGAGAAATGTTGAGGACATCTAGCCAATAGAGAGTAGGCTTATTTCTACAACCATAGGTACCAATGTCATAGAAGGAAAACCAATGTTATGAGAGGTTGTTTCCCACTTTATGTCAAGGATAGCCCCTAAGTTGCACCTCGTTCCGATATACGGATCGATACATAGATTCTTGAACCTTAAGTAGAACTAAGTTTTAAGGGGGGTAGAATGTATTGAGTCCAATCTAGTTAGGTCAGCCAATGCAACAGTTAGATCAGAGTGGCGCAGCGGAAGCGTGGTTAGCCTCTTCCCCACTGGCCGAGGATCGAAACAGTTGATTTAGGTTTAGGTCATTAAATAGGATTTGAACCCTCCTTAGAACGTCAATACAAAAGTCTTTTTAAGTACTCATTACCCTTAGCCAATTTCGGAGACGAAATTTTATTTTAAGGGGGGTAGATTGTAACACCCCAGATTTTTACCAACCTGGGATTAGACGTCCTTAGGCAATGGGTCAACCATAACACCTTGGTAACCTCTCAGAACCCAATTTCAATACCAAAGAAATCACTTAGGATTAATTCCTTTAGAAATTAAGCATAAGTTAACTAGCGCTACGTTAGAATAGCTGCGAAATTGTCCCTGATCACTTTAAATACATTCTGCAAGACCCAAAACTTGTAGAAACAAGGACGCTACAATACCCTAAAATCCAGGATCAAACTCTAAACCGGTTTGTTCCCGAAAACCCTTTGAAACCTTGTATTGGATCTAGACCACGCGTCGAAAGTCCGATATCTACAATCTTAGACCGTTATGACCGCTTAGCTGGACTTGACAATCATTTCGAAAATCAAGCCTAACCGACGTTCAGAGGCTATTTCATTGAGCCTGGAGTGAAGAGAGTAAGAAATGGGTTAGATTTGGAAATTTTAATTCAAATCTGGCACGTGACTTTGCGCGTTATTATTAAACGTTTTGACCGTCAGAATTCAGCCAAATTTCACCCTCGGATTAGGAAAAATTTCTCTTTCATATCATGAGACCTGTATACCTGATTTAGGTGCGATGACCGCTGAACTGAAATTGGACCGCCACGTGCGATCTGCAAACTCTACCAGACTGAAAACTTGATATGTGCTAGATCCAGTAACCATGAGCTTAAGTCCGACCGCGTTCGGTCAGGGGACCTCCCGAAATGCTCTTTTGGATCAGAACAGTCCCAATTTGGTTATAACTCAAGTATACCTTTGTCCCAAGTCTGTTTTGGTGAAGTTTTAGCCTATATAAGGGCTTGAAACCCTCTCATATCTCTCCCATCTGAATTTTCTTTAAACCCTAGATTGAGAGAGAGAGAAAGTGAGAGATTGTGAGTGAGTGTGGGAGAGATTCTCCTGCCACTGTCTATAGCTATTGCACGTAGCAAAGCACCGCATTCAAATCACTTTCTCGGTGATTCCAATGCACTCCTAGGTAAGAAAAACCCTAACCACTTGCTGATTTAGGGATTCCTTTGATTCAATAGCGAAGCAGCTTACATATCTTGTGCATTAGGTCGCCGTTACGCCGTTGACGAAGCGTATACGTGCTATTCGAATCGATACACGTCTAAGGCGAAAGGTGAGAATTTTAGATGCTTAGATTGATTGATTTCAAAGCTTTCAATGTCATTTAATAGTAGATTATTGATGGCAACGCCGTTTGACATGTACAACATGCTGTCTGTTTTTTGTTTCGTAAACGTACGGTAAATATGAGATTTAGGGCATTTTAGGCATTTATAGAAAATACGGTATAAGTCCGTATTTTGCTGAAATGATTGCCATGACTTTTTGTCGTATTATGATATTAAAAATGCGTGTATGATCTTTTTGGTGAAGAGATTCACCCTAACGCACATATTGGCCGACATATGCTATGTGGACTAATGTGTGTAGACTAAGTGTTTGTTAAAATGCCTAAATCAATATGATTTATGCCTGCCATATATATTGAATGTAAGAACATGACTGTTGTGTATTAGACATCTCCTTGATATAACGATTTGTCATATTATATGTTGGAATCAACATACGTAACGTACGTTGGAGTTGTGTAGTCTAGTTGTTTGTATAAATGATTGTATTAGTATGTATTGAGCTAATGTTGTTGTAGCTTAGCTTTGAGAATGAATTCTCAATTAATATGCTGATGTAAATGATTTTCATCATGTTAGCTATATGTATTGATTTCATTATATATATGAAATGCATGTGTTGGATAATTTGCTTAAGTTGTATGTTATAACATGTGTCAACATGCTTACATTGTTGTATTTCATTTTTGTTACTCACATATACTTACTGATGTTGATACACAAATGCTTGGGGCTATGACCTAGTCCACGCAATCGGTAATGGATCGAATTTGTGGTTGGTTTTTTATTGCCACGAAGGACGCATCGATGAAAGCGAGTCGTGTTTTGGGTTGGCGGCAGTGGTTAGGCCACGCGAAGTGTTTTATGCACTTCATGTCGCCCAGCTTGAGATGCGCTCGTACTAGTCGAGCTCGTCAAGTAACCCGACTGGCCATTGTATGTTCACCATGTATGAGTCATAACTGCTTGAACCTACGGTACTGACCTTACCATTGGAAACCCTGTTAACCATGGTACCTTGATCCATAAAGACTCATGAGCCGGGCATGGTGGTATGGGACACCGTGGTCGAGCTGTCGGCCTACGCTGGGGCCACAAACCTCCCCGTAGTGACCAGTGAGCAACTCAGACTCGTGATCAGATTATGGTGGTATGGGACACTATATTCTTGCTGTCGGCCTACACTGATCAGGTGACGAGCCCTTTATAGTGACCTCGAGCTTATTCTGAGTCTACGGGAGGCGACGACCCTTCCGTAGCGACGAGAGTACATTAGGCCTGTATTGATAAGGTGATGGGGGAGCGGTGCAACGAGTGCGAGAAACAGCCCTGGCAGCCCTTGCAGCGACCTACAAATATAACATCGTATGAGATTACTAGGAGTGACGACCCTAGACAGGATCTGTGTTGGGATTGATATAAGGAAGGTACCTTAGTTTCTCAATCCTGCTGTATGAAAATGACTAATAACAACTCGGTAATCATTATTCATATCACACTGCATGTGCCTGGAAGATGTGGAGCACGGCGGGAAGAAAGCATGCCGCAGACGCAGATGGTGTCGCATGAGGGAGTATGTCGGTGAGGGCATCCATCATGTCATTTCATGCATGCATTAACAACAGTATCTAGAAATGTTTGATTATTTTCTTTACTATTATCGCGTGATTGATTTGATAACATGCTAATCTTTGCTCTATGATTCCACTAAGTTGATTACTCATTCCCATGTTACGGGATGATGTTCCGGACACCCACTAGTCCCTATTTTAGTTTCAGATGATGGCACTGCTTGTGAAGCGGAGCCGGACTTGATGATGATGAGGAAGATCCCTCCTTTATGCGTGTTCTGGTTAACGGGATTACAAGGAGGTTGAGTAGATGCCTTGACACTTGTCATTTTATATTTTTGGAGCACTCATGTATATTCTTTTCTTTCCATTTTTGGAGTATACATGTATTTAATTAACCTTGTAACATGTTCACACTCTGGAGACTTATAATTGCTTATATATTTTATGTATTTATCACAGTCTTCCGCTTGCTAATTTAACTGTCTCTGGAGTATGATATGTTGTTTTGTCTTAGTCTGAATCTTATTTAATATCATTCTACAGATAACATCCATTTATCATTATCTATGTTGCATAAGTGACGTTCTGGAACTCGGGAGTTGGGTTTCTACCCAACCCCCGATTTCAGGGTGTTACAAAGGTTCACCTCTTAGCTACCCGATTTCAGGGTGTTACAAAGGTTCACCTCTTAGCCCTAGCTAAGAGGTTTAGCTAACCAAAGTCATGATTGAACTGAAATTTCTTAAGAAAAGCATAAAAATGACTAAGGAAAGAAAGAAAAAATCTTAGCGACGGCTTCTCCACGCTTTTGCTCTACTCCCCCAAACCCTAAATGATGCCTAGGAGTGCCCTAGGGACCCCTATTTATAGTTTTAGGCCTTAACCTTTTGCACTGAGTGGAAATTTTCAGAAACTGTCTCAAATTTACGCAGTCCGTGTAAAAATTACATAACGCTCGACCGGTCATGGGACGTCCTCGACCGACGTGGGCCATCCTCCACCGGTCATCGAATACCCTCGACTGGTTAAGCAGGACAAAAATTTAGTCATTTTACTCGCTGGAGTTTGAGTTGAGTCACCTCGATTGGTCGACCCTCGACTGGTCGTGCAGGGCCCAAGACTAGTCGAGCATAAGCTAGGACTGGTCAAGGATTACACAATTTCACTTCAAAACTTTGATTTTCTTCATTCTTGACTTAATTTTCTTGGATCTTAGTGTGTGCATTCTTCATTCTTAATTTCATTAGATCCAATCTTGGCTTTGGTGATTCTTGAGTGTTAAATCCATACTTTTAACATCCTTTTCAATCCAAGCTCTTAAATTCACCTTACAACACAAACATGATTAAAATAGAACATTAAGCATTATTATCTTCATAAAACCAAGTAATAAATGAGGTTCAATATGCAGCTGTAAGACCCTAGCCAAGTGTGTGCATTTCGTTCCACTAGGTCTCGCGGTCCTACTGGTCAAATCCCAGTGACCCATAACCTTCGATTAGTGTTTGCGGTCATCCTCAAGTCCAGTCACATAGACTCGACCCGGATCGATCCAAATTTAGTGTCGTAGTGACCACATCATCACCGCGATTCCATCACCGCATCTCGTGTGGAAATTCAAGTTGTAGATCATGAGTTATGGGCGACGCTCATTCTATGCCGTTGATGTGTGTTTGGTGGGCCCCACCCTAGCATTACACATTTTTCAATGATTGATGACATCATCCTATGCATAGCTTTCTAAAAAGGCTACTCTATATCCTACCCTATAGCCTCCCTAGACTAGGTATGGGTTGCTTCTCCCATGACTATGATTGTTTTTATCTTCTCTAGACCAGCATTGCTAGCCTTTTTTGGAGAAACTAATCATTTCTCTTGGTTACATCTCCCTAGCAATACCATTTTCCTCCCATTTTCTCCTTCTCTTCTCCTTGCTAGAGCCCAAACCGTCCCCACCCTCTCCCTTTCTCCAGCCCTCTTTTTCTTTAATCCCCTCCAATCTAACCATTCCCAACTCGTCTCCACCATAAAAAGCTTTTCCTTAAAGCTAAAGGATCATTTTGGTGTAGGATTGAAGATAAATCTTAAGGTAGGTGTTACTTAGATAGAAATTTCTAATTTCTTTGATTCCATAGATGTTCTTTCCATTTATTTCATTTTAAAGCTTGTGGGGCCCATCAAATGATGGTGGTGGCCCCCATGTCTTCATGAATGAGGCTTATAGCCTATCATTTGTGCATGCATGATCCATGTAAGGGGCCATTCTTCATGGACCCCTACATGATTTTCTTTCTTTAATTAAGGATCCTTAGGTCATCTAGAGCCTTGATCCTTGGTGGAGATGACATCTCCACCATAGATATTGAGTAGGACGAGTTATGCTCATGCAGAACCATATAAATCATGATATAGTGGATGATTGTAATTGTGTGATGAAGGGAAGGGCCTCAATGTGGCGGAGCTTCTTCCCATGTGTCTGGATTGTTTTATTTTCCTTGTTTATATTTCTGAAATCAAGATGTGTGTGACCCACCTTGCAGCCTAGAACCATCCAGACCGTCCAAAGAGGGAGGACGTCCTTGATAGTCCACCCTTAGATGTTGGGGCCCTAAATGTACTCAAAAAGGGTACATAAAAATAGTATTTATTGGTGAGAATGGTCTGGATGTTTGTGGGGCCCACTAAGGTGGTCCATACCATAATTTCCAAGGACTAATTTCCTCTTTTTATAGTGATTATAATTATTTTATTTCAGTATTATGTTGCTGTCTAGAAACTATCTCGACAGATTTTTGGGCTGTCTTGAGCTCAGTTTTTGGGATGATTGTGGGGTGTTTGGTCTCATTTGATATATGACTCTTAAAGGGGAACTCCACCTAGATGTATCCCAAATTTTAGCCCTATCTGACCCCGATTGAGGCCCCAAATGTGTGGCCCAAGTAAGGTGGACAGTCTAGATTTTCTAGATTGTTTCTAGAAACATATTAGTGTGGAATTCCATAAATATAAAATAATTTTTCACTAGTGGGCCACATCCATGGACCCCACCTTATAGTACATATATGAGGGGACCTAAAACCTATTTTTTCCAGTCTTTTTGAGGCCATTGATCCACCCCATTAAAGGCTCAAATCAGATTCTACCAAAATTCTGCCCTTAGCAAATTTTCTGGATAGTTTGAATTCCTTAAATTAATTAAAATGCTTATTCTAATAAAAAATCATAAAATTTTACAGAGAGGTGTCCCACCTATGATAGGACTCACCTATGAATTTTTTAGGCCAATGGACCCTTATACATACTGTGGAAAGGGCTGGACCGGCCCACCAGGCTGGGATGCCTAGGTTAAACAGATTTTCTAGTAGTATGTTTTCTTTAAATTAATTAAAATACTTTTTCTATTCTAAAAATTCTAAAATTTTACAGAGAGGTGGCCTACCCATGCTTGGACCCAACTACCATGTTTTAGGGCCAACGGACCCCTGTGCATTTGGTGACCAGGGCTGAACTGCCCTATCAGGTTGGGACGTCTAACCATGGCTGGGCCGTCCCCCCCCCCCCCCCCCCCCTTATAGGCCTATCTTGATGTATTTGTTACCCCACCGTGCATCCATCTGTGGTACATGTGGGACGTGGTCCACCTCCCTGAGAATTTTTCATTTTTGGGACCTAATTTAATGTGTTTTTGGGCCAATTACCCAGGCCCATAAGACCCTTCACCTTGTGACGCCCAGGCCCATTAGACTGTTGCTAGACTTCCAGTCTAGTAGCATGGTCTACCTATTTTATGTGTGCAATCCAACCTCCCATCTGGTGGGACCCACAAAGATATATGTGGGCCACCAAGGATCATATACCTAAGTTATGTTATTTATTGTTGGGCTCCAGCAAGCCCAGAAATAGGCGGGTTGGAAATTCAGCAATGGGCCCAAACTGGTTGTCCTTAATAGCCTGTTTCAGTGCAGCATGGCCTACCAAAATAAGGATGGATTATGCACATAATATTGTCATTTTCTGAAATGTCTTCGGGCTTCATTTATGCTTACTTGGAGGCCCACCTCATTTGGATTTTATTTTAGATCTATGTTATAGTTTTGGTTGGACTTTGTAGGCCCATTTATCCTGGAATATTCTAATTAGGTCCTTTGACCTTTGGGCCTTTACTCTTCTACCTATTATGATGGGTTTGTGGGTCATAATATGCAAGTAGTTGGGCCCTTGGTTGCCCACCAAATTAACCCTATACTTGGGCTAAGATGCGAGGCCCAACTCACTTGTATTAAGTGTGAAATTGCCCTTATGGTTGAACCACCGAGCTGCCTATGAGGCCCACCACAATGTGTGGGTTTATGATATTTATGGTTAGGCCCAACCCTTGCTTAGGGGCCCACCATATTGCCTATGAGTTGGGTTTTATGTATAGCCCACTGGGTCATGGCTTGTCTTAGGCCTTAGGCCTTGTTTTGTACTCAAAATGTAGTGGGTTATCTTTTGGGACCCAATTGTAAACCCGCATCTTAGTTTGTACTGTTCTGTCGACTGTCACGATCCTTCCCATCGAATTTCGGCAATCCGTGACCAGTAATCGATGTTTGTGCATGACCCTAAGTCGTACCCCGTAGATTTGAGTCGGCTTAATCCGAGACTTGTACCATTACAACCGCACAGTCACAGCGGTTCCAATGCCATGACTTGCGCACCGATCCGATACCCACACGAGGAGATGTAGACCCGCGTTCAGTTTGAAGAAAAACACCACGCGTTGCAAATCCCAAGAGAATCTCTACAACATGTCCCATCAATCCATCAATCAATCAATCAACCCATCAATCCATCAATCACCTCATGTCAAGTACACATCACCTTTCACCCCATCTCCAAGCAACCACCAAGTCAACTCTTTCTCACCCTCTCTCTTACACCACCTTACATGTCAAGTACCACATCCATCACTCACCTCACCCATCACTCCATCACCCATCCCTCTTTACTTACAACTTTCTCTCTCTCTCTCTCTCATTCTCAACACATTTCCAAGCAATATTTCCAAGAGAGAGAGAGTGGTGCACGTCCAAGCCCTCCCATATGAGAGAAAAGTGATTTTTGGTGGCCCACATTTCCATTCCAAAAGCTCTCATCCTAGCCATCCAATTCCCATCTCTACCATTAAAGTGAAGCTCTAAGAGACCAGCTTTCCAACGGATAAAGAAGATCAAGCGGTGGGTGCTTCTATAGGCTTGTTTTCATGCTTTTATGATGGATCAAGTGAGGCCTACCGATCAATGGTATGGATCTCACTTTGGACCCTAAGATGTGGCCGATGGCCTACCTTGATCATCATGATCACTCCATGATGGGGCCATTCTCCATGGACCCCATCATGATGTTTACTCTCTTAGTTGAATGAGGTCATCTTAACCTTTCATTTTGGTAGAGAAGGGATCTCCACCGTTGATCTTAATTTGGTGAACCCACAAGCAATGGGACCCGCTTGATGTATGATTAGATGTATGGAAGGGAGGGCTCATAGTGTCAGAGCCCTCCATGCATGTGTGTCCCTCGATCTTTCTTTCTCTCTCTCTCTCTCCCTCTCTTTTTCATGTTTTGTGTGATGGAATGGCCATGTGGCCCACCCGAATGGACCTCACCATGGAGTATGTTTTGGATTCAAGCTTATTATAGGTGGGGCCCACTTTATATAGGGGTCGTATCCACCCCACCTATCATTAGGTGGCCCACATAAGCAGTGCCCACCTTAATATTTTCGTATGCCCAAGAAAAAAAAATATAGAAAGAGAGTCTAGAGACGCTGTCTCTGGACGTGAAGGTAAAAACACATATATTAGCCTGGTTAAAGGCATTTGAGGTGGACCCTTGGTGTAGGCCCCACCTTGATGTATATATTCAATCCATGCCATATATCCTGTTTACCAACTCATTTTAGGCGTTAAGCTGAAAAATGAGGTTGATCGAAGTATCTGGTGGGCCATAACATTGAAAATTGTATCTTTACCGTTGAAATCTAACAAAATTTTTTCTACACTCTGAAAGATGCCCAATATTGGGCTTGATGGATTGCTTATGGAGTATAGGACCCGTTGGATGGGGTAGATGCTTCCGATGAGGACCCCACACGTGAAAAACCTTAAAAAAATAGGTTTTCAAAATTTTAAAAAAAAAATTATATAAGGCAGCGCCTGCTGCTGCGTGTAGCGGGCGGACGCTAGGGAGCCCACGGCCCCACATGTGGGCCCCACCTTGATGTTTATTTGACATCTAACCCGTTCACAAGGTGGGCCACTCTCTGAAGTGGACCCACCCTAAAAATCAACCTGATCTAGATCTCAGGTGGCCCACATCAGAGGGAATAGTGGGATTGAGTGTCTGCCCTTGAAACACTTGCCTGGGCCACAGAAGTTTCAGATCAAAATGAAATTTATTTTTCCTTTTTATCTAGGTATGGGTGACCTTATGAATGGAATGGATGGAAGATAAACGTTATGGTGGGCCCCACGGGGGACCCACAGTGATATATGTGTTTTATGCCCACCGTCCGGGCGGATGGTGGAAGACCACTATAATGTATGTGTTCCAGTCACACCGTCCAGCAGATGGTGGGACCCCCCTTATGTGTGTTGTATTCATGCGGTCCATCTATATGGGCCCATCATGATGCATGTGTTGCATCCAAGCCACCCAGCCAGTTGGAAAGCTCATTTTAAGGCTTGAGCTCAAAGAATGAGGCATATCTAGGATAAATTGGACCATGTAGCAAAAGCAATGGGGATTGAGCGTCTGCCACTTAGATCATTTTGTTTCACAGAATTTTTGGATCACTAGGAAATTCATTTCCTCTTACTCCAAGTCTGTATGACCTTATGGCTAGATTATATAGAAAATAAATAGTACATTGGGCCTTAAGAATTTTAATGGTGGAAATCATTCTCACCACTGTTAATTAGAGTACAGTCCAGTTGATCTTTTGATATGATTCATTTACATGTATACATATTTATTATGTGTACATATGGATGTACTTGTGGCCGTCCGTTGAGGCCCACTTTGATATATATGAGGCCCATGTTACGAGGCCCATGGGATCAGGCCCATTTGACATATATAAGACCCATGGGATTAGGCCCATTTGACATATATAAGGCCCATGGGATTAGGCCCATTTTGATATATTCCAAGGCCGTGGGTTAAGGCCCATTGTGATGTACTCTAAGGCCTGCAGGTTATAGCCTATTGCAATGTACATCAGTCCCATTAATGTGATCCACTTGCATGATAACCAGAGATATGGCCCATTTGATGTATTTAAGGCCCAATGGGAGGTACCTAAGGTCCATTGCAATGTGTGATTTTCTCCATGGTTTGTGGCGGGCCATGCCTTGGGAGCAATGTCAGTTTGACGTCCACATAGTAATAATGTTGGTTAACTGTCCGCATTATGACTCCCCCTTGGGCCCATTGATAAGCCCATACTGGTTAAGTGTAGGCCGTATAGGCTCATCTTCGGTGTAAGGATAGTTCATTACTTTATATCATGCTTAGTACACTTCCATGATTCATGCGCATACGCATCATATGTATGCTTGATATGAGGAATGTTTGACCATAGCATAAGCCATTGGGTAGAGACATTTACGGGACTCCTTATGAGATGGAGTGCCCCACATGAGCACATGGTACGCGCGAGATTATTACATGACTGACGGTGTGACTCATGCATTTCGCATTGTGTGTCGTGATTCACTGCATGCCCTAGCGACATCGGGGTCGTGACCTCCACAGGCACATCGTAGATGACCACATGGGATACCAAAAATATTAGCTCTAGCATTGTGGGCACTTAGGATGTCCTTGAGTGAAAATCTCATAACCTTTTTGGTACCAGGAGTTGCACCAACGTCTAGACCGAGTGGATACATGAGCGCCCAAGTGTCGAATATCAGTAGGCCGCGTCTCCCACTATGTCATGGTCAGTTGGAAGGGGGTGTGGCCTTATCCGCCTGAGTGAAAGGGCTATAAGCTAGGCTGAGTTTGACTAGCTCGTAAATGAGTTCGCTATCGACAAGCTGGGTAGGTATTGGTAGATTACTGGCCAGGCGGATAGTGAGGTCTATTTCGCTTACTTGGCTGTGCAGCTAAGGAGGAGGCAGTCAGTGTGAGTGTATTAGACCCCGGTGATATCCAGAGAGAAACTGTACTGATATGTGTACTTGATGAGTACCGACTTGATTAGATTACATTTCACATATGACATTCGGCTATGTAAGCCTCGCATTTGCATCGGTGTGGCCGATAGCATTCATGTCTCGCATCACATGGCCTTAGTATGGCCTATAGCATTCATGCCTTGCATCACATAGCATTGGTATGGTTAGTTTTATTCATGGACTTACCGCATACTTCCGCATTACTCTGATATTGTACACTTAGTGTTTACCTTGCGCACACACTTACATCACTCTCTAAGCTTTTGTAAGCTTATGCATGACCATTGCATGCAGGTAGCATTGGACAGCAGCAGCGCTGAGGTCGGAGTGTGCATCTGACTATTTTAGAGCTTTTGATCACCTTGTATTTCCCTTTTCGCATTGTACTTAAAGTTTTTGATATAATGGATATGTGGTGATGTTATTTTGTGACTTGGTTATGCTTGTGGTTATGCTCCATTAAAAAAAATTCATTCTGAAAATTCTCCTTGTAGGATCCCAGGATTGGAATCTGGCATATGATTGCCAGGAGTCGAGAATGGGGCACTACGGAGGCTGTCGGCACCGGATTCGGTGATCGAGATTCCTATGAATCTGATTTTTGAGTTTGGGGCATGACACAGTTGAGGTTAGATGTCCTCCTTAGTGGCCCTAAGGTAGGCCCATGGGGTTGTTATAAGTGGTTGAAGGCCCACCTTGGACCCTTGGTAGAACCACTTAATCCTCTTAATACTTATGTCTGGTCTTCTTTAGCTTGTGGGCTACCCCAAAGTATTGGGCCCCTACTAGAGGGTTTTTCCTTGGATTAATTATTTAAGTACTTAGACTTAATTGCCTCCTTGAGAAGGAGTATGTTCTAAGTCATCATGTAACCCATATGCATCAGAAAGTGTTTGGATTGCATTTATGTGTGGTCATTGAGTTGATATGATAGAGGGATGAAGTTCCCCTCTTGTGTACATTGAGTGCTTGGAGCTAATGCATGATTGGTTTGCGTGACTCATGCATTTGGCAACGCATCTCATGGACATTATTGCGCTTGCTTCATTAGGGCCTTGCCTCCACTGGTATATTCGTGGATGGATGTATGTGGACATCAAAAATATATCATTTGAGCATTAGGATGTATAGGATATCCCTGGGTGAAAGCCCCTAAACCTTCAAGGTACCAAGAAGACGCCTCAACATCGTGACCGAGTGGAAATCATGAGCGCCCGAGTGCATTACACCGTTAAGCCGTGTCTCCCACTGTCGTGTAGTCCATTGAGATGAGATGTGGCCTTATCCGCCTGAGTGAGAGGGCATGACTAGGCTGATTCTAACCAGCTCATGAATAGGTTCGCTACCGTCGAGCCTTACTGGTGATTAGTTATCCACAGGCGAGTAGTGTGGTCTCTTACGCTCGTTAACTGTGCAGTCTTGACAGCGACAGTCATCTTGTAGTGCATCAGACCCCGATGATATTCCTTATGATGGAATTGTATGGGATATGGGGACTGGTTATAAGCATTGGCATCAGTTCACATTGCATTCGCATCGGCTGTATAAGCCTTATATTGCATAGCCTTGGTATGACGCCCAGTATTCATTGCATTGTATAGCCTTGATATGGCTTCTTGCATTCATAACAGCCTTGGTTAGGCTTGTGGCATTAACATTGATCATATTTTCCTTCTTTATCTCCTATTATTCTTCTGCGCATCATTGTCACACACTTTCACGACCCTCTAAGCTTTCTATAAGCTTATGCGTGATTGATGCGTGCATGAGATCCTAGGTCGGTGTCTTAGCAGCAGAGCTTAGATAGGAGTTAAGCCGAAGACCCAGTGTTGCAGATCTTCTTCCTTCTTCCCTTTTTCATCAGATGTATTTCCCTTCAGCAATGTATTAAAGCTCAAATTTATAGTGGATTTTGTGATGTGTGCCTTTCTTATTTTTGAGATGTACTCGTTGTGATCTTAGGTATGCTCCTATTAAAAATAGTTATGTGTTTATGAAAATCCTCCTTATAGGATCCCAGAATCAGAACCTGCCTCATGAGCCGAGAATGGGATACTACGGAGGCTATTGTGATCAGAACCGGCTATCGGGTTCGTTGTGAGTTCGGTGACTGAGTCTGGGGCGTTGACCCTCAACACAATTCTCAACCAACATTTTCTTAGTCCCAAGCAAAGAATGCGAAAAATGAACCTTAATGCGCAATGTTCAAACATTTTTCAGAAAATGATCGTTTGTGTAATCAAGTATGAGTATACTCAAGATGAGAAATTGAGATTTTGAAAGCCTAGAGTTAAATCACATAAGCAATCAAATCAATAGGTCCTTTATTCATTAGGTCAGAGCATAGTTCGCATATTAAGTTTTCAAAGTGTTCAGTGAAAATACTAGCTGTTCATAAAGTTAGCCATGCTCATCACTTCAAGATTGGTTGAAAACACAAGTACTAATTCCGAACTTATCCTCTTTTTCTTCTTTTTCTAGTTTTTGATTTTATATTGACGATCATTTGTATTTATTCCTCTTCTTTAGACATTACATCTTTTTCAAAAACATTTTTCATTCCCCTCAAAGATGTTGTTATTCTTCATTCTTTATCATTCTTTATGACCTCTTTGTCGATCTCCTATTTTTTAACTGGTTCTTTCTTTTAAGCTGGATAAATTCTCCAGACTCAGTTCTCAATATCTTTCAATGATCATCATACTAACAATAAGAAATCATAGTACTATTCACTGAAAACATATTTAAATAACATAATATTCAAACTTAGGCTTAATTAATTGAATGTAAGAACCATAAGTGAAAGGTTACTTAGTTGCTCCAACTCCAACAATTCAAATTTCAATTTTTATCATATCATCATACTTAAAACAGTCTTAAATACACAACTTATCACTTTCCAAAAAGATAAACATTGAAAATTTTTCAAAAATTTTGCAAATTTTGTTCGAAATTGAGAAAACGCTGATTGCTTTACGTAATCTCTCATCCCTAACCTAAAATCTACATTGTCCTCAATGTAAAAGAAATGAGCATGATTTGCAAAAGAACAACGTAATTTAGAGAGAGGTGATGGAAAGATAGTACCTGATGAAGAAATTTTAAGGCATTTTTCAAAGGATTTCAGCATGAAGGTGGGTTAGCACAAGAGTTAATCAACCACAAACAAACTATTTGAAAATGGCGGAAGCAAACTATCCTAAGCAGCATAAAGCCGACTATCTTAAAATGACAGACAGCAATAAACCTAACTATACCTCTGTCGCACCCCAGACTCGGTAACCGGACTCATAAGGAACCCGATGGCCAGTTCTGCCCGCAACAGCCTCCTTAATACCCCATTCTTAGCTCCTGAGGCAGGTTCTGATCCTGGGATCCTACAAGGAGGATTTTCTTAAAAGTATAACCATTTTCAATACGAGCATATCTAAGATCACAACAAGTAAAATCTCAAAAATAACTAAGGAAACACATCATAAAATCCACTATGAATTTAAACTTTTACAAGTTTTCATAAGATCCAAAAGGACATACATATGATAAAGAAGGAAGGAAAAGTCTGCAACACGGGTCCTCAATCTCAACTCTAATCTAAGCTCTACCGTTACGACGCCTGCCTAGGATCTCTTGCATGGATCAATCATGCATAAGCTTATAGAAACTTAGAGGGTGGTAAAGGTGTGTGATAATGGTGCACAGAAGAATAGTAGGAGATATAGGAATGGAAACATGTTTAATAACATTATCACTAGCTTTACCGAGGCTTATCATGAATATGATGCAATAAGTACTGGGCGCCTTACCAAGGTGATGCATAAGGCAGCTTATACAACCGATGCGAATGCAATGCGAAGTGATGCCAGTGCTCATTTTTAATCCACATATCAAGTACATTTTCAATCATAAGGAAATCACCAAGGTCTAGTACACTGCAGGATGACTTCCCCTCTACAGATCCGCATGGCCAAACAAGCGTAGGAGACCTCACTACCCACCCGTGGATAGTCAATCACCAGCAGAGTCTGATGGTAGCGGACCCATTCACGAGCTAGTCAGACTCAATCTAGCTATTGCCCTCTTTCCCTCAGATAGGTAAGGCCACACCCCTATCCAACTGACTACACGATAGTGGGAGTTGCGGCCTAAAGGTGTAAGGCCCTCGTGCACTCATGTTTCCACCCAGTCAATGCGCTAGAGCAAATCCTTAGTACAATGAAAGTTTTGAGAATTTCACTCATGGACATCCTATGCACCTGATATGCTCAAGTAACATTTCTAGCGTTCACACATATAGCCACCCACGAATATCTCTATGGAGGGAAGGCCCCAATGAAGTAAGGGCAGTATCATCATGAAATGCGATGCCAATGAATGAATCACGCACACAGATTATGTATAAGCTTCAAGCACTCGATGTGTACAAGGGGAGAAACTCCATCCATTTATGACCACCATACAACGTAATCAATTCACACGGATGATGCATATGGGTCACAATGATGTAAGTGCGCTACCTGTATAATATACTCCTTCTCAAGGAGGGACAAGATCTAGATACATAGACAGATACTCTAAGGAGAAGTGAAGTCCTCTAGTGGAGGCAAAATACTTTGGGATGACCCACAAGATAAAAGAGTCATAAAACCATAAGGAGAAAACGGTCCTAATAAGGTCTAAGGTGGGCCTTCATCCACCTATAAGGGCCCTATAGGCCTACCTTAGGGCCACCAAGGAGGACATTCAACCTTAACTTGGTCCCAAAAGGTAGTCCGCTAACTACACGCATATAAAATAAGGCCCAAGGCCTAACAATTTGGGCCTAGTGGGCCATACACAAAGCCCAACACTTAGGCAACAAGGTGGGCCCTCAAGTAAGTTTTAGGCCTAACCATAAAGGTCATGAGTCCACTCATTGTGGTGGGCCTAATGGATAGCCCATTATTCCAACCATATGGGCAATTCCATGTTTGAATTAAGTGAGTTGGGCCTCACATCTTAGCCCAAGTATGGGGTCAGTGTAATGGGCAACTAAGGGCCCAACTACTTGAGTACTTTAGCCCATAAAACCCATCACAATAGTGTGCTATTTATAAGCCCAAGGGCCAGGGGTCCATTAAGAAAATTTTAAGACAATGGGCCTAGGAAACCCAACATGTAACTATGAATATTATTCCAATAAAATTCCAATTGAAGTGAGCCTTAAGTATGCACTAATTAAGCCCAAAATCAAATTAAAAATAGGGCAAGATGTCACGCCCCAAACTCAAAAAATGGGCTTACAAAATTCTCAATCACTGAATCTGGCGCCGACAGCCTCCATAGTGCGCCATTCTCAACTCCCGACACTCATATGCCAGATTTCGATCCTGGGATCCTATAAGGAGAATTTTCAGTATGATTTTTTTTGTAATGGAGCATAACCAAGTCATAAAATAACAGCACATATCCACTATATCAAAAAATTTAAGTACAATGTGGAAAGGGAAATACAAGGTGATCAAAAGGTAACAAAATAATCTGATGTGCGCTCCCGCCTCAACGCTGCTGCGATCCAACATCACCTGCACGAAATGGTTGTGCATAAGCTTACAAAAGCTTAGAGGGTGGTACAAGTGTGTGCGTAAGACAAGTGTCAAGTATGCAGTATCTGAGTAATGCAAAAATATGCTGGTAAGTCTATGAATATTATCAGTTGTACCAAGGTTATGCGATAGAAGACATGAATGCTATTGGCCATACCAAGGCCATGCGATGCGAGGCCTACGTAGTAGAATGTCATATGCGAGAAGCAATGTAAGCATGTCAGTCCTCATCAAGTACATATATCAGTACAGTTCTCCTCTGAAATATCATCGAGGTCTAGTACACTCCACACTTATTACTGCCTCCCTAGCTGCACAGCCCAGCGAGTGGAATAGACTACACTATTCACCTGACCAGTAGTCTGCCAATACCTACCCGCTTCGTCGATAGTGGACTCATTTGCGAGCTGGTCAAACTCAGCCTAGCTTATAACCCCCTCACTTGGGTGGATAAGGCCACATCCCCTTCCAACCGACCACGACACACTGGGAGACACGGCCTACTGGTATTCAGCACTCCTGCACTCGTGCATCCATTCGGTCTAAATGTTGGAGCATCTCCTTGAACTAAATAGATTCTGGGATTTTCACCCAAGCACATCCTATGTGCCCACAGTGCTAGAGCCAATATTTTTGGTATCCAATCTAGCCATCCACGATGTGCCTGTGAAGGCCACGGCCCTGATGTCGCTAGGGTGTACAATGATCATGCTGCACATATGCGAGATGCATGAGTCACATTGTCCAGTCATGCAACAATCCTCCACGTACTGCGCGCTCATGTGGGTAACTCCTATCAGTGAGTCTCATAAATAATCTGCACAATGACATATGCTATGATCAGTCACTCCCATATCAAGCATACATATGATGCGTATGAGCATGAATCATAGAGTTATACTAAGCTTGTTAAATGTTGATGAACTATTCTTCCAACGAGGATGGGCCTAGAGGGCCTACACACAACAAGTATGGGCCTATCAATGGGCCCTAGGGAGAGTTGCAATGCGGACATTTAACCAACATTATCCTTAAAATGTGGATGTCAAACCATCATTGCACCCAAGGCATGGCCCATCCTAAACATCATTACACAAACCATGGTGGAACCATGCATTGCAATGGACCTTATATAATCCCATTAGGCCTCAACCCATGGGACTCAGATACATTAAACGGGTCGCATCACATGGACCTCATATTTATCAAGGTGGGCCTCACAATGGGCCTCATATATCACATCGGGCTTTATCAAATTGGCCGAATTAATGGGCTGAATCAAATGGGCCAAATCACAATTCATCTATTTATAGACATCAATATAGAGTATTATGCAAAAACATGAGCCATATCAAGAGATCATCTGGACCATACCATATCTAACCATGGGTAATGATTTCCACAGTTAAATTCCAGTGGGCCTCATCATAGGGTTTATTTCCCATTTAGCCTATTCATAAGGTCACAAAGACCTAGATTTAGAGGGAAAAATAAATATCATATAGGTCCAAACTTGGTAGCCCAAGGGATTTAATGATGGATGTTCAGACCCACTGTTTTCAGTAATGTGGTCCACCTGATAACTAGATCTGCCTCATTTTTCTTTTAATCTCAAGCCTTAAAATAACCTCCCAAAATGGTTGGGCGGTATGGATATAACATATGCATCATGGTGGGTCCCATAGTTGGACGGCGTGGATGAAATAGGTGGGACCCACAGAACTTGGTGATGCCACTACAACAGCTATGTAGCTAGAGTGAGGCACACCAACCATCCCACTCCCATACGTGGGGACGGTGTGGGTTAAACACAACATCACTGGGTCCCACGTGGGGCCCACGATAACATTAATCTTCCATCCAATCTATTAATAAGGTCACACAGACCCAGATAAAGAGGAAAAAAAATTTCATAACGATCCAAAACTTCTGTGACCCAAACAGGGTTTTTATGGTAGACGTTCAATCCCACTGTTCCTTGTAGTGTGGGCCACCTGAGTTCCTTGCACAACTGATTTTTGGGGTGGCCTACAACTAGAAGGGGGCCCACCAAATGCATGGTGTTGATGTTCTACACACATCACAGTGGGGCCCACAATCCCTGCCTCTACCACCTATGCAGCAACGCAAGATGCTGCTGCAACGTCCTCTGGATGAGCAGCAGCACCTGCTGCATGTTATTTTTTTATTATTCTTGTTTTCTCGAGGTTTTTCATAGGTGGGGCCCCATCAGGAGAATCCAACCCAACCATTGGATTCTAGGACTTAAGACGGATAAAAAAAGCCCAATAATCGGCATGTTTTGGCATGTAGAAATATCAAGTGGGTCCTAACAGATTTGAACGGTAGAAATCCCTATTTTCTATGTTATGGCCTGCTAGAAAATCGGATTAGATTCATTTTTCGGCTCAATGCCTAAAATGAGTCAGGAGATGAGATGGACGGCGTGGATTAAATCCATACATCTAGGTGGGGCCTGCATGAGCGGTCCACCCAAAGCTTGTTGAATCAAGCTATTTTTTTTCCCATCAGTACACCACACCGTCAGTTCACACTTCACTGTGTGGCCGTGTCTAACATCCCTTGACAGTTTGGTTACAACACATTTTAAGGTGGGCCCCAACTACAAACATGCTAGCCACCAAATGGCTAGATGGTTTGGATAAGACATACATCAAGGTGGGGTACATCCGAGTGGGCCACACAGCCACATCATCACACAAACAATGACAAAGAGACGGAGAGAGAGAGAAAGGGACACGTGCGATTGAGGGACCCTGACACTATGGGCCCTCCCTTCCATGCATTCAATCATACATCAAGTGGGTCCCAATACATGTGGGCCCACCAAATCAAAAATCAACGGTGGAGATTCCTTCTCCACCAAATGGAAAGTCTAGATGACCTCTTTCAAACTAAGAAAAGTAAACATCATGATGGGGTTTATGGAGAATGGCTCCATCATGGAATGATCATGAGAATCATAATGGGTCATCAGCCACATCTGGGGTCCAAAGTGAGATCCACACCATCAATCTGTAGGCCCTGAAAGTGCACCTGCTAGTGCCCTGGTTTGTCAATTACCGTGTGTGTTGAGTCAGTCGATCTGCAGAGCCTCACAGGAAGAAAAATTCATGTGTCTGCCTCAACCGGATGTGTGGAAGCTCGCCATAGGTAAATCATAGCCTCACATCCCATGTCCTAAAACACCAGGTGATTAAAACCCTTAAAAAACAACTTAGAACATATGAGGGTTTTTGGGTAAGTGAATTTTTTTAAAAACCATAAAATGTCTAAGTTTGCTTACCCTGTCGATTGTATCGATACACAATTCGATATGATCGACCTGCTCTGTCGATGTCCTAGACACTTGATCGATACTATCGATAAGAGGACTAAAAGTGTCTAGCAACCGCATACTCATTTGGACGGATTTATCGATATATCGATACATCTATGGATATCATCGATATTCAAATATCGAGCCCATCGAAAGTGGCTCGATAATATCGACAGGTAGATTTTTGGCGCTCCTATTTCTCTTAAAAAAATTACTATGTGCTTCGATATATCGATGTCCTTTCTGAATCAATCTGAATTCAAATATCGATCATATCGGAAGCTCATCAATCATATCGATAGTGGGCGTGCTTTTCTTCCAGCAAATATTTCAGGATGTTTTTAATTTTGATCGGGGGACACTCGAGGAAATCGATATTCTTATGTCGATGCTATCGAGGCCTAGTCGATTGGAATGAGACTAGACACAAACTGTCCAGTGTGCTTATAGGTAAATCTATACGATTTATCGATCCCATCGACACGGCTCCCGATATCATCGATATTCAAATTCTGATGACATCGGTTGTTCCCCGATCATATCCTAAAAATCTAAAATATTTCAAGACATGTGTCTCTCATGCTTCAAATGTCGATAGATCGATCCTAGTATCGATGGAATCGAAGTTCAAAATTCGATGACATTGACACCAGTATCGATCTCATCAACCAGCTGGCAAAAGGTTTCAAAAGCGTATGACATTCGAGTTTGTGTTATCGAGCAGACAGTCGATCCCATCGAGAGTATACACTCGTTGATATTGACCCTGCTCGATGATATCGAACTCTGTCATAAATATGACCGTTTCCTTTTACCTATATAAAGAGAGACTTGTCTGCATTGCTGGTAGAGAAAGAAGAGAGTGCTTTTATGTGTTTTACCTTTAGATCATATACCCAAAGCCCTTTCTCTTATGGGAGTTCATCTTTCAATCCACTCTCATTCATTGACATTTAATAGAGTGGATTAGGAAATAAACTTCTGCATTCAAGGATCCTCCAGCAACTATCTTAATAGCATATCATTAATCTGGGATACCTTGAATGAATAGATGACGGGAATCACTTTATCTTCCTTATAGGAAAATTCTTAGAGAGTGGATTTTCGTCCTAAACGTTGACCCAACCCGAAGTCAAGTACTGGTACATCTTTTGTGTTGCTGATCAAGGGAGCCGAAGACTCTTCAACAACAAGGAGGAGATCTTCGTCATTACGTTAAATGGGACTCATCAACTTATATGTAAGTATCTAGAGTCCAGAGGACACTTATGATCATTCCTTTCTAGAATTCAGTCTTGAGTGTTGTTCACCCTTTGAAGTCCTCATAAGAGGCCTTCGACGAGAGTGTACGTAGTGGGTACGTTGTGTGGACCCTTGCTCTGTGGAGAGCATAAACATCTGGTTATGAGTGAACCAGTAAAACTCTAGGGTTAGAGGTGAACCGAGTAGAAACCTTCAAGTAAAGGTTAAAGGTGAACCTGATTTAAAACCTTAGGTTTGAAGTGAACCCTAAGAAACCTCCTTTGTGAAATCCGGTACGCTCAAGGGTTGAGTGCGGCACCCAGGAGTGGAGTAGACAAGTAGTCAAACCACTATAAAAATAACTGTATTTACGACTGCCTTGTTTATGTGATTTGCTTTACTATTTCAATATCTAAATATCTGAGATTACACCTCACACACATACACAGTCATATCTAGCATGAACTGAGTACTATATTGCTATCTTTTGAATAGTTTGTGATTGGACCCTCTACTAGGCTTGAAAGCTAGTAGAGTTACATTTGAATAATCCTGATAATTGTATATCTGATAGGATTAGTGTAATAGGACATTTAAATACATTGTAAAACTTTAAAAAGTCCTATTCACCCCCCTTTAGGACATATTGGCATATTCCTACTTCAACTCAAGCGGTCTTCACTGCTATTTCAATTAGTATCAGAACAGGTCTCTCTTTAAGGGCTTCACCACTTAGAGAGTGATCTTGACTGAAGTTTAGGAATAGGGCCAAAGGAGAGGGCTCATCAGTCACTAGACCTCCAGTATTTGATGATTTAAATTATGCATACTGGAAGGCTAGAATGCATTACTTCCTGAGATCTTTGAATCATGATGTTTGGGATGTAGTTGAAAAGGGATGTGTTACTATCTGAACAGATCATACTTGAAGATGAAACTAACATCACTAAACCCAAACCCAAAAAAAAGTGGACGGCGTTCGACAAAGAACAACGAACTGCTGAAGCAAAAGCAATGAACGCTATCTACTATGCCGTGTCTCAGGATATATTCAATCAGATAAGTATGTGTGAGACATCTAAGAAAGCATGGAATCTACTGGAAACAACCCATGAAGGCACAAGTAATGTGAAGAGGTCTAAACTACAACTTCTAACTTCACAGTTCAAAAATCTTTGGATGGAAGAGCATGAGACATTTATGGAGTTTTTCACCAAGTTGAATATAATTTGTAACTCCATGGGTGGATTGGGAGAAACAGTTCCGATACCAAAAATATGTAGGAAAATCTCAAAATCTCTACCGGAACAATTTAATCCCAAAGTAACAACAATTGAGAAGTGTAGAAATATTAATGAGATGAAAGTAGAAGAACTAGTAGGTTCCCTACATACTTTTGAACTACACTTCACACAATCCCTAAAATAAAAAAACACTATCCTAAAAACTTTTAAAAAAATAAAACATGAGGACAGTGAGAGTGAAAAAGAAGATGAAGATGAGGAAATGGCTTTCCTGGCACAAAGATTCAGAAGATTCTTTCAAAAGAATCGCGGCCGCCCCTCTAGAGGTAGAAAGGTGGGTGACAAACCTTCTACAGGAAAATTAGGGAAAAGAACCAAAGAACCACAATGCTACACCTGTCGGGAGTATGGATACCTATCTACCGAATGCCTAAACAGGAAAACCAAGGGCAAGATAATGGCCTCCACATGGGATGATACAGAAGAGTCAAATTCAGAATCAAGTGACTCAGGAAGTGATGGAGACCGAAAATCATTGAAAATACTTACGGTCTCCACTGCTTCGATCATTCCAACTGAATCTGAGGAAGAACAGCAAGCCACTGAATCATTTCCATCTAATAATGAGGAAACTAAAGAGGAAGAAGAAATTGAAAAGGATAAACTGCTAGATGCTTATAATCAACTGTATATTCATAGCATCCATATCCTTAAAAAACTCGATATGTCTGAAAACAAGAAGGAATTGTTGCAGAAAAACTTGGACAGAACCTTGGAAATTAACACACAGTTGGTCAATGATTTGCAACAATATCACTCAGACAATGACAAGTCAGAAAGAGAAAACCTATCCCAAAAAATACAATTATCAAAACTTGTGAACCAAGCTGAATTGTTAAGAGATGATAATGCGCAACTTAAGAATGAGAATCATTTACTCAATATTGACTTAGAAAAATCCTAGGGAGTTCCTAAAATTAACTACAAATTTTCTCAGAGTGGTGAAAAATTAGAAAAATTGTTAGGGATGGGAAGACTAGGAAGAGACAATAGTGGCCTAGGGTATGAGAAAATTAAAAAGAGAACTGGAAATAAAGATCCAACAAAACTGGCTGCTTCAGGTAGCAATATGGGAATTTCTCTAGTTTGTCATTTATGTGGTGATGTGGGTCAATATAATTTTGAATGTTTAGCACCTAGACGGACCTCATATAACTCTGATCGAAATCACATTGGAAAGTTTAAACCAATCAGAGAAACCCAGAATGTTAAAATTTCATCTAGGAGAAACACCCATCCATCACCACCACGATCTATCTCTTTCTCTCTTTCCTTCTCCCTCTTTCCCAATGAATAATGGCCCACCTCGATGAGTGTATCATCCATTGCCGTCTGTCCATTGGACAGGACCCACCTGATGTGTGGATGGATAAAACACAACATCAGCTTCCTCCAAAGCTTGTGGACCCACCTCAAATGTATGCATTCCATACGCGTTGGGCCCACCTTATATCCTACCGTCCAACCGTTTGATAACAGTGGACCCTGCCATGACATATGTGTGCATCCAGCGTCCAGACATGGACGGATGCTGGATGATGTCTTTGCAAAGGTAAATTAAAATAATAAAATAAATATAAATATATATTATAATAATATATACATACATATATTTATATCAGGTGTGGGCCACGTGTGTGGAGCCTCACCACGATATATATGGTTAACCATTGCGGTCCTGTCCACGTGTGTGGACCCCACCATGATGCATATGTTACATCTATACCATCCATCCGTTTTAGCAGCCATGGGACCCACTCCACACGTGTTGCACGTGTGGAGGTGCGGCTCACATCGATGTACACATTCTGGATCCATGCTGTCTCTTGCAGGGACGGTGGATCCCAGCAGCAAAGATGATGTACTACGACAGCAAGTTTTGTGGACGTGGTCCACATGATGTTGTATTTCATCCACGCCCTCCATCTACAAGGCCCACCATCATGCACGAGTGCAGAATCCACGCCGTCCATTTGTGAGGGACGTACCATGATGTAGGTGTTTTGTCACCATGGTGTAAGCCACACGTGTGTGGGACCTATATATGCTACACCCGTCCATCCACTTGGCTATGTGCCAGCAGCTGTAGCTGCTGCCTTAACACAGCAAGCTCCGTGGGTCCCACTGCAGCTGACGTCACTAAGTTCCATGGGACCCACCTTGATTTATATATTCTATCCACACTGTCCATTGGGTAGGATGGTGGGACCCCACCATTTTGTATGTGTTTTATAATGTCGTTCGTCCGTTTGGACGCATGGGGCCCACCCCACACATGAGATACATGTGGGAAGGTGGGACCCCACCTTGATGTATCTATCCTAAATCCCAGCCATCCATCTATTTCTCCACACCGTCAGCATGTGGACGGCGGGACCCATTTGGACATGGATTTTATCCGAGTCGTCCATCCATGGGTCCCACATGGGACTCCATGATGTATGCTTTCCAACCATGTTTTCCGTCCATGGGTCCCACGTGGGGACTACCATGATGTATGGGTTTCATATTCATACCGTTTAGCCCAAAGTGGGGCCCACCTTGCTGATGTGTATATCCACACAGTCCATCTGACGTGGGGCCCACACACATGATGTATATGTTTTATTCACGTTGTTCACTGTCGAGCAATGGATGGTGGAGCCCTCTGATGTAAGTATTTTCTCCACACTATCCAGTCCGGGGAGCGTGAACCCCATCTTGATGCATGTATTTCATACACACCGTCCATGTTAGGACAGTTAGACCCACCCTTGACGTTTTGTTAATCCAACCGTCCATTGCAAAGATGTTACCAGGTGTTCGGTAGACCCACCATGATTTATGTATTTTGTCAGCACTGTCCATCTAGGCCATCCATCTAGACGATGGACTGACCATTCACACCTGCTGTATAGCTATCGCCCCTTGGTCGACAATAAATTTTTGTGGGACCCACCTCTATGTACTTTCCATCCACGCCACCCATCTATATTCTATCAGCACGTTCTGTGGGCCAATCATGAGGCATGTGTATGTTCAGATCGTCCATCCATTAGACGTGGACCCCACCATGGCAGCGAGTGGGGCCCACTTTGAGCTGGTGTGTTTTGTATTCACAACCGTCTGTACACATGGACGGTGCTATGGGATGCACCCTGATTGTATGAAGCCTGCCTTGATGAATGTGTTGTATTCACACCTGTTGAGGCATAAAAAAATGATGAAAGAATTAAGCAAGAAGAGATAAAGAGAGAAAGAACTTTTAAAAAGAAGAAGAAAGAGATAGCTTTGAAAAGGGTGTGCAGGACCGCGTAAAAAATTTCAGTTGCGTGGGTCCGCGCAATCAATCTTCCTTGCGCAGGTCTGCACAATGAGAATATCAGTTGCGCGGGACCTCGAAACATACTGCAGAAATGGTCCTTTTCAGAATAATCTAAAGCACTAAAAATTTATCCCACATCGATAAGATCAAGATTTTCACACGTGCAAGGGTCTATAAATACCCCTTCCCCTCCTTCATTAAGGGTAATTGAAGATTTTTAAGAAAAGTGAAGCGAAGCAGAAGACTGAAGGTAGGAGAGGAGTTTCATGTCCGTTGCGCAGGACCGCGCAACCAATGTCAGTTGCGTGGGTACGCGCAACCAGACTGCTCTGCAGTCTGTGAAGTTCAAGGGCCGTCATGCTACCAAAATATTTGTGCAAGGCTTTTCCCTACTTCCGGCTTTCTCCTGTTGACAATTTCAGAGGAGGAAGATTAGTCGATCGAATCGACATTTTCCCTAAGTATTAGGGATGGTTGAAACAGGTGTTGTTATGTTGCTAAAACCTCTAACTCATTGAAGATCCGTCGATCTGATCGACATTCCTCCTAAGTCCTAGGAGATGATCGAAGTAAGTGCCGAAAGGCTGTTGAAATGAATTCTTGATATTTAGAACATAAGTCATTTATTTTTAAATGATCTATCTTAGAATCAAGGGATGTAAGGAGGATGTAAATGAACCTAGTATCAATGAAATCTAATGAAAGTTCTTAATACTCTTTTCTCTGTTATGTTTGAATAAGACAATTTCCCAAATTAAACGCATTTGTTTCTTTGTCGAAACAAAATGGCGACTCCACTGGGGACTTATCTACAAATGTCTTATTTAAATATCAACAGTGGAATTGTTATGAACTTTCATCAAAGTAGCGACTCTCAGTGGGAAAATCCTCTACTTCATCTCTAAGATAGATCACCTTAATTGTTCACCTACTAATTATAATTATGTTTCATGATTGAAGGTTTTAAAATCTGACTACGACTTACTACTTATGGCAACTCCCGTAAGAAAAGTGAACTTCTGATTCACCCCGACAGGATTCGTGATAGAATACACACCAAGTCATGCAAGTGAAGGTAGCATGGCTCAGGTAACAGCTGGAGTTGTTTCTACTTCGCCCCAATCATCGGAAGGCGATGCAGACTGGACTGTGGTAACATCTCGTAAGGCAAAAGCACGAAACGTCAGAAATT
The DNA here is from genome assembly GCA_037074715.1 of Magnolia kwangsiensis. Classification (NCBI taxonomy): domain Eukaryota; kingdom Viridiplantae; phylum Streptophyta; class Magnoliopsida; order Magnoliales; family Magnoliaceae; genus Magnolia; species Magnolia kwangsiensis. The sequence goes on along the minus strand of CM073572.1, from coordinate 117,495,901 downwards.
CTAGGATAAATCAGCCTTCATTAAGAATCAGAGGGTCAGTAACATGTAACGCAGTTAAAAGAAATCCCCAACTTACTCCTCCTACGATTTATCCTGAGCAAATAGTTCCCCAATTGACAGCACGTGACTTCCCAGTTTTAAACGCTCTAATGCCTAAACGGACAAGAGAACAAAAAGGAAAAGCATTGGTAATCAGATCGCCAATGCCATCCCAGATAGATTCACCAGTATCAGCATCATCTCAGTCAATTGATGCCACAGGGGGCATGAAAAAGTCAAATGAAATTCCGCCCTCTCCTTTTTCTGCGAGTCCCGTTGCGTCAGCATACTCTCACTCTCCTTCAATTACTGCTTCGTCGAAAAGTGAAGAAGCTACAGTATATATGGCTGGAATAAATTCATATTGTAGAGCAACTACAGAGGATCGTTTCAATGCAATAGCAGAAGCCCAGAATACATTAATGGAAGAATGAAGAAACCTTAGAGAAGCACTCACCCGTTGCGTCAGCAACCCTAGCACATAACGTAGCTCAAATGGCGATTCCCCAGAATGCAACAGAGGGGCAAGAAAATCAGCCTGACGTCCTCCCACCACAGGGGGCAGGGTCACTGGGGTCCATTCCAGTGGCAAGAACTGTGACACAAGATGAAGTGAGGCAAGTGGTCGAAGAAGCGGTTAGAGCGGAAAGAGAACGTGAAAATACTGGACATTTTAGGTATCGAACGTCGTACCCAAGGGAAGTAGAAGACATCCCCTCTTCGGTCAATTTCAAGCATCCAGATTTTCAAAAGTTGAATGGAGAAGGATCCCAGGAGGAGCATTTATGCACTTCATCACCAGTATGGGAAATTTTTCTATGATACCACAGTATTACTTGCGATTGTTTGGTTTGTCAGTAACGTACAAAGCATTTCGATGGTATTCTAGTTTGGCACCAGGATCGATACGCACCTAGGAACAAATGCAAAAGATTTTCATGTCAAATTTTCTCTTCAGAATGTGATGTCAGTATTACGGAGCTGGCCTCTATACGGCAAAGAGAAGGAGAGTTGGTAGAAAAATTTATAGACAGATGGAAAACGTTGGGGGCCTCATGTAGACAGTTACCGAAAGAAAAAGAACAAGTTAAAATATGTCTGAATTCTATGGGGATAGAGATTACGTTCGGACTCACTAGCGCTGATATCAGAACTTTTCATGATTTGGCCATTAAAGCTCATGCTTTGGAGCTGATAACTCGCAAGATCCCAGCATTTCACCATGATACAACTAGGAGGGTAACCGGCAAGACAGTCGTGAACACTGTTGATCATGACAGAAGAGGTAAAGATACAAGGGACTCGAGGAAAAGGAGACAATACCGAAGAGAAGAAGGGAGTCAGTCAAGGAACAGATACAATGGGAAGAGGCCTAGAATGCTAAATTCTCATGAGGGGTTCGCATTTGATAAGGAAGATGTCGCCCCTATGATGGAACAATTATTGAAAGCTGGCACGATAGTATTACCAGAGCCTAAACGCTCAGAAGTTGTGACAAGAACCAAAGAAAGGAATTTCTGTCATTATCATCGCCTAGTGGGACACCCAACAGAGAACTGTTATACATTGAAATGTATAATACAGTGACTGATTGATAGGGGAGAGATAGTACTGGGGAAAGAAAAAGAAAGGGGTATCATGGCAACCGTAAATGTACATACAGTCTGAAAGAAAGACCAAGATGTGAATGAAAAGGAAGATAGTAAGACGGCAAAGAAGTTTGCAGTAATCACGTTACGGTCAGGTCAAAAGGTGGTAAGCCCTATAAAGCAAAAATCAGAAATCACTAGGAAAGAAACGATTGAAAGACAAAGTAATGGCAACAAGACAAAAGAGAAGAATGAGGTGACGAGAGTGACTTATGACGTGCTAAGTCATCTAAAAGGAATACCAGCTAGATTAAGTGTTTGTGATGCACTTAAGCTATCATAAGAATTTCGATCAAGTCTGATTCAGGCATTGTCCGATCATGACATTAGAGAAACTTTGCTGGCAGAGTTAGAGCATGAAGAACTTGCTGAAGAAGAGGACTGTCTCCCAGTTGTTTCTTTTTCTGATGACGATTTGATTTGCGAGGGAGAACATAACAAGCCACTGATGATAGAGGGCCATATCCGTGGGAAGAAAGTCAAACCGATTATGATAGATAATGGGTCTGCAATGAATCTTTTGCTACTTTCGATGTTAAGTGAGTTGAATTATCGTCGCTCAGAATTACACCCCATCGGAATGATGATACAGGGTTTTAATCAAGATGGGCAACGCGCACTTGGCAAGATTACGGTAATGGTGGAAATAGGAGAATTGACTACTGATGTTGTGTGTCATGTTATAAGTGCAGTAACGACATATAACCTTCTCCTAGGAAGACCGTGGACACATCAGTATAACATCATACCCTCCACCCTACATCAGTGTTTCAAATACTACAAAGATGGAGTACAACATAAAGTAATGGCTGATGCGAAACCATATACAGAAGCCGAGTCCTTCTTCACAGATGTTAGCTACTATAAAGAGTTTTCTATAGAAAAAATAAATAATAATGAGAATAGGGTCTTGAAAGACGTTCCAAAAAGCATAATTGCAGAAAAAGCAAAAAAGGCAAGGCCATCTGAGACCGCGGAAATAAACAAGAGGTTCTATTTTGTGTCAAAACATCTAAGGCAGCCGGGATAATCGTCGTTAACCTTGCTGTCATCTGAACAGTTAAAAATTTTACAGTCTAATTATACAGTGCCGCTGCTGTATGCTGAAAGGAATAAGTCGTTTCTAGCCGCTCCAGGAATATTTCGCGTCAAGGCAAGCGAAAAATACCCTGAGCCAATAGAGTTATATGTTTCGGAAGTAGTAAAGACAAGAGTAGAGACTCAAAGCAATGTGTACCATGGTAGGTTGACGTCGCAAGACCTCCAGAAGTATAGCCCGACAAGTAAGAAGATTATGAAAAACATGGGTTTTGATAATGAAGAACCTAGTGGCTTAAACCATGGGAAGGGAATTCAAAACCCTATCTCTAACAACAGTCACAATCATATCAAGGGAAAAAGTTCAAGGCCAAATGAGATAAGATGTACTTAATAAAAGAGGTGTACTTCAAAGGAGTAAATAAAAGCCCATGTTGGCCTATACTTGCGTTGTCAAGAAGGAATTACTCCTAAAGGCGCGATTGATTTTGATATAGAACATTATCAGAATAATAATTTTGTATCAAAAGGGGGCAAGATGAATAAAATGAATAAGGAAGAAGTTCGCGAGCATATCAAGATCATATGATAACAAATATTATCATAAAAAAAAGATGAGGAAGATGAGCGCCATCAAGCGAGCTCTATAAAATTTTATCTAAAATTGATATCACCATCAAGCTAATATATTACGAACAATACAGACAAACGATGCAGATAAATAGATGGGTATAATTGAAGACATTGGCAGAAGTCATAGTGTATCAATTTCAGTCGAAAATACCTATCACCGTCTTCCAAGGAATTTTAAGATAGCATATTAAGTCATCGCTAAATGAAAAGTGTTGATGATCACTGTCAAGCGATAACGATTGCTATCAAGCATTGATGATCATCGCCGACGCCAAAGATTTCTATCTCACCAGGTATCAATGACTAAAAAAAGGAGAGAAACAGAGAGAGCAATTATCGCTGTCACCGATCAATCGCTTATCAAAGTTGTCATCATCGCTAAGCTGATACATTATTTTAAACATGATACAAAGGTCCTTATGACATTATCAGTAGCAGCGAAATGTTAATTATTGATCAACCATCTGTTGACAGGAGAATAAATTATATAGTCAACTGCATATAAAATTGGTGACAGCAATGGTTGTTTATCATAAAAAGGCAGTCTAGCCAAGTCCTAAAAAAAAGGGGGGGGGGCCAAGTCCTAAAAGGACCAAGTCTCTAAGACCTAGAAAGGCCAAGTCCTAAAAGGACCAAATCTTAAAAGGGACCAGCTACGTATAAGACCTATAATCATTTAAGGCAGCCCAGTTAAGCCAATGGCCCACTGCGCATGAGACCTATCAAGATCGTCATTCAGGCAGCGGTGAGAAGCCAGTGGCCCTAAAAAGCCCGTGAAGGCCATCGTACGCATACCCATGCGGGCAGCTGATGGAGTCAATGACCAAAAGCCAAAGGGCCAAAAGTTGACCAAAAGTCAAAGGGCTAAAAGTCTTCAGATGACCAAAAGCCAAAGGGCCAAAAGTCAACCAAAAGCCAAAGTGCCAAAAGTTCTCAAATGGTCAGTCAGCGTAACCTCCTGGCCATCTATATAGCTTTCCGGTAATGTCATGGGGAATGGCTGACAATGCCCTCCCGTGAATGGGCCCGACCTTACAGACGAAGAAAATGAGGGCTGCAGTGCGAGCTTTAGATAGGTCAACCATGCATAAGACCCCCCAGATTTGTGGTTCGATTCTGGTACTAATGCATGAGGAAGGGCTTAAACCTACTCATCGATGGACTGACAACCATGGATTTGGTACCCCAAAGGTAGCCTTGCAAGCTCTGTGAACTCTAGAGAGTTACCATGGCCAACCCTGTGCGTAAAACCAACCAAGTTCACGGCCCCGGTAGCTTCACTGGGCCCCTCTGATGGATCGCAGTTTGTGAACTCCCTAGGCAGTGAGAAGTCCAGCGAACTCCTAAGAGTTACAGAGGCCATCACGTGAGACCCGACTCTAGCTAAAGTCCAAATAAGTTTGCTCCACTACTCAAGAGCTTAAACTGTGTGTGCAACTGACTGAATTGAAACCTAGCACCGCCAATAAAATATAAATGAATGAAGTCATGTAGGAAATCCCGTACTAACAAGCATAAAATGTGGGTGTTTTATAATTAGTTTTATTGAATATCATGTTAAACTATGTGTGATATTCAAGATGCAGCAAATTCATATCTCACAAAAAAACATAGAAGAAAAACTAATGATGTTGAGATTACTGCATAGATAATATGTATGGAATAATGCATAATGTAGAAGTGCATGAAAAAGGTTACTGAAAGTTGCTATTGAAAATTAAAAGAGAACATGCGCTTAAAAGAAAAGAAAAAGAGAAAGAAAGAAAGAAGTAAAAGCATATATATACAAAAAGGAATTGCATGCTTAGAGCTCCTCTGCAATGCCTACTCTCTTCATATATTGCTGCAAGTCTTCCTTTAATTGAATCTGAGCTGCATCATGCTTTGACTTCTCTTCAAGAATAATCTTTGCTTGATCAGGAAGGCCAGTTAATTTGTCTTCCAAGGATGTGATCATTTCCTTGCTCCTGAGTAGTTCAGACTTTTTAGCATCAGCGGATTAAATATTGACATGGAGTTTTTCTTTAACCTCCTGTATAGGCAGTTCCCTCTCATGACCTTTCAGTTCTAGCTGTGAAATTTCTTCTTTCAAAGCCACAATATGATCTTGAATAAGTACCTTGTCATCAGTGAGGGTCTTCAGCTGTTCTTGCAGAGTTAACTACTCCTGGTCTAATTCAGATATGGTGGAAGCAATAAGGGAAGCCTTCTCCTTAGATAAAGTTAACTGCTTCCCGTACTCCAGAAGTTCTGGAGTAATCATGATATTTTCCACTGATGTCAAAGAAGCTATCGAATCAAGGAATCTAAGGAGGGAGTCACGCAGAACAGAAATATTAATCTTCACCATCTTTGCAGAGCTTTTTAGAATCTCGATGGCGATATCTAGGTCTGACCATTGTTCAGGATCTTTGAAGATGTGGACTACCGCTGACAAAGAGTTCTTCATTAAAAGCATTTTATGAGTGGGAATCTTTGAAAGAAATGGTAGCTTAGAGACAGTGGCCACGGATTCGGAGCTGGCCGCCCCGCTACAGGGAAGAATTCCTATAACACGAATAGGAGATAAAGTTAGAGTAAGCAACGCAACATGAAGGATATGCAGCTCTTCGAATTGATATATATATACCTGTCACAGAGGTGTGACTAGCAAGTGGGGGAACTTCTGGGGCTACAGAGGTACCAGCTCCCAGCATGTCGGCAAGAGAAGGCGCTCTTGCTTCTGTGCTTGAATCCCTAGTAGAAGGAGTAGGCAGATCAGTGGCTTCTACGGGGAATACGATTTCACGGGCCACCCTTTTTGGTGTCACTAGAGGAGCCACAGGAACCCATGATGAAGTCATTGGTGCAGCTGGACGAAGGTCCACGGAGGGGGCATCGCTCGTCTCGATGTTAGCCACATGTGTACCTGAAAAGGAAAATAGCAATGATGATAAGATAGTTATCACTAGATAAGCGTATGAACATTTAAGGAATTCAGATTCCCATACCAGGTGAATATCCATATTCCCCATAATCCAAGGGTTCTTCGTCTTCTTCAGCTACTGCCTGTGGCTTACTAGGAACAGAGGTAACAGGGGAAAATTCAGGAGCCAAGGGGAGATGTTCTTCCTCTATATTTTCGGCGGTCATATTTTCCTCTTCATTTATATTAACTTCTCCTTCTTTGAAGTCATCATCTTGAGCTCCATCGATTGCATCATCATCTTCAGACCCCATGGGAATGGAATCTTCTAATGAAGAAGATGAACTTTCGCTTGTCGAACCCTCTTCATCTACTTTCGCAACCACGACTTGTTTTCCTTTGTAAGAGACGTGCTGGTTGCTTTCTCTTGGAGATCTCATGCCAACCGGAACTGAGGGAGATACGGAGGCCTGCCTTGTCTCTTCCTGAGGAAAAGGCGATGATGCTTACAAACATGCTCGCGATCTAGTCATCGAAGACGATGAGCTAGAAGGAGGAGGTTGTGAGGAAGGAGCAGGTTCATCCTGGGCCAAATTCTCCTGGACCATGGCAGTTTTTACAGGAATGGGGGAGGATGTTACTTCGATATTTTCTGTAACTTGGCCGCCAAAATCATGAGGAACATGTTCAAATTTCTCCAGAACTCCATGAGCGAACCAGCCATCTAAAGTGTTAATTGGTTTCCTCTCCCGAAACGGCTCTTCCGTTGATATCTTTCTACAAATTTCACCATGGTGAGGCGCACGACTCTTCTCTGGAATGAAACCAATTCCATTCTCAATTTTTCTACCCTTGAGCCAAGGTGGGTGGAGAAAGAAAAGGGAGTCCACTGGTAAGCGTTTGTTGATCAGAAATGATTGATGGTCCCACCATCTCATCCAGTTGTAGGAAGTATGGACTATCCGGTCACAGTTAGGAATGATGAAAGGGGAATTAACACAACCGCCTAACAATTGCTTCCATATCATGGCCCAATTCAAAGGACCTGTCCCGTAGCAATGCATTCTCTTGGTGACCAACCCACAGTCTTTCGGTACGGCTTGGTCATAGCCGAATTGGCGAGCGAAGTGGCTGCGGTAGTAGGGCTCTCTCCAGAACTCTATCCATTCTCTGAGAGGCAGACTGCAGGAACGGATGGAAAGAAAGAAAGCCCTTTCTGCTACAGTCAGTGCTCCTTGTTCCACCATATCCGTGTCTTTAATGTAGCGATGGAGGCGGAACTGGAAGAAGTCTATTTGGTCAAAGTCCTGGATCTTGTTGATTACCCATTCGTATGACCTTCTGGCCATGGCTCTTTGCTGAAAAAACCAGAGAGAAAGATGGGAAGGGTTGACATACACCTTCTCTGGCACTTCAAAAGTTCAAGGGAAATACACTCCCAACCATCCAGTGAAGTAGTGTCGGGCAGTGTATGCTGAGGAAGATCCCAGGGTGGGGTTCTTGATGTGCGTGGATATTTCTCCAAAGGCCCGATAGATGGAACATAGTACGGGAGGTGCAATGGAATATTTTTGACCTTCCTCCAAGGCACCAGCAATGACGAAGGTGGTGGGATGAATAGCATCTGCCCATTTGGAGCTAGGAAGTGCTACTATGCTTAGTCAGTAAGCTAGAAAAGCTGCAAGTTCCCTAAAGGAACTATAATCTGCTCTTTCCTTCATATTGTCACAAAGATTCATCAGTTCCTTGCATCGACTATCACGAAATCTGCAGGATGGAGAAAAAGGGTTAGTACGCAGGAATATGTGATAGAAGGAAAAGTGTTAATTTCTGAGTTTGGAATACCTGAGCGTTCTGGAAAAATGAGCTAGCCATTGCAGAGGGAAAAGTTTGTGAAAATTTAAAAATTTTCACATTTCTTTGAAGAGTTCGATGGTGGTTTCAGAAATGGAAGGTCTATGGTCTGGAGAAGATATGAATGCTAACTCTGCATTTGATGGGATAAACTCATCATAAAATCTTCCTGTTAATGGAAGACCTACTATGCGATGCAAATCCCAGAGCGTTACACTCATTTCTCCAAATGGCAAGTGAAGAGAATTGGTAGTGGGTGACCAATATTCAAGGAAGCCTTTAAGCACGAAGGGTTCCTTATAGAAGTACTTAGATGTGACTTCTATCGCATCATAAAGGCCGACTTTGGCGAGAGTGCTCGTATGTTTTTTTAGGATGGCCTCTACCCAATCAGAATAATAGCGAGAAGAAGTCAACAAGCCTCTTGTCCAAAAATCTTCTGACCCCCAAAGAGGGTCACAGTCCTTGTACCGCTGTCTGATGGTCTCATAGAAATATGTTGGAAAGAGATTATGCGGACTATGAAAAGGAATAAGGAAGAGCATAAATGAACTTCTCTGATGATTTGTCACAGTTTCTGCGCCTGCAGTTTCCCCTCGAGAATTCGAGGTTCTCGTGTCGCCCATGATTCAGTGTACATCAATTTCTCTCTGTCTACGTAATCCGTGGGCTCACATTCAAGAATGAATTGGTGGCAATGAACGTTGATGGGAATTACTGTCATGCCTTCTAAATGAGGATTGTTGAATTTCATAACACCCTCAATGACTCAAACAGATTCCCAAGAATTTTGGAGCTTCTTCTTGTTATGCTCCTTTATCTTCCCCTCAAACTCCTTCGCCTTGTTTTGGCGAGTTATCTTGGAACGAGAAGCAGGGGGAGTATCCTTTCTTAGAGGGGGTCTGTCACTGTCCGTGCGGATGTGGACGGTCGTCTTTAGCCATTTCTCTCAATCATAGTCTCGACCATGCTTCGGAGGATGTTCTAAGTTCCCTATGACTATGGCCCGATGAATAGGAGAGGGAAGTGATTCAATTCGATCAGTAAAGTCAAAGGTTGGGAGCACTGGTTCTTTAAAGTATGCGGGAGTTTGAGTAGTGGTTTTAGTGCGTTTGGATGGTGGCTCATCAGTAGAAGGAGAAGGGCGATAAGAAGATGTGTTAGGCAAGTCAAGGTGAGAAGGCTGGTCAATTGGGGTGTCTACAGGAAGGAAGGTTCTTTTGGTACGCGGCATGAAGGAAGAGGAATCAAAGAGTGATTGCAAGAAGAGACTTAGAAAATTGGGAAATTCACCAAGTCCTGGTTGCGCGGAGTGTCGCAGCACTTGGGAGACTTATGCAGACAGAAAGTATGTTGCGCGGGTCCGCGCAATCGATATCGGTTGCACGGGAAAATTACTAAAAGAAAATTTTTTACCACGGAATGGGAGAAGTGCAGATTATGAAAGGGGTGCGGTATTTATAGGCTGTCGCGGTCGAGTATGAATGCGAGCCAGTTACACGGGTCCGCGCAAGTAAGATGAAAAGGAAGAATTTTGATCCTTTTTTATTTCTTGAGGAAATAAAGAAAGGATCAAGGGGGCATCTGTGGAGGCATAAAAAAATGATGAAAGAATTAAGCAAGAAGAGATAAAGAGATAGAAAGAACTTTTGAAAAGAAGAAGAAAGAGATAGCTTTAAAAAGGGTGCGCAGAACCACGCAAACAATTTCAGTTGCGCGGGTCTACGCAATCAATCTTCCTTGCACAGGTCCGCTCAATGAGAATATCAGTTGCGCAGGACCTCGAAACGTACTGCAGAAATGGTCCTTTTCAGAATGATCTAAAGCACTGAAAATTTGTCCCACATTGCTAAAATCAGGATTTTCACACATGCGAGGGTCTATAAATACCCCTTCCCCTCCTTCATTAAGGGAATTGAAGATTTTTAAGAGAAGTGAAGTGAAGCAAAATACTGAAGGTAGGAGAGGAGTTTCCTATCCGTTGCGTAGGACCGCGCAACCAATGTCAGTCGTGCGGGTCCGCGTAACTAGACTGCCCTACAGTCTATGAAGTTTAAGGGCCGTCATGCTACCAAAATATCTGTGCAAGGCTTTTCCCTACTTTCGGCTTTCTCCTGTTAACAATTTCAGAGGAGGAAGATTAGTCGATCGAATCGACATTTCTCCTAAGTATTAGGGATGGTTGAAACAGGCGTTGTTATAATGCTGAAACCTCTAAGCATTGTTATGCTGCTGAAACCTCTATCTCATTGAAGATTCGTCGATCTGATCAACATTCCTCCTAAGTCCTAGGAGATAATCGAAGCTGGCATTGAAAGGCTGTCGAAATGAATTCTTAATATTTAGAACATAAGTCATTTATTTCTAAATGATCTATCTTAGAATTAAATGATGTAAAGAGGATGTAAACGAACCTATTATAAATGAAATGTAATGAATGTTCTTAATACTCTTTTCTCTGTTATGATTGAATAAGACAATTTCCCAAATCAAACGCATTTGTTTCTTTGTCAAAATAACACCATCTGTCCATTTTGATGGATGTATGACCCACCTTAATGTATTTTTTAGCCCATCCATCAGGCTTACCTTGATGTATCTTGTGGCTCACTCGAGAGGCTCATTTTGATATACTTGTGACCCATCTATGAAGCCCACCTTGATATATTTGTGGCCCGTTTGATGAGGCCCAACTTGATGTACACGAGACCCATTATGATGTGTACTAGGCCCTTATCGTGTGGCCCATTGTGCCGTGTATTAGGCCCATGACATGTGGCCTATTTGATGCATACAAGACCCATGTGTAGGGCCCACGTATTGTGTATTCGAGGCTCATGGGTTGTGGCCCATTGTGATATATGTGTGGTCGTTACGTTGTGTATGAATCCCTTATAAGGACCACTCCTTGGGAGCAATGTTGGTTAGATGTCCACATTGGTGGGCAATAATGGTTAGATGTCCTCATTGTGACCTTTCCTTAGGCCTTGTTATGCCCATTCTTACCGATAACCGATTCTGATTGACGTGACCGATTTGCCAATTTTGATTATCGATCAATTTCGATTGTCGCTTCTGATTAACGTGACCGATTTGTCAATTCTGATTATCGATCGATTTCGATTGTCATGACCGGCCCATTCTTACCGATTGCCGATTCTGATTGACGTGACCGATTTGTTGATTCTGATTATCAATCGATTTCGATTGTCACGATCGATTGCCGATTCCGATTGACATGACCGATTTGTTGATTCTGATTATCGATCGATTTCGATTGTCACAATTGATTGCTGATTCTGATTAACATGACCAATTTTCCAATTCTAATTATCAATTGATTCTGATAGTCACGACCGATTGCCGATTCTGATTAATGTGACCGATTTGCTGATTTCGAGTATCAATCGATTCTGATTGTCACGACCGATTACCGATTCTGATTGACATGACCGATTTACAGATTCTGATTATCGATCAATTCCAATTGTTACGACAGATTTTTGATTCCGATTGACGTGACTGATTTTTCGATTCTAATTATCGAATGATTCTGATTATCATGACCGATTGTAGATTCTGATTAACGTGTCTGATTTGCCGATTCTGATTGACATGACCGATTTATCGATTTTGATTGTCCCGACCGATTGTCGATTCCGATTGACGTGATCGATTTACCGATTCCGATTGATGTGACAGATTTGTCGATTCTGATTATCGATCGATTTCAATTATCACGACCGATTACCGATTCTGATTGACATGATCGATTTACCAATTCTGATTATCGATCAATCCCGATTGTCATGCCCTAGTATCGAGGCCAATTGTATAGGCCGATTTCGATTGTCGAGGTCGATTTTAATTGTTAAGGCCGATTGTCGAGACCTATATGATGACTATGTGACCCATAGTTAAGGCTCATTTGATGTATTTGTGGCCTATGGGTAAGGCCCATTGTGATATGTAATAAGCCCATTAGGCATGGCCCATTTGATGTATTTAAGGCCCAGATACGTGGCCCATTTGATGCATATGAGACCCATGTGTAGGGCCCACATGTCATGTATTTAAGGCCCATGGGCAGGACCCACCTATTGTGCATATGTGGCCCTTGGGTAAGGCCCCTTGTGTTTTATATTTGGCCTTTGTGTGAGGCCGTGGGCCCATTATATGTTTGGCTCTATGTGGGCCATTCCTTTGAGGGCAATGTTGGCTAAATGTCCACATTGTCGAGGCCAATTGTTGATGACGGTTATTGATACCGATTATGAGTATGTGACTACATAGCATCATGATACATGCCCATATGGATCATCTGCATGATTGTTATGAGATGTGGTTGACCATTGCATATGTCATTAGGCATATTGTTATGAGACTCTGTGATACGCAGAGGTTATCTCACATGAGCGCACGGTATGCGTAGGATTGATGCATGACTGGATTGTATGACTCATGCATCTTGCATTGTGTGCCCTAGCGACGTCAGGGACGTAGCCTCCACAAGCATATCGTGGATGGCCAGATGGGACACCGAAAAACTATTTTACATAGGGTGTTATAGATATCCTTGGGTGAAAGTCCTAGAACCCTTTTGGTTCCAGAGGTTGCTCCAATGTCTAGACCAAGTGGATACATGAACGCATGAGGGCCGTATACCGTTGGGCCGTGTCTCCCACTATGTCGTGGTCGGTTGGAAGGAGGTACGACCTTACCTACCCCGGAGGAGGGGGTAATGCTAGGCTGAGTCTGACCAGCTCGAGGAATGGGTCCACTATCGACAAGTCAGGCCCGATATTGGCAGGCGGGCAGTGAGGTCTCTTCCACTCACCTTGTTGCGCCCGATGGGGCCACAATCTGGTTTGAAGTGTAATAGACCCCGGAGATTTTCCACAGATGAATCGTACTGATATGTGGATTATTGTGTAGGAGATGCATACTCATACATTTATTTCATTCACTATCCACTGGGGCTAGTGGTGCGCAACTAATTATTGTGTACCTTCGCATGGTCAGGATTTTAGTTAGGCACGCTACTAACCTGAGATCAGGAGTTTACCACATTGAGTCTGACTATCCAAATTTAGGTATGGGACTGGTTTGGATAGAAGTCTCTTGTGATGGACCCCGTAGCCTGCGATACTACGTACTATCATCCTGACTTCACACTCTAACATAGTCATTTCATTCACTTCGCATATTGCATTGCATCCTCAGCACATGGTAATTGACTTACTATCTCTGCATTACATAGCTGATCTACATTGCTTCATCAATATACGATATTGGTTTATTATATTTTTACATCGCATAGCTTAGATAAGGCTAATGGTATTTATGGGTCTATTAGCATGTTTTCGCATTACTTTGATATTGTATGATTTATGAACTTACTAGTATTTTCGATATTATATGATTTATGGGCTTGTCACTATTTTTGCTTACTCTGATTACTCTGATATTGCTTGCTTGACACTTACTTTGTGCACACACTTTCACTACCCACTAAGCTTTCTATAAGCTTATGTATAATAGAGGCGTGCAGGTGGCGTTAGGGTGCAGCAGTGTTAAGCTTTGAGCATGCAGCGGACTTCTGGAGCTTTAACTTTGTCATATGTATCTCTTTCAGCATTGTATTCAAATGCTTATATTAGTGGATATGTGATGATGATGTTGCCTTTGTGATTTAGGTAAACTTGAGGTTATGCTTATTACGAGTTAAATGTAAGTTGGAAAAAAAATCCTCCTCATAGGATCCTAGGATCGGAATCTGGCGTATGGACGCTGGGAGCTGAGAATGGGGTACTACGGAGGCTGTTGGCACTGGATTCAGCTATCAAAAATTTTGTGAGTCCGATCTCCGAGTTTGGGACGTGCAGAAGTTAGTATCAGAGCATAGCTTGGGAATACCTGAAGATAACATCGCATATCTACTGATAGGTACCTTGCACTCTATGATTGTCGAGCAACTAGAATGGTTAGATCCTTGAGTTCGAATAACTTAGAGACTTTCCAACATAGCTCCCTACCGTTGAGATTGTGAGGCTGTATAGTAATTCTGTTTCGATCGTTTCTGATCCAGGATCTGACGTTCAGTAGAGTCATCATAGTGTTGATGAGGTGTACTGAGAGGAGGAGGCTGAGATTCGTGAGCGTTGTCCCCATCTCTTAGGTGTTTGATTATGATGACATGTTACGTTTGGATAGGATTTCCCTCCCTTGGTGAGCTCCGTATTGGTCGTGTTATGGTTTAAGCTTCGAGGATGAAATTTTTATTAGGTTGAGAGAGCAGTAAGACCCATACCCAAGCCCATAGTGTTCCATAGTCTTTCGCAGTCTTCCCGGTCAAATTTCAGTGACCCTCAACCTTTTATCGGCAGTTGAGCATGACCCCAAGTCATATCTCGCATTCCATAGTCGGCTCAACCCGAGACTTGTACCAATGCGACTACACCGTCACCGCAGTTCTGACATCGCGTCTCGCACGCCGGGGTAATACCCAAGCTAGGAGATGTGGGCCCGCGTTTTGTTCGAGGAAACGTCGCGCGTTTACAATCCCAAGAGATTCTCTACAACATATCAAATCAATCCAATCAATCACCTCACATGTCAAGTACATGTCAAGTACAACACATCAATCAACCCATCACCCAACATATCACTCACCCCATCACAACCCATACCTCTCTTACACAACAACCCCAAAAGTCAACATTTCCATCCCATCTCCTCTCTCTTTCTCTCTCTCTCTCCCATCCATCACTTCATCCTATCTTCTCTCTCTCTTCCTTCTCCCTTCTCTTCCAAGCAACCAAAGGAGAACCCAATGTCCAAGCTCTCCATGAGAAGAGCTTGGTGTGGCCCATCTTCCTACGCCCACATCTTTCATCCTAACCCTCCAAACTCCATCATCCTCCGTCAAAAGAAAAGTCAAGGAGCTAGGGATTCCATCGGGACAAGAAGATCAAAAGGTGGGTGATCTTGGATCTACATTTTAGTCATTTTATTCTATTTCAGTTTTGGGATTTAAGGGACTACATGTAGTGGGACCCACCTTGATGTATGCTTTGTATTAAAGAGGGGCCCATAGTGGCGGGGCCCCTCCGTCATCACGATCTATCTCTTCCTCTCTTTCCCTCTCCCTCTTTCCCTATGAATAATGGCCCACCTCGATGGGTGTATCATCCATCACCGTCTATCCATTGGACAGGACCCACCTGATGTGTGGATGGATAAAACACAACATCAGCTTCCTCCAAAGCTCGTGTGGACCCACCTCAGATGTATGCATTCCATACATGTTGGGCCCACCTTATATCCAACTGTCCTGTCGTTTGATAGTAGTGGACGCTACCATGACGTATGTGTGCATCTAGTGTCCAGACATGGATGGACACTGGATGATGTCTTTGCAAAGGCAAATTAAAATAAAAAAATAAATATAAATATATATTTGTAACACTCCGGATTTTGGCCAACCTGGGATTAGACGTCCTTAGGCAATGGGTCAACTAAAACACCTGGAAAATCGCTCAGAACCCAATTTCATAGCCAAAGAAATCACTTAGGGTTAATTCCTTTAGAAACTAAGCATAAGTTAGCTAGCGCAACGCTAGAATAGCTGGAAAATAGTCCCTGATCACTTTAAATACGTTCTACAAGACCCAAAACTTATAGAATCCATGGTGCTATAATACTCTAAAACCTCGGATCAAACTCTAAGCCGGTTTGTTCTCTGGACCACTTTGAAACTTTGTATTAGATCTAGACCGTGCGTCGAAAGTCCGATACCTACTATCTTAGACCGTTAGAACCGCCTAGCTGGACTTGAAAATCCTTTCAAAAATCATGTCCAACCGACATACACAGGCTATTTCATTGAGCCTGGACTGAAGAGAGTGAGAATAGGGTTAGATTTGGAATTTGAAATTCAAATCTGGCACACGACTTGACGCGTTATTATTAAGCGTTCTGACCGTTAGATTTCAGCCAAATTACACCCTCGGATCAGGAAAAATTTCTATTTCATATCATGAGACTTGTAGACCTGATCTACGTGCGGTGATCGCTGAACTGAAACTGGACTGCCACGTGCGATCTACGAACATTGATGGTCTGAAAATGGGATGTGAGCGACATCCGACATGTACGAACTTAAGTCCGATCGCGTTCGGCCAGGGGACCACCAGAAATGTTCTTTTTGACCGAAACAGCCCCGATTTGGATATACCTTAAGTATACTTTGTTCCCAAGCCTGTTTTGGGCACATTTGGGCTTATAAAAGGGGTTGAAACCCTCACTCCTCTCTCCCATCCGAATTTGGAAAAAGCCCTTGTTTGAGAGAGAGAAAAGGTGAGAGATTGTGAGAGAAAGTGGAGGAGAATTTCCTATTGCTGGTGCTACCTCCTACATGTGATTAAGCAACACGCTTCAATCACTTTGCCGATGATTTCTCCACTTTTCTAGGTAAGAAAATATCCTAATTAGTTGCTAATTTGTTGATCCTTAGTTTCCATAGCCTGGTAGCTGATGGATCTTGTAAATCAGGTTGCCTAGTCACCGTAGACGAAGCGTATACGCTCTGTTCGAATCGATACACTTCTAGGAGATAAGGTGCGGATATTAGACGCTTTGATTGACTGTTTTCAATGCTTTCAATGTCGTTTAATAGTAGATTATCGACGGCAACACCGTTTGACATGTACAATATGCTACCCGTTTCCTGTTTCGTAAGCAGACGAAGAATATGAGATTTAGGGCATTTTAGTCATTTGTAGGAAATACTGTTTTCATCCATAATTTGCTGATGTGATTGACATGGCTTCTTGTCGCATTAGAATACTAGGAATGCGTGCATAATTAGTTTGGCGAAGAGATTCGCCTAAATGGGTCGACATACTATATGTAGACTTAAGTGTGTAGTTTAAGTGTTTGTATAAATGCTTGTATTAGTATGTATTGAATTTAATGGTGTTATGAATTAGTTTGAGATTGATTTCTCAATTAATATGCTGATGTAGATGATTCCCTACATGTTAGCTATATGCATGATTTCATTATATGTATGCAATGCATGCGTTGGAAGATTTACTTAAGTTGTATGTTATAACATGTGTTAACATGCTCACATTGTTGTATTTCATTTCCAATACTCTCGTATGATTGTTGATGTGATTCCATAATTGTTTGGGACTATACTTAGTCCAGGCAGTCGGCAACCGAACAAATTCGTGGTTGGCTTATCTTTGCCACGAACGACCCGTCGATGAATGCGAGCCGTGTTCTGGAGTTGGCGGCAGTGGTTAGGCCACACGATGTGTTTTACGCACTTCATGTCGTTCGACTTGAGATGCGATCGTGCTAGTCGAGCCCGTCAAGTAACCCGACTGGCCGTTGTATGTTCACCCTATATGAGTCATAACTGCTTGAACCTAGGGTACTGAACTTACCATTGTAAACCCTGTCAACCATGGTGCCTTGATCCACGAAGACTCATGAGCCGGGCATGGTGGTATGGGACACCGTGGTCGAGCTGCCGGCCTACGCTGGGGCCACAAACCTCCCCATAGTGACCAGTGAGCACCTATGACTGGTGAGCAGATTATGGTGGTATGAGACACTATATTCTTGCTGTCAGCCTACATTGATAAGGTGATGGGAGAGCGGTGCAACGAGTGCGAGCAACAGCCCTGGCAGCCCTTTGTAGTGACCGCGAGCGTATTCTGAGTCTACGGGAGGCGACGACCTTTCTGTAGTAGTGAGAGTACAGTAGGCCTGTATTGATAAGGTGATGGGGGAGCGGTGCAACGAGCGCCAGCAACAGCCCTGGCAGCCCTTGCAGCGACCTACAAAATATACATCGTATGAGATTACTAGGAGTGACGACCCTAGACAGGATCTGTGTTGGGATTGATATAAGGGAAGTACCTTAGTTTCCCAATCCTGCTGTTTAAATGGACTAATAATAACTCGGCAATCATATCACCATCACATTGCATGTGCCTGGAAGATGTGGAGCACTGAGCGGTACGCAAGCATGCCGTGGGCGTAAGATGGTGCCGTATGAGGGAGAACGTCAGTGAGGGCATCCATCATGTCATGTCATATTTCATTAACAACAGTATTAGGATTGTTTGATTTACAGATTTACTATTATTGCATGATTGATTTGATAACATGCTAATCTCTGCTATCTTATCCCACTGAGTTGATCACTCACTCCCACGTTACGGGACGGTGTTTCCGGACACCCACCAGTCCCTACTGTGATTGCAGATGATGCCGCGGCCTGCGAGGCAGAGATGGACTTGATGATGAGGAGGAGGATCTCTCCTTTATGCTTGTTCTGATTGACGGGATTACAGGGAGGTTGATTAGATGCCTTGACACTTGTCATTTTATATTTTTAGTGCACTCATGTATATTCATTTTGTCTACTTTTGGAGTATATATGTATGTATATAACCTGGTAACATGTTCACACTCTGGAGACATACAACAGTTTTTTATATGTTATACATACTATCACAGTCTTCCGCTTGCTAATTTAACGGTCTCCAGAGTATGATATGATGTTTTGGATTAATCCTACTCATGTTTAATGCATTAACACAGACAACATTCAATCATACACATTTATGTTGCATAAGTGATGTTCTGGAACTCGGGAGTGGAGTTTTTACTCGACCCCCCGATTTTTGGGATGTTACAATATTATAATAATATATACATACATATATTTATATCAGGTGTGGGGCACGTGTGTGGAGCCTCACCACGATATATATGGTTAACTAATGCGGTCCTGTCCACATGTGTGGACCCCACCATGATGTATATGTTACATCTATACCATCCGTCCATTTTTAGCAGCCGTGGGACCCACTCCACACGTGTTGCACGTGTGGAGGTGGGACCCACATCGATGTACGCATTCTAGATCCACGCTGTCTATTGTAAGGACGGTGGATCACAGCAGCAAAGATGTTGTACTACGACAGCAAGTTTTGTGGACGTGGTCCACATGATGTTGTATTTCATCCATGCCCTCCATCTACAAGGCCCACCATCATGCACGTGTGCAAAATCCACGCTGTCCATTTGTGAGGGACGCACCGTGACGTAGGTGTTTTGTCACCATGGTGTAGGCCACGTGTGTGGGACCTATATATGCTACACCCCGTCCATCCACTTGGCTGTGTGCCAGCAGCCGCAGCTACTGCTTTGACACAGCAAGCTCCATGGGTCCCACTATAGCTGACGTCACTAAGTTCCATGGGACCCACCTTGATTTATATATTCTAACCACACTGTCCATTGGGTAGGATGGTGGGACCCCACCATTTTGTATGTGTTTTATAATGTTGTCCGTCCATTTGGACGCATGGGGCCCACCCTACATGTGAGATACGTGTGGGCAGGTGGGACCCCACCTTGATGTATCTGTCCTAAATCCCAGCCATCCATCTATTTCTCCACACCGTCAGCATCTGGATGGTGGGACCCATCTAGACATGGATTTCATCCGGGTCGTCCATCCATGGGTCCCACGTGGGACTCCATGATGTATGCATTCCAACCCTGCTGTCCGTCCATGCGTCCCACATGGGGACTACCATGATGTATGGGTTTCATATTCATACCGTTCAGCCCAAAGTGGGGCCCACCTTGCTGATGTGTATATCCACACAGTCCATCTGACGTGGGGCCCACACACATGATGGATATGTTTTATTCACACTGTTCACCATCCAACAATGGACGGTGGAGCCCTCTAATGTAAGTATTTTACCCACTCTGTCCAGTCCAGGGGGCGTGGACCCCATCTTGATGCATGTATTTCATACACACCGTCCATGTAAGGATAGTGGGACCCACCCTTGGTGTTTTGTTAATCCAACCGTCGATTGCAAGGACGTTACCAGGTGCTGCATGGACCCACCATGATTTATGTATTTTGTCAACACTGTCCATCCAGGCCATCCATCTGGACGGTGGCCTGACCATCAAACCTGCTGTATAGCTGTCGCCCCTTGGTCGACAATAAATTTCTGTGGGACCCACCTCTGATGTACTTTCCATCCACGCCACCCATCTATATTCCATCAGCACGTTCTGTGGGCCAATCATGGGGCATGTATATGTTCAGACCGTCCATCCATTGGATGTGGACCACACCATGGCAGCAAGTGGGGCCCACTTTGAGTTGGTGTGCTTTTTATTCACAACCGTCTATACACATGGATAGTGTTATGGGACGCACCCTGATTGTTTGAAGCCTGCCTTGATGAATGTGTTGTATTCACACCATCTGTCCATTTTGATGGATGTATGACCCACCTTGATGTATTTTGTGGCCCATCCATCTGGCTTACCTTGATGTATCTTATGGCTCACTTGAGAGGCTCAGTTTAATATACTTGTGACCCATCTGTGAAGCCCACCTTGATATATTTGCGGCCCGTTTGATGAGGCCCGACTTGATGAACACGAGCCCCATTATGATGTGTATTAGGCCCTTATCGTGTGGCCCATTGTGACGTGTATTAGGCCCATAACGTTGGCCCATTTTATACATACAAGACCCATGTGTAGGGTCCACCTATTGTGTATTCGAGGCCTATGGGTTGTGGCCCATTGTGATGTATGTGTGGCCATTACGTTGTGTATGAATCCCTTATAAGGGTCACTCCTTAGGAGCAATGTTGGTTAGATGTCCACATTGGTGGGCAATGATGGTTAGATGTCCTCATTGTGACCCTTCCTAAGGCCTTGTTAGGCCCATTCTTACCGATTATCGATTTCGATTGACGTGACCGATTTGTCGATTCTGATTATCTATCGATTCCAATTGTCACGACTGATTACCGATTTCGATTGACATAACCTATTTACCGATTCTGATTATCGATCGATTCTGATTGTCACGATCGATTGTCGATTCTGATTGACGTGACCGATTTGTTGATTCTGATTATCGATCAATTTCGATTATCACGATCGATTGTCGATTTCGATTAATGTGACTGATTTGCCAATTTTAATTATCGATCGATTCCGATTGTCACGACAGATTTGTCGATTCTGATTATTGATCAATTCCGATTATCACGACCGATTGGCAATTCTAATTGATGTGACCAATTTATCGATTCTGATTATCGATCGATTCCGATTATCATTACCGATTGCCGATTCTGATTGACGTGACCGATTTACCAATTTCGATTGACGTAGCCGATTTGCCTATTCTGATTATCGATCGATTTCGATTGTCATGACCGATTGCTGATTCCGATTGACGTGACCGATTTACCGATTCTCATTATTGATCGATTTCGACTGTCACGACCAATTGCCGATTCCGATTGACGTGACTGATTTGTCGATTCCAATTAACGTGACCGATTTATCAATTTTGATTATCGATCGATTCTGATTGTCACGACCAATTGCCGATTTCGATTGACATGACCGATTTATTAATTCTAATTATTGATCAATCCTGATTGTCATGCCCAAGTATCGAGGCCGATTGTATATACTGATTTCGATTGTTGAGGTTGATTTCGATTGCTAAGGCCGATTGTCGAGACGTATATGATATATATGCGACCCATAGTTAAGGCCCATTATGATGTTTTCGTGGCCTATGGGCAAGGCCCATTGTGATATGTAATAAGCCCATGAGGCATTGCCCATTTGATGTATTCGATGACTAGATACGTGGCCCATTTGAAGCATATGAGACCCATGTGTAGGGCCCACATGTCATGTATTTGAGTCCCATGGGCAGGGCCCACCCGTTGTGTATATATGGCCCTTGGGTAAGGCCCCTTGTGTTGTATATTAGGCCTTTGTGTGAGGCCATGGGCCCATTATATGTTTGGCTCTGTGTGGGTCATTCCTTAGAGGGCAATGTTGGTTAAATGTCCACATTGTCGAGGCCGATTGTTGATGTCGGTTATTGATACTTCACACTCCAGCTTAGTCATTTCATTCGTATCGCATATTGCATTGCATCCTCAGCACATGGTATTTGACTTTACTATCTCTGCATTACATAGCTGATCTACATTGCTTCATCAGTATAGGATATTGGTTTATTATATTTTTGCATCACATAGCTTGGATAAGGCTGATGGTATTTATGGGTCCATTAAGGCTGATGGTATTTATGGGTCCATCAGCATGTTTTCGCATTACTTCGATATCGTATGATTTATGAACTTGCCAGTATTTCTGATATTGTATGATTTTTGGGCTTGTCAGTATTTTCGCTTACTCTAATTACTCTGATATTGCTTACTTGGCACTTACTTTGTGCACACACTTTCACCACCCACTAAGCTTTTTATAAGCTTTTGCACGATAGATGCGTGCAGGTGGCGTTAGAGTGCAGCAGTGTTAAGCTTGGAGCATGCAGTGGACCTCTGGAGCTTTGACTTTGTTAATTGTATTTCTCTTTCAACACTGTATTCAAATGTTTATATTAGTGGATATGTGATGATGATGTTGCCTTTGTGATTTGGGTAAACTTTGGGTTATGCTCATTACGAGTTAAATGTAAGTTGGAAAAAAAATCCTCCTCGCAGGATCCTAGGATCGAAATCTGGCGTATGGACGTTGGGATCCGAGAATGGGATACTATGGAGATTGTCGGCACCGGATTCGGCGATCAGGAATTTTGTGAGTCCGATCTCTGGGTTTAGGTCGTGACAATAACTCCATGACAAAATCAAAAACCTTAACAAGAAGTGTCTCCAGAACATATAGGACTGTGTAAAGGTCTACCAAGAGATGATTAAGTTCAACAATCCATGTAAGGATGAGATGATCATCATCCACATGAACTTGTGCCACCAACTTTTGATTCTCTATAGTGAACCTACCAATCAAATGATGCATAACAAGATTCTCTACACAGCCCATTAGGCCATGAGGGAGCTGCAGATTTTAGAGGGTCATTTAGTAGAGAAGGGTTTCTGCCATACCCCGGTAAAAATTCCCTAATACAATTCTTGATGCCGGGTCACAACGCCCGTCATCTCTTCCCCACTCACTACTTCGAAATAGTGCACTAAGGAATCTTTATGAGGAACGGATGAGTTCAAGACTCGAGGTTTCTTGTATTTCCAAAACTATTACAACGCGTGGGCCAGAGCCATAATCAAGAAGCACTCGAAAGTTCTAATTAAAATCAACCACCTAAATGCGATTGAAGTCACCTTTGATTATTTTTCTAAAGATGCGATTATCTTCAAGGGCTTCCTCAACTATTGGTGCTCGTTAACTAACTCATTTCACCTACCTTTCGGTGAATTCAACATCACACTATGGGACTGTAACGCCTGTGAAAAATCCATACTTGGACTCGAGTACCAACTCGACCCGAAATTGCGTAGAATTAATTCCTTTAGAAAATAAGTCTAAGTTAGCTAGCACAACGCTGGAGTAGCTGGGAAATAGTCCCTGATCACTTTAAATACGTTCTACAAGACCCAAATCGAGTAAAACCAATGACTCTATAATGCTCTATAACCTCGGATCAAACTTTAAGCAGGTTTGTTCTCTGGACCACTTTGAATCTTTGTATTAGATCTAGACTGCGCGTCGAAAGTCCGATACCTCCTATCTTAGACTGTTAGAACCGCCTAGCTGGACTTGACAATCATTTCGAAAATCAAGTCCAACCGATAATCACAGGCTATTTCATTGAGCCCGGACTGAAAAGAGTGCGAATAGGGACAGATTTGGAATATGAAATTCAAATCTGGCACACGACTTGACGTGTCAGTATTAAGCGTTCTGACCGTCAGAATTCAGCCAGATTACACCCTCGGATCAGGAAAAATTTCTATTTCACATCATAGGACTTGCAGCCCTGATCTACGTGCGGTGACCGCTGAACTGAAACTGGTCCGCCACGTGCGATCTGCGAACCCTGCCGGACTGAAAACTTAATACGTGCTAGATCTGGTACGCATGAGCTTAAGTCCGATCGCATTCGGCCAGGGGACCACCAGAAAGCATCTTTTGGACCGAAACAGCCCCGATTCGGCTATGCACTAAGTGAACTTTGTACCGGAGCCTGTTTTGGGCATTTTTAAGTCTATAAAAGGGGTTGAAACCCTCACTCCTCTCTCCCATCCGAATTTGAGAGAAACCCTAATTTGGGAGAGGAAAAAGGTGAGAGTTTGTGAGAGAGAGTAAGAGAGATTTTTCCCGTCTTCGTGTCGCCTGTTGCACGTGCTGTAGCAACACCTTCTGATTACCAAGCCGGTGATTCTTCCGCATTTTCAGGTAAGAAATAACCCTAGAAGTTGCTAATTTGAGGTTCACTAGTATTCATAGCATGTTAGCTGACTTATCTTGTAAATTAGGTTCTCTTATCGCCGTAGACGAAGCGTATACGCTCCGTTCGAAACGACACGTCTATAAGAGATAAGGTGAGGATTTTAGTCGCTTTGATTGACGGTTTCTAACGCTTTCAATGTCGTTTAATAGTAGATTATCGACGGCATCGCCGTTTGACATGTACAACATGCTGTCCGTTTCCTGTTTCGTAAATCAAAGAAGAATATGAGATTTAGGGCATTTTAGTCATTTGTAGGAAGTGCTGATTTCATTCATATTTTGCTGATGTGATTGACATGATTTGTTGTCGCATTAGAATGTTAGGAATGCGTGCATAATTAGTTTGGCGAAGAGATTCGCCTAAATGCGCACTTCGAGTCGACATACTATATGTAGACTTAAGTGTGTAGTGTGTGTGTTTGTATAAATGCTTGTATTAGTATGCATTGAATTAAATGATGCTATGAATTAGTTTGAGACTGATTTCTCAATTAATATGCTAACATAAATGATTTCCTACGTGTTGACTATATGCAGGATTTCATTATATGCATGAAATGTACGTGTTTGAAGACTTGCTTAAGTTGTATGTTATAACATGTGTTAACATGCTCACATGGTTGCATTTCAATTCCAATACTCTCATATGATTTGCTGATGTGATTCCATAAATGTTTGGGACTATACTTAGTCCAGGCAGTCGGTAACCAAGCGAATTCGTGGCTGGCTGGTCTTGGCCATGAACGACGCGTCGATGAACGCGAGCCGTGTTTGGAGTTGGCGGCAGTGGTTAGGCCACGCGAAGTGTTTTACGCACTTCATGTCGTTCGACTTGAGATGCGATCGCGCTAGTCGAGCCCGTCAAGTAACCTGACTGGCCGATGTATGTTCACCCTGCATGAGTCATAACTGTTTGAACCTAGGGTACTGAACTTACCATTGTAAACCCTGTTAACCATGGTACCTTGATCCACGAAGACTCATGAGCCGGGCATGGTGGTATGGGACACCGTGGTCGAGCTGTCGGCCTACGCTGGGGCCACAAACCTCCCTGTAGTGACCAGTGAGCACCAGTCTCGTGAGCAGATTATGGTGGTATGGGACACTATATTCTAGCTGTCGGCCTACACTGATCAGGCGACGAGTCCTTTGTAGTGACCGCGAGCGTATTCTGAGTCTACGGGAGGCGACGACCTTTCAGTAGCAGTAGAGTACAGTAGGCCTGTATTGATAAGGTGATGGGGGAGCGGTACAACGAGTACGAGCAACAGCCCTGGCCGCCCTTGCAGCGACCTACAAAATATACATCGTATGAGATTATTAGGAGTGACGACCCTAGACAGGATCTGTGTTGGGATTGATATAAGGGAAGTACCTTAGTTTCCCAATCCTGCTGTTTGAATGGACTAATAACAACTCGAAAATCATATCACCATAACATTGCATGTGCCTGGAAGATGTGGAGCACTTAAGGGAGTGTGCATGCAGCGGTCGTAAGATGGTGCCGTATGAGGGAGATCTTCGGTGAGGGCATACATCACGTCATGTCATACTGCATTAACAACAGTATTAGGATTGTCTGATTTACTGCTTTACTATTATCGCATGATTGATTTGTGAACATGGTAATCTTTGCTCTATGATTCCACTGAGTTGATCACTCACTCCCACGTTACGGGATGGTGTTTGCAACACCCACCAGACCCTGTTGTAGATGCAGGTGATGCTGAGATCCAGGAGGCAGAGCCAGACTTTGACGAGGACCAGGATGAGTTCTCGTACATGCAGTACCATGATGGCTATGCTTAGGTGACCTGGGTTGATGGGACTCCAGTGGGACTATTTTGAACATTTGATTTTGTTCATGTATATGTATATGAGACTCAGAGATATATTCATACTTTAATGACAGTTAAGATCTACTTTGTTTTTCCATACAGTGATATATATATCCTTTAGTCTTCCGCTTGCTTTTATCACTGGATCTGGAGTATGAATTGCAGTTTTGGTATACTTTTACTCATGTGAATGCTTTAACTCAGACAACATTAAATCATAATCATTTTTGTTGCATAAGTGACGGTCTGGAACTTGGGAGTTGAGTTTATACATGACCCCCGATTTTCAGGGTGTTACAGGGACCTGCACAAGTTGGCGGGTCTTCTAATAATAGGCCGTTTCTTCGACGAGTATGTGCCTACAAACAAGGAGTTCATGAATTTTTTTTCCCATCAACCATCAACAAAAAGTCTCAGAGATCACCATTGAACTTTCAAAGAAATGGCAAAATTCCCTGATATCAACAAAGTCTTGCACCTCACTTGGCTCACTCATTTCACCAAGGATTTGCGGTAGGTCTTTTATCTCCTCTTGATCTGCTTAAATCTTTTACATATTTCATCATCAACTTTTTAATAACCATATTACTCTTTTTGGCTTTGGAGCTTTACGGGAAACCACTCACAAGAACTTGACGGCCTTTGGCAGAAGATTAAGGGTCCTGCTAAGTACAATGCTTCCAGTGAACTAACTGCCTTTTTAGCCTACTGGCTCAACCGCGTGGTGCTCCCTAGCTTGAAGTTGGCTAATGCCATCAGACCCAACTCCATTTGTGGTCACAGGAGCAATGACGAAGGGCAAAAAGTACTCCTTGGCTCCCTCAGCCCTCTGTTCACTGTACCGTGCCTTCGGTGACATAACGACACACTACAGAAGCCCGACAATCTGAGCGTTGTCGGCCCATACACCTTGGCATTACTTCACAGGGTGGCTTGGTGTATACTTCCCTTAAACTTATGATGAACTGAAGAAGGCGTATGTGAACCCAGATCCTCTTCCACTCTGGCATTGTCAAAGGCGTAAGATGATTAAGAAGACATGACTGAGTCGTGGACAAGATTGAGAGAATGGAATCCATTTCCTTCTTTCAGTTCCCTATCTCCAACGTTCCTGAAGACCAAGAAGCTATTGATGACAACTCACTTTCCCCGAGTGAGTGCATATTCTTTATCTACATCCGATCTAGTAGCCTCCCTTTGATAGAGGGTAACGAGTTTTGGTGCGAACTTTACTATCCTAGTAGGTTCGCTTGCCAATTCAACTATTAACAAACGATCCTAAAAGACTACGGTGATGTTACTAAAATCATGATGAGTTATGGTGTCGGGCCATACAACTGGGCACTAATATGGAAATAACTTTTGATCATGTGCACGAGGTCATGCTTCATACTATCAGTCTATCATCACTCGGTCTAGTCTTCTTACTATTAGATGTGATGGTGGGTCCATCAATTCTTTTTAAAATGCCATTGCCATTCGGTGAAGTATCCCATCTGAATTGCTCCACCGAGATTAAGGAACTACATTTTTAACGTGTGTTCGGGTTCTTCGTTCATCTCTCACAATTTTAACAGGTGTAACACTTTGGGTAAGTCACCAATTATTGTTTATCTCATTCATTTTCCACTGTAATATATTATTTCCCATACACCCAAATGCTTGCATTTATTTTAATTATTGGTTGATCCTACTCTGTGTATTCTCTATACCTTGACATATTAAAAGATCTCAGCTCATTACAAACTAAGGATTGATCTTAATTTTTTCTTTACGTTCAAGGTATCACTGATTCCTCAATCATGACTGGCGTTGAGTGCATCATTTCAGTGATCATGGTTATAGCTATGACCCTAATGTCGCTAGGGCATACAGTAACCATGTCATACAATGCGAAATGCATGAATTACAATATTCGGTCATGCAGTAATCTTGCGCGTATCGTGCGCTCATATGGGCAACACTTCCTAACAAGGAGCCCCTAAACAATCTATCCAAAGGCATATGCTATGATCAGTCACTTCTCATATCAAGCATACATATGATGCGTATGATCATGAATCATGAAACTATACTAAACATGTTATAGGGTGATGGGTGCTGTTCAAACGAAGATGGGCCTAATAATGGGCCCTAGGGAGAATTATAATGCGAATATTTAACCAACATTATTCTTACAATGTGGACGTCAAACCAACATTGCTCTCAAGGCACGATCGTCATAAACATCATTACACAAACCATAGTAGAGTCACACATTGTAATGGACTTGTGTACATCTAATTGGGCCTCAACCCATGGGCCTTAGATGCAACAAATGGGCGGCATAACATAGGCCTTATGTATATCAGGTTGGCCTCAATGGATGGGCCATAACTACATCAAGATGGGCCTAATCATATGAGCCTCATATATATCAAGGTGGGCCATAACAACGGGCCTCGTATATCATATTGGCCTAACCAACTGGGCCCCAAGTACATCACATCGGGCCTAGTCAAATGGGCCGAGTCACATGGGTCAAATATATATCAAATCGGATCCACCCTCATGTATTTTTGAGATACGACCTATTCAAAGTTAACATAGAGATAGATGAAATGAAAGCAAATATCAACTCACTTGGAAACTAATGCTACCCTTAGAAGTTGAGCGGTAGATGTCACGGTCCACTATTTAAATGGTGGGGTCTATTTGAACTTTAGATATGATTCACTCATTTTCCCCTGTCATAAAATGATCTCATAAATGGTTGGACGGTATAGATGCAACACATGCATCATGGTGGGCCCCACTATCCAAACCATAGATGTTGTAGATAAGACACATACATCATGGCTGGGATCCACCATTCATGGGCTAGATGGTGGATGCAGCGCATCCTCAAGGTGGTCCCACCAACAAAATAGATGGATGACATGTGTAAAACACATACATCATGTGGGACCTACTGACGTTAACAAAAAGTCATTGTTCTAGGTGCAACCTTGCTACCTTTTTCTTTTTCTTTTTCTTTTTCTTAAAACAAAACAGAGGTGGGTCCCGCGTAGGACCCATCATCTTACATATATATATATATAACATGTATACATGTAATATGTGCTGACGTCCAAGCCATTGGACAGTCTGGACAGTCACACGCATTAAGGAGGGCCCCACATGTGGGGTGTGTCCCACCTTCATATGGACGGTGGACACAATACATACATCACGGTGGGGGCTATCTTATAAGGATGTACGGCATGGATGGGTTCCATGGACCCCACCGTTTGTTCCCACTTCAGTGACAGCCACCTGCACTAGGGAATCATACCATGACCTCAGCGTTGGAATGAGGTATCCTTCACACAGCTTGTCATGTGAGCTAGGGAGCTGGGTGGGTCCCACATGGGCGTGATTCCATCGTTTATAAACGGTGGATGGTTTGGATAAAACACATAGATTGATGTGGCCCACCAAAATGGATGGGTAACATGGGTGGGTCCCGTGGACCCCTCTGTCAGTAAACACTCCATGCCAGTACACACTCCATGTCAGCCACCTTCATAGGGATCGATACCAAGACCTCGAGTGTTGAAATGAGGCATCTTTCACTCGGTCTACCACCTGAGCTATGGACTAGATGGGTCCCACTTCAGGTCACACTTCACTGGTAGCCACACCCACTATTAGCCACATCAAGGTGGGCTCCCTATGGACAGTTGGGATGACCTATAAACATCATGGTGTGTCCCATATGGGTAGGGTCCATCGATAGATGGCTTGGATGCACACATCATGGTGGTCCACACACCTTATCATCATCATTACCATACAAGAGGAAAAAGAGAGGGAAAAAAAAAAAGGGAAAAGAAAGATCAGATGGTGGTGGAGGGACCCCGCCACAATGGGCCCTTCATGATCACAATACATTCATAAAAATGGATCCCATCACAAGTGAGCCTTGTAATAGCAAATCAACAGTGGATCACCCACCTTAGATCTTTTCTTCTTGGCTCCAATGGCTTCTTTGCTCCTTAGCTTCAATCCTAATGGAAGATGATAGGGTTTGGATGGTTGAGATAAGAGATGAGAGGGTAGGAAGTGGGCCACACTAGAATCTCTTCATGAGAGCTTGGGAAGCTCATACGTGGGATATTTTTTTGTTGCTTGAAAATGAGTTTGAAAATGAGAGAGAGACTTGTAAAGGGAGAGAGAGAGATGGGTGGTGGAGTGATGGATGTGGTGAGTGATGGGTGTAAGAACTTTTTGACTTTTGGGTTGTTTGGTGTACGAAAAGTATGGGTTCGTAAGAAACTTTTTGACTTTGGGGGTTACCTGGGAAAGGGTGAGAGGTGATGTGTACTTGGCATGATGGGATTGATTGGTTGATTGATTGATGTAACATATTGTAGAGATTCTTTCGTAATTCGCACATGCATTATTTTTCTCACACCAAACGCTGGCCCACATCTCTTGGCCAGAGTATTGGATCGGTGTGCAAGACATGGCATCAGAATCGCGGCGATGGCACAGTCGCAATGTAAGGCCCGTATCCTAGTCCATACTGTTCTGTCAACTCCCGCGATCCTTCCCGTCAAATTTCGACAACCTGCGACCTATAATCAACGTTTGCGCATGACCCTAAGTCGTATCTTGTAGATCTGAGTCAGTTCAACCCGAGACTTGTACCCTAACAACCACGCCGTCGCCACAGTTCTAATGCCGTAACTCTGCGCCGATCCAATACCCTTGTCAGGAAATGTGGGCCAGCGTTCGGTGCGAGAAAAATGCCGCGCGTATAAATTCTGAGAGAATCTCTATGCCTTGTCACATCAATCAATCAATCCCATCATGTCAAGTGCATGTCAAGTACACATCACCTTTCACCCATTCCCAAGCAACCACAAAAGTCAAAAAGTTCTTGCAAAGCCTATACTTTTCTTACATCATTTGCCACAAATGTCAAAAAGTCTCTTACACCCATCACTCACCATATCCATCACTCCATCACTCATCACTCTCTCTCCCTTTACAATTCTCTCTCTCCTTCAATTTTTAATTCACTTTCCCAAGTAAGAGAGCTTCACACGTCCAAGCTTCTCTAACTCTCCTAAGCAACAAGTGTGGCCCACCTTTCCTATCCCCTCATCTCTCATCTCAACCATCCAAACCTCATCTCCTCCGTTGGAATCGAAGCTAAGGAGCAAAGGAAGCCAGGGGAGCAAGAAGATCGAATGGTGGGGTGCTTCTATAGGCTTAGATTTCATTTTTGATGATTGATCAAGTAAGGCCTACCGATCAATGGTGTGGATCTCACTTGAGACCCTAAGATGTGGCATATGGCCCACCTTGATTATCAATATCATTCCATGATGAGGCCATTCTCCATGGACCCTATCATGATGTTTATTTTTCTTGCATGAAAGAGGTCATTTAGACCGTCCATTTTGGGTGGAGCAGGGATCTCCACCGTTGATCCTTATTTTGATGGGCCCACATGTATTGGGACCCATTTGATATATGATTTCTTGCAAGGGAGGGCTCATAGTGGCGGAGCCCTCCATCACACGCGTGTCCCACTCTCTTTCTCTGTCTCTCCCTCTCTTTTTTTTTTATTTTCTTTTCATGAGATGGTGATGTGGTTGTGTGGTCCATCAGGATGGACCCCACCATAAGGCATGTATTTTATCCCAAGCCATCCATAGGTGGGGCCCACTTTATAAGTGTGATACCCACACCAATCCACCATTTGGTGGCCCACCTAAACAGGACCCACCTTATGTGTGTGTTAAGCCCAGACCGTCCAGCATCCAGGGACGCTGGACGTGCAGGAAAACACAAATATTGGCTTGGTTCCAAGTTAATGGGGGTGGCCCACTTGTGTAGGCCCCATCTTGATGTATGTTTTCAATCCATACCATTCATTCCACTCCCTAGCTCATTTTAGACGTTGAGCTGAAAAATGGATTCAATCTAACGTTTGGGCCGGCCATAGCATAGTAAACGGTGGTTTTCACCGTTAAATATCCTCCTGTCGCTTCTATACCCCAAAATATATTGAACATTGGGCTTGTTTGGCTTGTCTTAAGATATGGGGACCAAAGGCAGAGCTGGGTTCTTCCAATGCGGGTCCCACATGTGAAAAACCCCACAAGAACCCTTTTAAAAAAAATAAAAAATAAAAAAACACAACACAACATTGCTGCTACTGCTTTCAGCGGCACAGGCAGCGCCTGTTGGCTACTGGCGGGCGGACGAGCAGGGACCCACGACTCCAGCCGTGGGTCCCACCTTGATGTTTATTTGTCATCTAACCCATTCACGAGGTGGGCCACTCCCAGTAGTGGGCCCCCTCCAAATTTTAGCCCCATCAACAGCTCAGGTGGCCCACATCATAAGAAACAGTGAGATTGAACGTATACCATTGAAACTTTTTTCTGGGCCACAGAAGTTTTGGATCAAGATGAAATTTATTTATTTTTTTTTCCTATTCAGCCAGGTATGTGTGACCTTATCAACGAATTGGATGGCATATAGACATGATGGCAGGCCCCACATGGGAGCCCACAGTGACGTACATGTTTTATTCCCACCGTTCAGCAGACGGTGAAGCCCACAATTATATATGTGTTTATCCACACTGTCCACTATTTGGACAGTGGGACCCACCATGATGCATATGTTGCATCCAAGCTGTATATCCATCCATTTTGAAAGATCATTTTATGGCATGATCAAAAAGAAAGGATGAGTCAAATCCACTCATCTGGTGGGACCACCATGATTTATGTGTTTTATCTGTACCGTCCACACTGGACTGTGAGTGTATGTGTTATATGTATATATTATATTATATTATATATAATATTATATATATATATACTATATTATATATAATATACATGATGGTGGGCCTTCATGTGGACCCCCACCATGATGCATGTGTTGCATACAATCTGTCCAACCATTTTGAAAGCTTGTTTTAGGACTTGCGGCTAAAAATAAGATAGATCTATAGTTCAAATGGACCCCACCTTGGTATGTGGATGAGGCTCATCTTGACTTATTTGTGGTCATCCGTTGAGGCCCACTTGGTATATATATAAGGCCCAAGTGATTAGGCCCATCTCGTTATATTTATGGCCCATTGTTGAGGCTCACCTTGATGTGTATGAGGGCCCATTATTGAGGCCTACCGTCATGTGTATGAGGCCTGTTGTTGAGGCCACCTTGACATATATGAGGACCATGTGATTAGGCCCATTTTGATGTATTCTAGGGCCCATGGGTTGAGGCCCATTGTGATGTATAACGGCCCGTGGGTTGAGACCCACTATGATGTGTATAGGGCCCATGGGTTGAGGCCCGATGTGATGTATTAGGGCTCATGGGTTGAGACCCATTGTGATGTATAACAGCCCGTGGGTTGAGACCCACTGTGATGTGTATAGGTCTCATGGATAGAGGCTCATTGTGATGTATAAAGGCCCGTGGGTTGAGGCCCACTGTGATGCGTATAAGGCCCATGGGTTATAGCCCATTGCAATGTACATAAGGCCCATTGGTGCGGTCCATTGATGCGGCCCACTTGATGAATATAAGGCCCATGTGATGCGGCCCATTTGATGTATCTAAGGTCCATGGGTCGAGGCCCAATGGGATGTACCTAAGGTCTATTGTAATGTGTGATTCCTCTATGGTTTGTGTAATGATGTTTATGGCGGGGTGTGCCTTGGGAGTAATGTTGGTTTGACGTCCATAGTGTAAGAATAATGTTGGTTAAATGTCCGCATTATGACTCTCCTAGGGCCCATTGATAGGTCCATACTTATTGTGTGTAGGCCGTCTAGGCCCATCTTCGTTGTGAGAGTAGTTCATCACCTTATAACATGCTTAGTGTAACTCCATGATTCATGCCCATATGCATCATATGTATGCCTGATATGAGGATTGTTTGATCACAGCATATGTCATTGGGCAGACTATTTATGGGACTCCTTATGAGACGTAGTGCCCACATTATCGCGTCGTATGCGCAGGATTGCTGCATGACTGGATAGTGTGAATCATGCATCTCGCATATATGTAACTTGATTACTGTATGCCCTCACGACATCAGGGTCGTAGCCTCTACAGGCATATCGTGGATGGCTAGATGGGACACCAAAAATGTTTAGTTCGAGCATCGGGCTGCCATAGATGGCCCTAGGTAAAAATTCTTAAAACCCTCTTGGTACCAGGGGACGCCCCAACGTCGAGACCGAGTGGATGTACATGAGCGCCTAAGTGAAGAATACCAGAAGGCCGCGTCTCCCACTGTGTCGTGGTCGGTTGAGAGGGGGTGTGACCTTACCCATAGCTAGGCTGAGTTTGACCAACTCAAGGAATGAGTCCCCTATCGACGAGCCGGGTAGGTATTGGCAGACTACTGGGCAGGCGGATTGTAAGACCCGTATCCTAATCCGCACTGTTCCGTTGATTCCCGCGACCCTTCTTGTCAAACTCTGGCAATCTGCGACTTATGGTTGACGTTGCGCATGACCGTAAGTCGTATCCTATTCATTTAAGCCGGCTTAATCCGAGACTTGTATCATTGCGACCGCACCGTCGCTGCGGTTCCAACGCCGCAACTCACGCATCGATCCGATACCCAGACGATGAGATACGGACCCACGTTCAGTTCGAGCAAAAACACCGCGCGTTGCAAATTCCAAGAAATCTCTATAATATGTCACATCAATCACATCAATCAATCCTATCAATCACCTCTCATGTCAAGTACAAGCACCCATACTTCCTTTCTCCACAAGTCAAGCAACCACCCAAGTCAACTAACACATCACCTCACCCATCACTCACATCCATCAACCATCACCCCTTCACATCACTCCATCTCTCATTAATCACCTCTCCCTCTCTCTCTCATTTCTCAACACTCCAAACCCAAGCAAGGGAGAGCATCCAACGTCCAAGCCTTCCCATGGAGAGAAGTGCATATGTGAGGCCCACTTCCCATCTCCAAATCCCATCATCCTAGCCATCCATTTCCCATCTCCACCATCAAAGTGAAGCTTTAGGAGACCGGCTATCCAACGGACCAAGAAGATCAAGAGGTGGGTGCTTTGATGGAGTAGTTTTTCATGTTTTTAAGGTGGGTCAAGTGAGGCCAATCGATCAATGGTTTGGATCTCACTTAGGACCCTAAGATGTGGCCAATGGCTCATCTTGATCATCAAGATCATTCCATGATGGGGCCATTCTCCATGGACCCCATCATGATGTTTACTTTCCTTGTATTGAGGAGGTCATCTAGACCGTCCATTTCTAGTGGAGTGGGATCTCCACCGTCGATCTTTTGTTGATGGTCCATATGCAAGGGGACCTTTGATGTATGATTGGATGATTGAAATGGAGGGCCCATAGTGCCGGGGTCCCTCCATCACGCGTGTCTCACTTTATTTCTCTCTCCCTCTCTTCTTTATTTATTTTTTTTCTTGTATGTTAATGTAGCTATGTGGCCCACTTGGATTAGCCCCATCATGAAATATGTATTTTATCCAAACCATCCATGGGTGGGGCCCATCTTAAATGTACATCCATTTGGGGTGGCCCACCTAATCAGGGCCCACCTTGAATGTATTTCATGCAACTCAAACAAAAAAAAAAAGAAAAAAGAAAGAAGGGACGTCCAGGCGCTGGACGTCACTGGAGTAACAAAAAAAAAATAAAAATATAAAGGCCAATGGGGTGGGCCACTTGTACGGGGCCCACCTTGATGTATGTTTCTAATCCACGCCGTTCAATCTCTTTCCCGACACATTTTAGGCGTTGAGCCGAAAAATGGTGTCAATCTGATATTCAGGCGGGCCATAGGTTAGCAAACACCGTCTCTATCATTAAAAATTGGCTAGGGCCCACCTGGAGTCAAAAAAACACCGTATATTAGACTCGTTTGGATTGTATTGAGCCATGCAATCTAATGGCTGGAATGGATCCATCACACGCGGGCCCCATACATGAAAAACTGTAAAAAAATTAGTTTTTCAAAAAAAAAAAAATAAAGAAGCAGCAACAGCTTTGCTGCTGCCGTCAGAGCCCTAGGCGCTGCCTGCGGCCATGCAGCGGGCGGGCGGACAGCAGCCCACGGCCCCCTGCCGTGGGCCCCACATGACGTATATTTTGTATCCATGCCGTTCAGCAGGTGGTCCACCTTCTGAGGTGGGCCCTCTCCAAAAACGGGGCACATCCAACGCTCAGGCGGCCCACACCACAAGAAACAGTGGTGATTGAACCTTACCATTGAAACCCTTTTTGGGCCCACTGCAGTTCGGGATCAATCTGAAATTTGTGTCTCCCGTCCATCCAGGTGTTTGTGATCTTAGCAACAGATTGGATGGAAAATATAGGTTGTGGTGGGTCCCACGTGAAGCCCACAGTGATATATGTATTATATTGCCACCGTCCGTATGGACGGTGGACTTCACTGTGATGTATGTGACTATCCACACTGTCCACTGTTTGGACAGTGGGACCCGCTATGATTTATATGTTCTATCCATTCTGTCCACTTGTGTGTGGATGTGTATATATATTATATTATATATACTGTTACATATATATGTATATACGTGCATTGGTGGGCCTTCATGTGGGCCTCCACTATGATGGATGAGCAGCATCCAAACTGTCCTCCTAATTTGAGAGCTCATTTCATGACATGAGCCCAAAAGAAAATGAGCCAGATCTATGGTTCAAATGGGCCCGCTTGATATGTATATA
Source organism: Magnolia kwangsiensis (assembly GCA_037074715.1). NCBI lineage: Eukaryota > Viridiplantae > Streptophyta > Magnoliopsida > Magnoliales > Magnoliaceae > Magnolia > Magnolia kwangsiensis. The sequence goes on along the minus strand of CM073572.1, from coordinate 117,458,822 downwards.
GGGCCCATGTCGATCCAATGGTGGTCATTCATTTAAGCCCACCTTGGTGCACATATAAAACCCATGGAACTAAGCCCACCTTGGTGCACATATAAAACCCATGGAACTAAGCCCACCTTGGTGCACATATAAAACCCATGGAACTAAGCCCACCTTGGTGCACATATAAAGCCCATGGAACTAAGCCCATTTGGTACATATAAAGCCCATGGGATCAAGCCCATTTGATGTGCTTGGGGCACAAATGGAGTGGCCTAGTTGATATATTTAAGGCTCATGTGTATGGGCCCATTTAACATATTTAAGGCCCAAGTTGTAAGGCCACTTTGATGTATTTCAAGGACCATGGATCATGGACCATTGCGATGTACATAAGGCTCATTGGTGATGCCCATTAATGCGACCCATTTGGTGAATGTGAGGCCCATGTAATACGACTCATTTGATATATCCAAGGCCCAGGGATCGAGGCCCAACGGATGTCCTTAGGGTCCATTACAATATGCGTTTATCATGGTTCTTGAAATGATATTTATGGCAAGCCGTGCCTAGGAAACAATGTTGGTTTGACGTCCACATTGTATGTACGATGTTGGTTAAATGTCCGCATTGTAACTCTCTTTAGGGCCCATTGAGAGGTCCATACCTGTTGCTATTCATTGCCTTATAACATGCTTAAAATAATCTCATGACTCATGCCCATACGCATCATATGTATGCTTGATATGAGTAATGACTGATCATAACATACGCCATTGGGCAGACCATTTACGGGACTCGTTATGTGACTGCGTGCCCCACATGATCGCGCAGTACGCGTTGGATTGCTGCATGATTTGACGGTGTGATTCATGCATCTCGCATACGTGTGACTTGATCACTGCACGCCCTAGCGACATCAGGGCCGTGGCTCCACAGGTACATCGTGGATGACCGTATTGGATACCGAAACTACTTATTCTAGCACTGTGGGCACTTAGGATGTCCTTGGGTGAGAGTCCCAGAACCTTTTTGGTACCAGGAGATGCTCCAACGTCTAGACCGAGTGGATACACGAGCGCCCGAGTGCCGAATACCAGTAGGCCGCGTCTCCCACTGTGTCGTGGTCGGTTGGAAGGGGGTGTGGCCTTATCCGCCTGAGTGAGAGGGCTATAAGCTAGGCTGAGTTTGACTAGCTTGCAAATGAGTCCGCTATCGACGAGCCGGGTAGGTATTAGCATACTACTGGTCAGGCGGATAGTGAGGTCTTATCCGCTTGCTTGACTGTGCAGCTAGGGAGGTGGCAGTCTCTGCGAAGTGTATTAGACCCCGGTGATATCCAGAGATGAACTGTACTGATATACGCATTTGAGGAGTACCGACTTGCTTGGATTGCATTTCGCATATGACATTTGGCTATGTAGGCCTTGCATTGCATCGGTGTGGCCGATGGCATTCATATCTCGCATCATGCCTTGCATTACATAGCCTTGGTATTTTCATGGACTTACCACATACTTCCGCATTGTTCTGATACTGTACACTTGGCGTTTGCCTTACGCACACACTTACACCACCCTCTAAGCTTTTGTAAGCTTATGCACGATAGTTGCGTGCAGGTAGCGTTGGACGACAGCAGCGCTGAGACAGGAGTGCACATCAGGACCTTTTGGAGCTTTTTGATCACTTTGTATTTCTCTTCTTCTTTGTACTTGAAATTTTGTTATAGTGGATATGTGGTGATGTCTTTTTGTGACTTGGTTATGCTTGTGGTTATGCTCCATTACAAAAAAAAATTCATTCTGAAAATCCTCCTCGCAGAACCCCAGGATCGGAATCTGGCGTTTGATTGTCAGGGGCTGAGAATGGGGCGCTACGGAGGCTGTCGGGCACCGAATTCGGCAATCGGGATTCATGTGAATCCGATTTTCGGATTTGGGGCGTGACACGGATAGTGAGGTCTCTTCCACTTACCCAGTTGTGCGCTTGATGAGGCGACAGGTGGTGTGGAGTGTACTAGACCCCGGTGATGATCCTAAAGAGGAACCATACTGATATGTGGACTTAATGAGTAGGAGTTGCATACTCATGTATTCATTCACTATCTACTTAGGCTGGTGGTATGCAACTAATTGTTGTATACCTTTGCATGACCAAGATTTCGGTTGGGTGCGTGACTAACCTGAGATCAGGAGTTTACCACATTGATTCTGACTATTCAAATTTAGGTATGGGACTGGTTTGGATAGAAGTCCTTTATGATGGACCCCATAGCTTGCGATACTACGTACTATAATCCCGACTTCACACTCCAGCATGGTCATTTCATTCGTACCGCATATTACATTACATTCGCAGCATATGACATTTTCGATTATCTGTGTTTCTGCATGTAAATGGTTTAGATACGACATCTGATATTGTTCCTCATTTATATGTTGATCTGAATTGTGCATTATGATATTGCTCGACTCATGGACTTGTCAGTATTTTCGCTTACTCTGATAACATATTATTCATGACCTTGCGCCTACTTCGACATTATATGATTATGACATTGCGTTGAATACTTGACACTTACCTTGTGCATACACTTACACCACCCTCTAAGCTTTCTATAAGCTTATGCACGATAGATGCGTCAGGTGGCGTTGGGTTGTAGCAGCGTTGAGCTTGGAGCGTGCAACTGTCTTCTGGAGCTTTGATTTCGATATATGTATTTTCCTTTCAGCATTGTATTCAAATGATTATATTAGTGGATATGTGATGATGATGTTGCCTTTATGAATTGGGTATACTTGGGGTTATGCTTCTTATGAAATAAATGTACGTTGAAAAAAAATCCTCCTTATAGGATCCCAGGATCGAAACCTGGCGTATGGATGCTGGGAGCCAAGAATGGGGTACTACGGAGGCTGTCAGCACAAGATTCCATGATCAGGATTCTTATGAATTCGATTTTTGGGTTTGGGGCATGACACGCAAGGGTACGAGTCTCAGTTTGAGTTCATTCAGGTTGACAGCGTGTGACGCGGGGTCGCGCGTAAATGCCGGTTAAGGGTCAAAGGTTGGCGAAATTCGACCGGGAAGACCACGGAAGCCTACGGAATGGTATGGACTAAAACACAGTTCTTACAATAATGTTTATAGGTTGATCGGGAGCATTTCAAAAGGTGAAGCTGCAATGGCTGTAGCGAATTCCATCTCTGTACATGTGTGGCATGCTGGGCATGGCCACATGAGCGGACAAGGCATGAAGGCTGAGACGTGCGGTCAGAGATACAAAGTAGGTGAAGCAGCCACCTGTGAGAAGAATCACACAGCATAATCACAGGTGATCAACAAGATATATGGATGACTCCAATATAACAGGGGATTCATCTTCTATTCAGATGGCTCTAAGTGAGCTTGGTGCTGAGAAGTAGAAGGTAACTATAGGCGATGTGATGAACTATTGTACCAGATCGGCACATGGGAGCTGGTGGAGCTTCCAGTGGGCCAGATAGCGGTTGGATGCAGGTGGATCTTCAGGAGGATACAACATAGATATAGAGCGAGATTGGTAGCTAAGGGCTATGCTCAGAGAGAAGAGATCAGCTTCTCAGAGATATTCACGCCAATGGTATAACAGGTGTCTATTAGATCCGTGATTGGCGTTAGTTGGCTAATGCGATCTAAAGCTAGAAGGATGGATGTGGAGTCTGCACTTCTGTACGAGAAATTGAAAGAACAAATCTACATAAAGCAACCAGAGCGGTTCGAAGTTAAAGGGGCTGAGAAAAAGGTTTGCAGGAGGTCATTGTATGACCTGTCGTCTAGGCAGTGGTATAAAATTTAATTCCTTCATGGGGAGTCTGGAAATGTATGTTGATGACATGTAGATCGCCAATCATGACATGTCTGAAATCAATTGTAACGCCCCAAAAATCAAGGGTCGAGCAAAAGCTCAACTCCTAAGATCCATTGCATCACTTATGCAACATAGATAGTGATGTTTAAATGTTGTTCATATTAGTGCATTAAACATGAGTGAGATCATACTAAAATAACATATCATACTTCAGGTGTAATAAAATTAAGTAAGCAGAAGACTTAAGTACTTGAATTATAACATAAAAGTATTTCACCATCCGGAGTATGAATCTGTTCTAGGCGGAACATATATAAGTGTTTGTTCCAAAATTGATAAAATATCAAAATGTAGTTGTCCAAGAAATCCATGAAACCCTGAAATCCTGTCAAATCAGAACAAGGTCTACAGGGACCCACCTGATAGCTGAATATAGGAGAATTCCTCCTACTCATCCATAAAGTCAGGCTCCGTCTCGTAAGCCGCATCACAACCTGCGTCTAAATCAGAATCTGGTTAGTGTTTTAAAACACCGTCTTAGAGTGAGAGTGAGTGATCAACTCAGTGGTATTATAAGGAAAATGTTAACATATTATCAATTCAATCGAACAGTAATGATAAAACAATATAACAATCATATCCTAAGTACTCTTGTTAATGCAGGAATGATATGCATAATGATGCATGCCCTAGCCTGCACTCCCTTAGCAACATCATCTCACGATCGCGCATGAAAAACTCCCTAAACATGCGCTTCCTCGCCAGAGCACATGCAATGCGGTGCATGGTCGTGTTAGCCAAGTAATTTATTAGGATTATTTATATAGTAGATTCGGGAAGCTAAAGTACCTCCTTTTATATCATTAACCTAAACAAGGATCCATTTAGGATCGTTAATCCTAGCTATTCACATATGATATACAAGTTGTATGGCATCACCTCTGATAAAAGCAGTGGATAGGTAAGTTCACGAGTTTACACTCGAGGTCATTATGAAGAGGCTCGTCATCATCAGCGTAGGCATATTTTATACTCAAGGTCACTACGGAAAGGCTCATCACCTTAGTGTAAGCTAACAGCTCGAATACAGTGTCTCATACTACCGTATTCGGCCCATGAGTTTGGGTTGTTCATTGGTTACTACGGGGAGGCTCGTCACCCCAGCGTAGGCCGACAGTTCCACCATGGTGTCTCATACTACCATGCCCGGCTCATGAGTCTTAACAGATCATGTTACCATGGTTGAAGCGGGTTTGCATTGGTAAGTGGTACCTTAGATTCAAGCAGTAGCGTCTATACATGGTAAACACACAATCGGCCTATAGGATTATTTGATAAGTACGATTGGTACGAGCGTATCTTGAATTGATCGACATAAAGTGCGTAAGCACTCCACGTGACCTAACCACTATCGACAATCATCGTATGACTCAGATACATAGAACGTATCTAAGGTGGCGAGGCTAGTTCGGTCACTCGATTGAAAATTGTTACCGATTGCTTGGACTATTTAGCAATCTCAATCACACTCAAATGCAATAGATAGTCACATGTGATAATCATAATAACATTTAACAGATAATTCAAACACGAATCTCATATGAGCATTCTATCGAACATATAAAACATGTTATTATATATATGCAATTTTTACCTAAATCACGTAGTTGAAATCAAGGTTACATGAAGGAATTCACACACATTGCTCAGGTAGTTGAGAATCCTATCTTAACACCCTTGGTAAATGCAATCCATCAAACAAATACTCATTCAAACATTTTATCAAAAACTTAGCCTACTTATTATTACATACATGACCTAAAGCAGTTAAATCATATATTATGGTAAATCCTTTCGCAAGGGAGTTGTCCTACATACAATCAACATATAACCTAGATTTATAGTCATGGAAAGCACAAATCATAATAGCAATTTCATTTAAACATTTCAATAAACACATGGAATGCATTATATATTCAACATAGTTCATATATGTGTGATATATGGAAAGCGTTATATCTAAGTGCATATGGCAGCAATCAAGTCAGTCATAAATCATTAACCAATATTGAAAGCCTTGAAAACCATAACCTAAATGTTTATAGTCTGCACCTTTCATCGGTACGCCTGTTACGAACTCGGTTTGTACACTACGTCTCCGTTTACAGCATAACGGCTACCTAAATCATGAAATATGTTAGCTATTTTGTCAATTCCTTTATTTGGATTTCCAAAATGAGATTACGGTTAGGATTTCTTACCCAAATCAGAGTCGAAATAGCTAGTGTAGTGAAACGGGAGAGGTGATTCAGTACGTAGAGTGGTGGGAGTGAATCCCAGCAACGATCTACTGATCCCTCTCTCTTCTCCTCACTCTTCTCTCCTCTTTTCTCTCTTCTCTCTCCTAGGGTTAGAGAATTCGTATGGAATGAGAGAGGGGTGGTTTAAGGGCATTATATAGGCCCGGAACTAATGTCAATGGCCGCAGGGCCATAGTATACTTAGGTTATAGCTAAAGGGTGTCTGTTTCGGGCAAACGGGACTCATCTGGAGGCCCATTACTCACCTGCGTCATGGAGTAAGTCCCCTGACCATGGATCTAAGTCAGGTTATGCTTTTGGTCCAATCAGATTTGTGGATCGGCCGTGGAGGACCTGTTTCAGTTCAATGGTCATCGTCACTAGATCAGGGGCACAAGTATACTGACATGTGTGGAAAATTTTTTCTGATCCAAGGGTATAGTTTGGTTAGAATCTAACGGTCCGAAGTCTTCAATTTCGCCCATAAGTGAATGGACCAATTCACTTAAGTTTGAGTTCATTTTCTAAATACATTCGCGTTTCTCATACACTTCACTCAGGGCTCTAGTTGTGCGTTTCTGAATACTATTTGGGCTTGATTCCTATGATAGTTGTCAAGCCCAATAAGATGGTCATAACCTTATGGTTTCGCGGTAATCAGACTTTCGTTGTGCGGTCCAGGTCCAATACGGAGTTTCAATGTGCTTCTGAGAGCAACTGGGTTTTGGGATTGCTCCTAGGTTCGTAGGTAATGTTGAGTTAGGGACTTTAATGGTTTTGAGTCTTCATTTCGTATAGATAGTGGTCCAGGCTAATTCCATTGATTATTTAGTTTAATACTTGATTAATTTTTATCTAATTTCTAAAGAATTCGATCTTTAGTGATTTCTGCTTGAGGTGGTACTCGGGTCTTTATATGGATTTTTTCGAAACGTTACGTCAACATACTAAAGATTCAGTTAAGTGGGACATTCGAGATGAAGGATATGAGATTGTAAAGAGGGTTCTTGGCATTGATATACATAGAGACTGGAAGAGGAGTAGGCTTTAGTTATCTTAAGCAGAATACTTTGAGTAAGTATTGATCAAGTATATGATGGACCAGGCAAAGCCGATGAGCATTCCCTACGTGACTCTCTTCAAGTTTTCTTCAGGATGTGTTCCAAAACAGATGAGGAAAAACAAGTTATGTCTCATGAGCCTTATTCGAATGTGGTTGACAGTGTATGTCATGATCTATATTAGATCGGTTATTTCATAGGCAATTGGTGTTATGAGCAAATACCCCAGTGAGTAACATTGGATGTCAGTGAGATGGTTACTTTGATACATTCGAGGTACAAAAGATCATGTCTTACTTTTAGGAAGATAGGAGCAAAGGTGGTTGGGCATATGGATTCAGATCTGACAGACATGCTTACCAAGGTCGTTCCTAAAGAGAAGTTCAAGTTTTGTGCAACTTCTCTAGGCTTGGCGATGGCATAAAAGAAGGACGAAGTGTGCACAAGAAGCATTGATGAAGCTATGATACAAGGCAGAGATAAGAGAAGAGGTCAATAAACTATGTTTGAAGATTAAAGACATAGTAAAGATTGTTGTAAACAGATGTTTTAAATCTGTCAGTTAGCATGGTTCGATGACATCGAACCAGCTTTGATGACATCGAAGCCAGTTCGATGACATCAAAGCCAGTCGATGCCATTGAGTATTTTTGGGATTTTTCACCCCTGGTCGCTAGACAGTTTTGGTTGTTCTTCAATGTCATCAAAGGACCTTTGATGACATCGAAGGTTTACACAGATTCATTTGTGGGAACGCAGACTCTTCGATTTTTGTTTCCTATTCCGATTATACTTCTTTTTAAACCTATATAAAAGGGTGTATGTAGGATTAAGAGGTATTCCAGGGTATTCTAAGAGGTTCCAAGTATTTCTAAAATGGTTCTATGGTTTCAAGGGGTGGAAAGAAAGTGAGGTTTGAGGATTGCTTAATCTGGGTAAGTCTTCCATCTTTGTAATCTGTACTTTTATAGTGAAATTTTCTGTCACTTTGTGCTGTGGTTTTTTCCCGCAAGGGTTTTCCACGTTAAATTTTTATGTTATTTTGTGTTTGCTTGGTACCAATGGATTACGATCCTAGATCTAGATCTATGTGATTTCGCAACACAAATCCCAACAAATTCAGTTTAGGAAAAGAAGTGTGCTTAACCTATTCCTTATCCCTCACTAAGGCCTTTGGATCTCCGGGTGTAGGTCGACTGCATGTGTAACGCCCGTGAAAAATCCATACTTGGGCTCGAGTACCAACTCGACCCGAAATCGCGTAAAAATAATTTTCATGGAAATTAAGCGTAAGTTAGCTAGCGCAACGCTAGAGTAGCTGGGAAATAGTCCCTGATCACTTTAAATACGTTCTGCAAGACCCAAATCGAGTAGAACAAACAACTCTACAATACTCTATAACCTCGGATCAAACTCTAAGCGGGTTTGTTCTCTGGACCATATTGAAATTTTGTATTGGATTTAGACCGCGCGTCGAAGGTCCGATACCTCCTATCTTAGACCGTTAGAACCGCCCAACTGGACTTGACAATCATCTCGAAAATCAAGTCAAACCGATAATCACAGACGATTTCGTTGAACCCGGACTGAAGCGACCGCGAATAGGGACGGATTTAGAATTTCAAATTCAAATCTGGTACACGACTTGACGCGTCAGTATTAAGCGTTCTGACCGTCAGAATTCATCCAGATTACACCCTCGGATCAGGAAAAATTTCTATTTATTATCGTGAGACTTTCAGCCCTGATCTATGTGCGGTGACCGTTGAACTGAAACTGGTCCGCCACGTGCGATCTGCGAACCCTGCCAAACTGAAAACTTAATACGAGCTACATCTGGTACACATGAGCTTAAGTCTGATCGCAATCGACCAGGGGACTACCAGAAAGCAGTTTTTGGACCGAAACAGTCCCGAAATGGATAGGCACCAAGTAAACTTCGTCCCGGAGCCTATTTTCGACGTTTTTAAGCTTATAAAAGGGGTTGAAACCCTCATTTCTCCCTTCCATCCGAAAATCCCAAACCCTAGAGAAAAGGAGAGAGAGTTTGAGAGAAAGAGAGGAACGGAATTTTCCCGCTTCCGAGCCGCCGACTGCTAGTGCTTCAGCACTTCTTTTCAATCACCTGGCTGGTGATTTCTCCCCTTTTTCAGGTATAAAATAACCCCAAAACTTGTTGATTTAGGGTTTACCTAGATTCATAGCACGTTAGCTAACGTATTCCATAAATCAGGTTCTCCTACTGCTGTAGATGAAGCGTACACGCTCCGTTCAAAATCCCGCAACCGTAAGAGACTAGGTGAGGATTTTAGACGCTTTGATTGACGGTTTACAACGCTTTCAATGTCGTTTAATAGTAGATTATCGACGGCATCGCCGTTTGACATGTACAACATGCTCTCCGTTTCCTGTTTCGTAAATTAACGAAGATATGAGATTTAGGGCATTTTAGTCATTTGTAGGAAGTACGGTCTACATGCATATTTTGCTGACGTGATTGACATGGTTTGTCGCCGCATTAGGGAGTTAAGAATGCTTGCATAATCAGTTTGGCGAAGAGATTCGCCTAGTGGCGCACTTTGGGTCGACATACTATATGTAGACTTAAGTGTGTAGTGTATGTGTTTGTATAAATGCTTGTATTAGTATGTATTGAATTGAATGATGTTATGTAGTAGTTTGAGATTGATTTCTTGAATTATATGCTGACCTAAATGATTTCCTACATGTTGACCTTATGCATGATTGTATTACATGCATGGAATGTATGTGGTTGAAGATTTGCTTAAGTTGAATGTTATAACATGTGTTAAGATGCTCACATGATTTATTTCAATTCCAATACCTTTGCATATAGTGCTAATATGATTCCATAGATGTGTGGGACTAGACTTAGTCCAGGCAGTCGGTAACTGAGCGAATTCGTGGCTGACTGGTCATAGCCACGAACGACGCATCGATGAACGTGATTCGTGTTTAGAGTTGTCGGCAGTGGTTAGGCCACGCGAAGTGTTTTACGCACTTCATGTCGTTCAACTTGAGATGCGATCGTGCTAGTCGAGCCCGTCAAGTAACCCGACTGGCCGATGTATGTTCACCTTGTATGTGTCATAACTGCTTGAACCTAGGGTACTGAACTTACCATTGTAAACCCTGTTAACCATGGTACCTTGATCCACGAAGACTCATGAGCCGGGCATGGTGGTATGAGACACCGTGGTCGAGCTGTCGGCCTATGCTGGGGCCACAAACCTCCCCGTAGTGACCAGTGAGCACCTTAACTCGTGAGCAGATTATGGTGGTATGGGACACTATATTCTAGCTGTCGGCTTACACTGATCAGGCGACGAGCCCTTTGTAGTGACCGCGAGCGTATTCTGAGTCCACGGGAGGCGACGACCCTTCCGTTGCAGTAGAGTACAGTAGGCCTGTATTGATAAGGTGATGGGGGAGCGGTGCAACGAGTGCGAGCAACAGCCCTGACAGCCCTTGCAGTGACCTACGAAATATACATCGTATGAGATTACTAGGAGTGACGACCCTAGACAGGATCTGTGTTGGGATTGATACAAGGGAAGTACCTTAGTTTCCCAATCCTGCTGTTTGAATGGACTAATAACAACTTGGAAATCATATCACCATAGCATTGCATGTGCCTGGAAGATGTGGAGCACTCTAGGGAGTGTGGCATGCCGCGGTCGTAAGATGTTGCCGCATGAGGGTGATCGTCGGTGAGGGCATACATCACGTCATATCATCTTGCATTAATAACAGTATTAGGATTGTCTGATTTACTGCTTTACTATTATCGCGTGATTGAATTGTGAACATGCTAATCTTTGCTCTATGATTCCACTGAGTTGATCACTCATTCCCACGTTACGGGATGGTGTTTGCAACACCCACCAGACCCTGTTGTAGATGCAGGTGAGGACGAGATCCAGGAGGTGGAGCCAGAGATCGACGAGGACCAGGATGAGTTCTCGTATATGCAGTATCACGACGGCTTCCCGTAGGCGACCTGGATCGAGGGGACATCAGTGGGACTTTCTTTTTTGAACATTATTCTTTTGTTATGTATATGTATATAAGACTCAGAGATGTAGTCATACTTTGGAGACAGATGAGATTACTTTGTTTTTCCATACAGTGATATATACATTGTTTAGTCTTCCGCTTGCTTTTATCACTGGATCTGAAGTATGAATTGCAGTTTTGGTATACTTTTACTCATGTGAATGCTTTAAATCAGACAACATTGAATCATAACTATTTTTGTTGCATAAGTGACGGTCTGGAACTCGAGAGTTGAGTTTATACACGACCCCAGATTTTCAGGGTGTTACAGCACGAGTCATTCAAGCTAGGGAATCTTTGATTCCTTAGTTTACCATAAGGTGCTTAGTTGGCCAGAGGTTATGGCATCGTTGTTGAAACCTTCCGAAGGCCCACCGCGATGTTTATTTTCCATCCAAACCGATTCATAAGGTTAAACAAACTAGGATGAAGGGAAAAAATAGATTTCGACTTGATAAAAAACTGGCCGCAAGGAAGTTTTTAATGGTTCCCACTGTGGGTCCACTTGAGCCTACCTCATTTTTGGTCTTAGACTCTAAAATGATAGGAGAAATAAATGAATGGTATAGATAAAACTCATACATGGTGTAGGATGCAATGGGCTCGGATTGGGTACAACCCCTACCTGGACGCAGACCCAGCTAGAGATGAATGTCATGTGAGGGGGATCTACGGGTCCATCACGATATGTTTTATCCATGCCGTTCATCCATTTTCATAAATTATTTTGAACCATGAGTCTATAAATTTTAAGCAAATTGAAGGCTCAAGTGGACAAGAGCACGGGGAGCAGTGGGATTGAAAGATTACGGTTGAAAACTTCTGAAGAGAGATGTAGAAGTTTTGAATCAAGTTGATATTTAAATTTTCCCTTATGCATGTCTATGATGGCAAACGAACATTACCGTGGGCCTTGTGAAGATTTCAACCGTACGAATTTAATCCCCTTGCTTGGTGTGGTGTGGTCTACTTGTGCATTCAATCTGCCTCTTTTTTCGCTCAGGGCTTAAAATGATACGTGAAAAGGATAAAACATACATGGGCCTCAGAGAGTCCCTTACATGACCGTCCGTTTCTAGTTATGTAAGGCGGGGTCGTACCCAATCCGCACCCCGAGGCAATCGTCTACCGCTTCCACGCGCGCGCTGACAGTCGGGTATATGAGTTCCCAAAACTAATGAGCTGTACCGGACGAGCATGGAACCGTAGGCCTGTTTCCTGAGGGCACGAAAGCGACGGGAAAGCCGGTCCATCTCCAGCCAACCACGAAACCTTCGACCACGATCAAGTTGCGTTGGGACGAATGACAAACTGACGCGTGCGGCACGTGTAACACCAGAGGGAGAGAAGGAAAAAGAAAAAGAAAAAGAAAGGAAAAAAGAAATAAAGCACGAGGAGAAGAGAGGATCGAAGGTTTCGTTCCCCCTGATCAGACGCCATAGAAGAAAGAAAACAAAAAGAAAATTTCAAAAAAAAATAGAAAGGAAAAAGAAAAAGAAAAAGGAAAGAACCGAAGCTTCTGTAGGTTAAGGATTAGACCTTGGGGTTGAAGTTTAAGAAGCTCCCGCGCATTCTTGGCTCGGTAACGTCCGCCTCCTTTCCACCCTTGAATATCCCACTAAATTCTTTTATTTCGACTTTTCTGACAATTTTTGTTTTTGTTTGTCTAATTCTCTTCTGGAATCTTCTTCTTCTTCTTCTTTTTTATTTTTTATTTTTTATTTTTATTGTTGCGTCCTCATCTAGATGGAGCTAGGGTTTTAATTCTACGCGCTTTGGTTGTTGATTCCTTTTTATTTTTCTTTTTGGTAATTCGATTACTCATTTTTCCGCGTTTCATCATCTCGTTTCGATTTTTTTTTCCAGATTTATTTATTTATTTATTTGTAGAGATTCGTTGGAATTTGTGTCGAATGTTTGAATTTTGTACTGTTATATTTAGGGTTTTGGTTTCTGCTGCACTATTTTTCATCTTTCGTTGTGTTTTCTTGGAATGATGTTGATATTATCATCTTTATATTGATTTGGTGTTGTTGGCCGAGTTCTGCTTTATTATTTCTTGATTCATTTACTTTGTGGAGAAATTAGCAGAGAGAATTTGTCTAATTGAGTTGCTTGATATTTCATGGTTGATGTGGTTTCGAGTAAGCGGTGGTTTTAATTCATTCTCCTTTCTGTCTAATTTTTGTCACGTCGTTTTGATTGGTAATTTATTTAGAGAATAAAGTGATGACATGTGAAGTTAATTCTCGACATGAATGCATCTATAGTTAGGAATTTATTTTTTATTCGTATCCAGCAATTTGAGTAATTTTAGCTGTATTACATTCGGGTCTCTTTTTCTACAATTTCATATTTTCTATTTTTTAATTATTTTTTAGGTTCAATCTATTATTTGGCTGGATTTCATTTAGGAAAAGATACCGTAATGTGTCGTTTATATATTTCTCATGTGATGCTTTGTGCCTACTCTGTTGTTTTTAGAATTAGAATCATTCTTAGAAGAAAAGATATGAAAATGTTTAAAATAATGTAAAAGTGAACCAAACAAAAAAGGAAAAAAAAAACCCCCACCTGAATTAGTGCCCATGGCCTATGAAAGGCAAGCTCTTGAAGTTAGTTTCTTTAATGTTCTTTAATGTGGTCGGGCTCTTTATTAATATGTCGGGATGGTTTCATGTAAAAACATGTAGCTTCTGGTTGGATAATTTTTCCTTTTGCTTAGTCGTTTTTTATTACGTGAAATTACTAATCTTTGGAGTCAGATATTATTTACTTTGGGAAAATTTTAGGATGGCATCAGATGCACTTGAAAAGTCAGCAGATTTGTGTAGTCCTAAATTTCAATTTAAGGGCCTGTTTGGCATTGCTTATAGCATCTGTAGAATTGATTCTTAGAAAACAATTCTCTAGATTTGTTTCTTGAGAATTGCTTATATAAAAAAGTTCATGGTTGGTAGATGTGCATAAGAAAAACAATTTCCTCACAAATGTTTCAATGGTTAGCATTGAATTCCCAGCATTTCTTGTGGCATGGTCCACTTAAGTCTTGGATCTACCTCGTTTTTGGAGTCATACCCTGACATAATATGGCAAAATGGATGGACGGGAATGGATACTGCACAATTATCGCCATGGGCCCCATGGTGCTGCAAGCAGGGGTTATAGGAACATCCGGCTTCTCTAGAGATGAGATTTGCTAAGCCCATGTGTGTGTGCAATACAACTCATGCACACACCACACTTTTGCCATCATGGCATGTAGGTCCAACATCCCATCCCTCCATCCATTAGAAAGGCACATTGATGCCCTAGCCTAAGAATTAGGTTGATCCATGAATCAGGTGGGCTGGGCCATAATTTGCAATATAAATGTATGGCTCTAAAACAATTGAATGAAGTTTTCTAACCCGTCCACCTATTTCCAATAACGAGGCCTGCCTTCTGATTGGACCAAATTAATTTTAAGGAAAACATGGTTGGACCAAGTGGCAGATGGATTTGATCTCGGACCTACGTGTCGTGATGGCACATGCGTGGAAGTGTATGGCTCTACATTTTTGTGCAACTAACAAACCTTCCAACAAGAAAGAGAGCTTTGATTTTTTGAGTCCTTTTTGCAAGTTTAGAGAAGCAGAACGACATTATAGGAAACGGCGGGCTACTCATTGCGGGAAAAAAGTACAAATTTGGAAAGTTGTTTTTCCAAAATTGATTAATCAAGTGGTTGACCAAACATACTTAAAACCTCAAAGTAAATTTAAAAAAAGTCATAAAAAATACTTTTTTGTAGCAAAGCCAAACAGGCCCTAAAATAACTTTGTTTTGATCTAAGAATGCCTTGGCCAAACAATGTGCCATTTCATTTTTTGTTTGGGTACATTCATGAGAGATTTGGTTATCCTTTTCATGGTTCTATGCATAGGCAACTACAGCTTGGTGAGCCACATCTGATGGGCTTTCTTGTGATGGGGATGCCTTGAAAATCTTCTATATTGGAAGATCCTTAAGGGTCTGCTTGGATTAGCGATTACTGCCATAATGTGCTGTAAATGGGTAATGATTATCATTACCAATGTAGTTGGAACTAAAACAGGGTATTCGCTGCAGCCTGCATGCAATACCACTCTTGCAGCTTCACTTCCGACCATGGATATGCATGTAAAGTTCCACCGTGGCAGGATACGTGTGGATGTAAAATTTTCAATATGCGTTATATCCACACCGTCCATCCATTTTACACCATCCTTGTAGGGCATGAGCCCAAAAATGAGGAAGATCTAGAGCTCATGCGGACCACACCATAGAAAGCAGTGGGGACAATGACGCCTACCATCGAAACCTTCCTAGGGCCCACTAAGATGTTTATTTGCCATCCAACCTGTTCATAAGGTCACACAGACCTGAATGAACGGAAAACACAAATATTAGCTTGATCCAACACTTTTGTGGACCCCAAGAAGTTTTCAATGGTAGGCGTTCAATCCCCACTGTTTGTTGTGTTGTGGTCCATTTCCGCTTTGGCTCTACCTTGTGTGTTTTTTGTTTTTTTCTTTTTTTTTTTTTGTCTCATTCCATTACATGATCTCACAAGATGGATGTGTGGATACAACACATACATCATGGTAGGGCCCACGGAACTATGCCATGTCAACACATCTCCGCCAATCCAAGTTCTGGGGTGATTCTGAAGGATTACCATGATTTGACAGCTGGTTATATCCAATCAATGGTAAGGTGTAATGATGTGAGTTTTCCACCGCATTACTATGGTAATCAAAGATCCAAACAGGCCCTAAGCCTTGGATCGTGGGCCTAAAACTGGATGTGTAAGGCAAAATACAACTGCCCACATTCAATGAGAAGTAGTCCAAAGCGAAGTATTAGTAGGGCTGATTTTGATATGGATTGTATCGGTTGATACGACCCTTGTATCTGCCAATATGGCCCTGTAATGACCAAAACTTTTTTCCTTTAGGAGAAAAATCTCAGAAGTTATTGGTAAATTTCTAAAAAGAGTGAGGTCCTAAATATGCATATATATATATATATATATTGACATGCATTTGATGCTGTAACAGGATATTCTTTAGTAATTATGCCGTCTGAACTTGCTATGTTGAAAGTTGACCAAATAGGCCCCAATCGAACATAGGTCAGGCATGATTTGGTGGATTAGGGAACGGAATATATAAGTACAATAAAATGAAGATGGAAAAATGAAAAAAATGTGATTTTTTAGCCCTTGTGATGTTTCCTAAAATGGTCCACTTCGCTTCAGTTCATTGAATCCCATTAAAAAGTTGTGTTTGATCCTCAAAATAGTCCTACATTTGGTTTAAACTTAGTTTGACACATGAAAATAGGAAAGTAGACAACTATTCAAAAGATTATCTGTCTAAGATGGAAATAAGGAGACTATAAACTAGGAAATACCCAAAATATGTCATTAACTCCAAGACGCGTGCGTTCCATTGATCTACTCTAATTGTATTGATACAGTAGGCCGTATAAACCAATCGGACTATTGGGTCCACATATCAGTTGACCTTGGATCAAGTCCAGATCCATGATTCGATCAATTTAAATATTTGAAATAGTTCAGATTAATTCAATGGTCCAATTTTTTTATCTGGACAGTTGGATAGGTTCAATGCATGATCAAGATTATTGGATGGGCTTGCTTTGGGCATGATATGTAATGCGGGGGCATTTTCACACCGGGCTCGAGTGGGGTGGCCTGTGAGATGCAGGGGCACACTCAGGGTGGGCGACTTGTTTGAGGCAGGTGACTCGTGAGATGCAGGCCCCACCCGTGTGACTCGGGTGGCTCGTGTGAGGCGGTACTCATGTGATTTGGGGCCCACGAGGGGGGTTCGACCGAGGGCCTAACCCATGAGACGTGGGGCCTGGGCAATGAGATAAGGGGATTAATTCGCCATGCTCTAACAGTTCGAGCTTTTAGAGCAAGTGGTTAATTGTCCTACATCAATATGTGTTTTGATGGCTTGATCTTTCTATTGAACAACTTGTGTAGCCTAGGCATTATTTTGTTCCTCGTGTGTGGTATTGGATGCATCAATTCTTCCCAGCTTAAAAGAACTTATCCTCGAGTTGGAAACCAATGTCATCCTTTGAACTTATAGGGCCTGTTTGATTTTCCATGATACTGGTAAATTCCTGGTAAATAAGTAATTTTTACTTTTTCACTTGTCTGAAGTTGAGTGAGTAATCCACTTAGAAAACCAATGTCATCCCAGCTTCAAAAGAACTTATCCTCGAGTTGGAAACCAATGTCATCCTTTGAACTTATAGGGCCTATTGATTTTCCATGATACTGGTAAATTCCTGGTAAATAAGTAATTATTACTTTTTCACTTGTCTGAAGATGAGTGAGTAATCCACTTAGAATACCAGTCCAAAAATGTTTGACTTAAATCTGTGGGCCCCACCGTGATGTATATGATATATCTGTGTCGTCCATCTGTTTTATTAAAATATTTTAAGGCATGAGCCGAAAAATAAGGAAGATCCAATGCTCAATTGGCCCACATGAAAGGAAACAATGGACTTAATTTGTCCACCGTTGAAAGTTGATTCTTTTACTGGGCCCACATTGAGGTTTATTCACCATCTAACCCGTTCAAAGGGTCACATAGGCATGGATAAGTGAAAAACATAAATATAAGCTTGATCTAAAACTTCTAAGGGCCCCGAGAAGTTTTTAACGGTAGGCATTCGATTCTCAAAAATCAATCAATAATTTATTCAAGATGATAAAAATCTCATCAACAAAGATTTGGCATCAAAATAGAAAAAACAAATATATTAATAGCCCTAAAATCTTCAATCATATCTTCGACATCAGACCCCCTATCTTCCCCCCATTTTATCACATCTTCCACGCACATTACAAAATTAGGGAGCAACTTGGGCAGGTTAGATTGGGTTGGGGATCCACCTGAGCCCAACCTGACTTTAAGCTCCGTCAACCAATGACCTGACCCAACCCGAGATGAATGCTTGATCTAGTTGAATCCTTGATCTAGATGGGAGCAGATCAAACCCAGTAAGTACCAAATCAGGCAAGTAAGAGAATATCAAGATAGGACCGCCACATCACTAAAAGCTTACTCATATTGGGTGGTTAATCAAATTAGGTCAGTCCATTCCATCTTTCTCTTTCTTTTCGTTATTTAGTTAAATTATGTCATCAAGGGTCTGTGTAGGGTTGGTTCCACGTTCCTTGGCTAATCTCCAAATATAAACCCCACGTTAATTGATGAGGACATCACGCGTACACCGCACGCACGCCGCCCCCATGCACGTATGCAAGGAGGGAGAGCCCCACCCTCGATCTTGCTCGATGACGACGTCTAGGGAGGCCCTCTTAGTTAGAAGACGAAGTTTTGATTCAAGAGAGTGGACCCAATAGCCAAGTAAAGCCCATCATGGGATCTCATGATCGTGGCCCACTAATCGGATTAAGTTCATACTTTAGGTTTTGTTTATTTATATTATTTAGAACATCATGAACGCTTTAGATTTCTTTGATTGGTTTTTATTTTAGTTTACTACATCGCCAAATAATAGGTTGCGCACGTGGCGCGAATTTTAGGGTATAAGGTTTTCTTATAAATAGGCACCCCTTGTAGTTCTTTGGATTTCATTGAAGTTTAATAAAAATTTCTTCAAGTTTTTTCTACTCTCCGAGTTTCTGAGTTGTGAAAAAATTCAAGTGGATGCGAAACCCTCCTTTTTCGAAGGGTTAACTACTGTGGTGTGAAGCCACATCTATCCCCATCCGCCTCTACCTTTTTCCATCCATATATCTCACCTTATACAGCCATCCTCGTCTCGAATCCATCAGTTTTGCAGCAGATTTTCTCCCTACAGCCAGTTTCTAGAATCTGGTCCTGTAGTAGGGATGAAACTTCGACGGAGTACCGGGCACAGCCCGTAGCTTGGATCGGCTTGAAACTTTGGGGGTTTATAGCCCACCCTTGTCCGACCAGGGCCAAGGAATCGGTTTCTAGGTGTGAGACCCGCTCACACATGCGGCCAGCCTATTACGCACATGCGTCAGGCCCTGACCCGCTGTTCGCTCGCGGGATTTATCTCCCGATTTAGGTTTTCTCTTATTTTCCCTTTTCATACCTATTTTCATAAACACTAACCTTAGATTGCATTACCCTAAATTTATTTGCCCTTTTTTTTTCACTCTAGGGTTCCTTGAGTTGAAATTAGTGAATCTCTTGGATTAGGGACTGATTATTGTGCATGTGTGGATGATTATTTCTTATCTTTGAGTATCGTTTGGTTCATAATTTTTATTGATCCAGCCCTAACATGTGTAGGCTTAGACCCGCATAGATTCCCCTTAATTGAATGTTTGGACTTTCATGTGGAATATGAAATTTGTGTAATTGTTTCTGAACTAACGTGATCTTAAGCCTGAAATCTTGCACATCATATTTGAATTTCATGTCCTACATCATTAATCAGACATGTTTCTGGCCCATGATATATTTGGATAAGGCCATTGGTGGAAGTTAACATGCATAACAATGTACTTGTCTGCTTGAAGTATGTTACTAACCATGGTCCCCTTTTTGCAGGTGGTTTTCCATGTTGACATGGGGTATCGTCATTGTTAGCCCATTAATATTAATACATGATTAGTTTTTCTGATGGGCTAAGTTCTAGAAAACTAATGGGCCAAATGTGTTTAGGTGATTGATGTGCATGTAAATTCATAGTATGGCAGGATATTTGCATGAGAAGATGGAGGCATAAGAGGTTACATGCGTAGTCGGCTAGTTGTTTGACAGGGCAAATATATGATCATATGATTAGCCACATATATGAAAGATGGCTGCAAGTTGCAGGACATGATCAATAAATGCATCAGTATGCATGTTAAGATGATTATATCTTAGGCCATATGCATGTTTAGATAACTGTCTTTTGGACTGTATTCATGATTATGCCATGTAGCATGCACTTGCATGTGCACCACGTGTACATGCACTGACATGTGGATCATGTATGCATATGTTTGAATGCGTAACATTTGTGCATCTGTTGCCAAACTGATTCTGCTTTCATGAGACATGTTTCATATAGTTGCATGTACACGAGTCGCACTAAGATGCATCAGTTTGCATTCATCCATGTGTTGATGGCAGTGTTTCAAATAGCGCCCGTAGCGTTCGCTACGTAGCGTCTCAAATAGCGTAAATCCCCTGTAGTGTACGCTACAGGGGTCGTAGCTACGTTACAGCTACGTAGGGCGTAGCGTCCGTAGCGTAAGCTACAATATATTTTTTCACTATTTTATTTTTTTATTATTTTTTTCACGTTTTCTTTATTTCTAATGTTGAGGAATGTGACACTTGTATTGTACTTGATACTTTTAACCTATGGGATTTTTATTTCTTTTCATAATTGTGACTCGTGGTTTCAATTAGACATTATTAATTAAAGTGGTTTGCTTTGAAAGTTGTTGATGTGATAATTATTTGATTTGACTTATATATGTGGATTGGCTTTTGATAAATGATAACCAATCACTTTTTTGAATATGATTATAATTGATAAAATGAATCATCTTTTAGGCATTTTTATATTTTTTCTTTTTTTTTTTTCACTATTTATTATATTTTTAAATTAAAAAATAGAACTATCGTGTAGCTTATGCTACACGTTATGTATTTACGCTACACGCTATAGAGGGCTGAGCGCTACGCATCACGCTACCGCTATTTAAAACAATGGTTGATGGTATGAATTATTTCTCTCAGCGGATGGTTTGGTGATCATGTTAACCAGCTAGACTCTTGTCAAGGGAATTATATGATTCTGTTAGGATCCTACCAATATATATATATATATATATATATATATATATATATATTTGTTTTTTTTTTTTTTTTTTGTTTTTTTCATATGATAAATACACAAGTAAGTGATAGTTAATGGTAGATAGACAATCAAACAAATATGGACACACGAGCCAATGTTTGTCGGCGTGATCTCCACACATGACCATCATAAGCATGTGCTGGCCCCATGTATGGGGGAATAAATCATCAATCATCTAATCCTTATCCCAATTAATTGGGGTTGACTACACACACATAATTCGGATTTAAAAGATGGAAGCTATGGCATAAGTTTGACGTTAGCTGTCAACCTGCCACAACCTCCTTTATCCGGGCTTGGGATTGGCAATAAGAGCACAAAGCTCCCATTGGAGCTATGTAATAGAGTATTACATAGGTTGATTACAATTAAGCGCTATCTAACAGTATTATAAAGGTTGATTACATTTGAGTTTGTATGAAGGAACATATAATAGGCCTATTTAATGTGCACAGTAAGCACATTATATACGAATGCATATATGCATGGGAATGCACGTAGATATGTGTGTAAGATGCAATAGCTGATAAATACATGAGATTCAAGAATGAGTGCGCATGATGTGCATGTGTATGTGTTGCTCATATGCAATGTTTTTAAGTATTGACGATATTGGCCGATATATCCCACGATATATCTTGTATCCCACTTGTGCGATATGAAACCCATAAGTAGTGGGATATATCCCACATGTTCGATCTGGTGAGCTTTTTTATTTTCGATATTATTATTATTATTATTATTATTTTTAAATCAGTCTCAAATTGTTATAAATCTATGATTTTTCATGTTATGCATGAAAAGTCATGGATTTAGTGTTTCGATTTTGAGATTTGAAGGAGATGGGTTGAGTTGTGGAAAATTGAAAAAAATAAAAAATTTCAGATTTCTCGCAAATTGGTTGCAATTTGTGTCCAAATATAAAATCGAACATGTATGTAACCTGATATAATGATTCTTCTTTTGCTTTTGAATGTGTTGCTTGTGTTTTCACATATCTTCTTACATTTATAAAGTATATAAATAGACTTGGAATATACTTGCCTCAATTCAATTAAACAACGCATAGATTAGGACACCATACAAAGAAAACCTATTATGTTCACTTGTTTTTTGTAATGTTTAGATTTATAAGTGTATTGATGTCTTTTTTAACAATCACCGAAGTTTCATTGAAAAATTTGACCAATTTCTCATGTTTCCCCATGATTCCAACAATAGTGATACATTACGTGATACAACCGATATATCCCATATGATAATCGATACATAATGCGATACTGATATTTTGAACATTGCTCATATGCACAAGTTTACACAAGAATGCATAGAGTGCACAAATGCATGTATTATAATTTATATGAATAAAGCATGTGTTGTTCAAATTCATGTGCATGATTGATTATGGACAAAGTTAGGCTTGCGAAAGTCATGAGACGTGCGTGAAGTGCTTGGTGGGTACTAATGTGTAGACCCTTTATACACGTATACACATTTTGTGATAGCATTTCTAAACAAATCTAATTAGATATAATAGATTTGTGGTGATGCAATCTAGCCTTGCTATAAATAATCATGTGATCTTTGTCTAGCTTCCATTGATGTAATAATGATATATTTGTTTAGGGTGATAGGGCCATTAATGGGTTTCTCTAATTATTTAGCTACAATAGATGTTTAACGTAGTTATAAATTTTTGGCCATGTATACATGCTTTGAATAGTGGGAGTAGATCTACCAAGTTGTTACTTATATCAAATAGGATACTCTGATGCGATTTTCGTAACGGAATTAGATGTTAGCTTATCTTCTTTAGGACATGTACTCCTCTTCAGAGATGTTTCCTAGTCAAGTAAAAGAAAATTGAGTTGTGTGGCCATATACATAATGGAGGAGGCATTATTGCACTCCTTAACAAAGGGATTGATTGATGAAGATTCTAGAAGACATTCTTCATGGGTCTAAGATATGACTGATAACATATCAGGCCAATTAGTCAAGTGGGAGATGTTGGACTGGATGGATAAGGTGGTCAAATAGCCCTTGATCATCGATAATAGCCAGGGATGAAGGGTAAACTAATCTCGTGCGATAGTATAAAACAGAAGTGGGCTTAAATGAACAACTGAGATGTTTCCAAGTTAGGGTGCATGACCCTTGATTTGGATAATTAGTCAAATTGAGGGAGGTTTACATGAAGGTGACACGTGCCTTCATTTCATTAGTCATCAGATAACTGTGGAATTGACTATGAGATAGGGACGCGTGATGAGCGCAATGGACTCTTGTTACCAAACGGGTAATATGCCTCAACCCGCAGTGGAAGTTGCACTGTACAGAAAGAATCTCTGGAAAAGATAAAATTGATCTAAGCCTCTTTTAGATAATCTCTTCTTCGTCATATTTCCTTTTATTTTGGATACATCCTTTTTAGAGACATCTCAGGGGGATATCTCTATTGGAGGCATAAATAAACTTGAAGACCATGGATACTCATTTCCATTTAGTCATTATGTGTCTTGGTCCTTGGTCTACCATATCAGTTTTGGAATGGTCTTATTTTTTGTCCTTCTCTTCATCCAAGTGGATTGTTATCACGCTCCCACCTTCGGAACCATCGTTAGAACTAACGCTGGACTCAAGTTAACAGGTCATAACCTTGGGAAAAATACCTTAACAATCACATTCACCTTACACATTCACATTCCAATCACAAACATATAAGACACCATAATGAATTTATTTAACTTGGGATAATGTGCTTTCCAAATCCACAACCACGACATCAAATAAAAGATAAATACTAATGACAACGGTTGTAAGACCATCATGATCCGAACTGAGAATCAGAATAATCATCTAAGCTAAAATAAGTGTCCAACTACTCGCTGATCTGCTTTACTTTTTCTTCATCTTGAAAGTTAATCAATTAAAGGTATGAGCTTTCCACAGCTCAGTGAGATAGCTCCTTAACAAGTGAACTATATATGATTTTCAAAGATAAGCCAAGAATTTAAATACGAGGAGCGGGGACTCTCAACCCTGGGACTAGATTCCAAGGGAGACCATAATTGGTACCCACTTAGGAGCGGGGACTCTCAACCCTGGGACTCCTCAATGTCCCCTTCTATTTTAAATCACTTAGAATAAATCCTCACCACTCTGAATCAATCCTCACCCTCTCATCTCGTGCCCATAAAATGTTCATGATGAATGCGTAACATAATCACATGTGCCGTTTTCCAAACATAACTTTCCAAGTATAAATCTTCCAAAATAGTACTTTTTGATAAAAGATATTTCCAATCACAACTTTCCAAAAATAGAATTTTCTAAAATAGGAACTTTCCAAATATAGAATAACCGTGCAATATATGCATGGAAGAACCACTCACCGAAATCGATTGATAATTGTAAGTGAAACACCCTTTAGAATGTCCATAGCACTTTACACGCTCTTGTTTCTTTGTCATGGATCTTCTTAGGTACACGTATGGAAAAGTATGTCTTCTTATAATGCTTTCGTTCTACCATTTCTATTTTAGGAATTTTTTTATAAATAATTTTCCTAATATGGACTTTCCTATTTGGGAAGCTTTCCTAAAATAGTTCCTAATTAGGATCCAATTCTGACAATTATGATAGGAAATCTGGCTTTATTTGGTTGAGAAATAGAATGGGCTACCTATTAGATAAAACGAGGTTTCTCTGATAGTCTATCTTGGACTAACTTGATCATACTAATGGCCCACTCTCGACATGTAAATTCTAAAGGATTACAAGTTTGATCTTATTCTAAATTCTAAGTCTTATTTACACTTGGGTTGATCATTTTAATTAGGGTCATTCATACGTTCACGTGTTGCCTACGTTAGATTATCTCTCACAGGCTTGAATCAGGGCTGACAGAAACTGAACCACGGGTTAGATCAAAAGGATACTCTCGGTTCATAACAAGGGGTTAACTGAACTTATGATGACCGCACAAAATGGCTAATTGGATGGTCCTGATCTGACCATCCAATCAATCCACAGTTTGGTCCGTTTTGTTGCCTCGATCTTCGCCGTTGACACTCGATTTTCTTAATGGCATTAAGGGTGAGATTAGATCCAGATTTAAGGGCTTAAATGACCTATCCAATTAGTCCATTTTGGTCCATCAATAAATCAAATCAAAAGGTGTACATTAATTCTTCCAAAAGCAGTCCTACTCTTGACTGCTTCTTGGACTCCAAGGGTGAGCCATTGCTTTTCTATCTTGGGGTCTGAGAAGGGTATAAAAAGATCATAATTATCGTTAGTATAAAGATAAAACATGTTAATCTAAGCATTACAAGAGATAAAAAAGAAGTAGATTTTCCTTGCAAATTAACACTTCGCACAAGGATCGAAATAATTTGATTTATTCAGTTATCAAAAGTTGTATTTTGCTAGTGTTTTGGGCCATTAATGGGCCCTACTTATTGATCAAAAGGGTGGTTCTAAGGGCCTCATGCTGCTGCCCGAAAATGGACCCTTTTGGGCCCCCAAGGGATTCGCAAGCGGGCCCACATGCTGCCTAAAATGTCGCAACTTGGGCCCCCCACTTGCTGGTTTTTTGGACTATAATTCTTTAGTACGAGTCTTAGGTGGGCCCCACGTGCATCCTAAAACACGTCAGCAAATTTGATCTAAAAATAATAATAATATCAAAGGCATTTATCCGATAATTTTCACATTGCCTTAATAATCAAAATAAAAGGATTTTATAAGGGGAATATTGTTGACTTGCTGGGGGATCTTAGGACCATTAGTGGGCCCCACTTTTGATCCAAAAGATGGCCCCAACGACGCCTTCATATCGTTGGCCCAAAACTAGCCTCAACCAACCCGAGCGCTTGACCGACCCTACATGTTGCCCAAAATGGGGCAACATAGGCCCGCTTGCTGGTCTCTTTTGGAACATTAATCTATGACACAAAAAGGGAATGGTAGGCCCCACTTTGGTTCTAGAGTACCCTAGCCCCACATGCTGTAAAAAATGGGGCAGCATGGGCCCACTTGCTGGTCTCTTTTGGAACATTAATCTATGACACAAAAAGGGACTGGCGGGCCCCACTTTGGTTCTGGAGTACCTTAATAACTTCAACTCTACCAATTTCTACATTTATCACAAGATCGGGTCTAATCTAGCCGTCCATCGAATCGACCATTTTATGGATTGCTCATAGGGTGCCTGGCCCATCGTCCAAGAGTTTATAAGGGCTTTGATTTGCTAGATGTCAACCCTTATCACCGGATCCATCAGATCAGCCCCCGAATGGTTTGATTTCGGGCCAATCTTATACCTCGATTACAAAATAACTTACAATATAACATAGAAAAATTTAAAGATTCTTATCAGTGTGGTCTACTTACTATATGATGGGGATTAAGGGCAGCCACACACGATCAAGGGTGGCCATACCCCTACTCTCTCTCTCTCTCTATAGAGTCCTCACACTGGGAGGGGGTGGCGTGAACCTCGTTTTATAGGCATCAAGGCCCCTTCATGGTGAGGTGGCACATACTTAAGTCTAGTAAAAATCTTGGATTTTGGCCATAGATGGAAAAAATGATTTTTGCATCGCATTCATCATATAGTACACATATAACTAGGTCACCTTTCATTAGGGCCGTTTAGTGTACGCAAACGTAATACGGTCGTGGTTTTGGTCTATTCCCCACCATGAACCTAGATTATATTGCCAGGGTCGCGAAAAGATTAATTGTCGGCTAATGGCCATTGAGACGCACAATAGGACCATTGCTACACAATTGACTACCAACAACCAACGTATCATGCAACTAGAGGCTACCTCTCACGATACCCCCGTCACTGGGGAAGACCACTAGTCTTAGACAATAGAGCCAACGGATGAGGACCTAATTGAACAAGGTCTAGTCCCAGTAGAATCCACTAGGGATTGTTATAAAAACTTTGGTCAGGGAGTAGGTCATGTAGGACTGCGCCCTCGCACACCCCGTAGAAAGTCACGGGATCATTGCAAACCTGAGGAACAAGTTATGAAGAGCATCAAAGTCGATGCTCTCAATTTTGATGGTTGCTTGAATCCAAAGCATTTCCTTGATTGGCTAGCTGACATGGACCACTTCTTTGAGTGGCATGACATGTCAGATCGCCATCGAGTAAGGTTCGCTTAGATGAAGTTGACGGGTCAAGGCAAGCTATTCTGGACCAACACAAAGCGGAAGGCAGAGCAGCGTGGGGATGAACCCATTACATCATGAGTTGAGATGAAAGAACTTAGAGAAAAAAATGTCCCGTTCTCCTACCGTGATCGCCTTTTGGATCAGTGGCAGTTCTTGAGGCAAGGGTCAATGCATGTATCAGATTACATTGAGGGATTCGAGTAGTACATGATGCGATACGATGTCGACAAGTCCCCTGTTATGACCTTGTCTCGTTTTAGGACGGGCCTGCACCCTGAGATTAGGCGTGAGCTCATCCCTCATGATGTTGGTACACTAGAGGGGGCCTATCTTAGGGTAGAGGAGCTTGAACGATACCTGGTGCAACCGATCATGAAACGGTTTGGATCTCTTGATTTCAGTGGTAGGGTTGCTCCTAAGGGAGCCAAATCTAACCATGGGAGCCAGACTAAAGCCCTAACTGGTGCTCCCACATATAACAGAGATGTTAAAGGTAAGGGTCTAGTCAGCACTAGTTCGAAGGGAAGTGAGCACATGCAATGTTTTCGCTGCAATGGTTATGGTCACCTTGCAAAAGAATGCTCGAACAAAGAAAGAGGTAAAGATCTTAATAATAGATGAGGCAAATGAGGATGCCGAGGGCAATTGCATTGTAGAGGAACATGAGCCTGATATTAGTGCTTGTGATAAGGAGTTTGATGAGCAGGAGACCCACACCCTCGTAGTAGTCAGATTCGCCTTTGCCCAAGCTAAAGAAAATGATGATTGGTGTAGGAACACGATCTTTTACACTTGTACTAAGTGTGGAGAAAAGAATTATAAAGTAATCGTGGACAGCGACAGCTATGCCAATGTAGTCTTTTCCAAGGTGTCCCGTATCGGTTACGTATCGGCCGTATCGGCCGATACGTATCGGAATCGGTAAGGGCCGATACGCGTTTCGGCTCCGTATCGGCCGTTACCGATTTTTGTAGCCGTATCGGCCGATACGGGGCGTATCGGGCCGTTACGGGGGCGTAACGGTCACCCGTAACGGTCCGATAACGGCTATTTTTTTTTCTTTTTAAGCATTTTTTTTGCTGTTTTTTCCAAACTACTTGCTTCCAAACTGTTTTTCACTCATTCTAATAGTAATTTCGACCAACCTTGGCTGGTTATTTGGGACAAAAACACATTATATTACGGATTTGGTTAGATCAAAGCTTGGTGGGCCATTATTCAGAAATTCTTCAAAAATAGGTATTTACTTTCTTTAATATGTTTTACTGTTTTAATCATGCCATATGATGTGTTAATCATAGTAGAACATGATAATGTGCATTTTACTGATTTGGGGTGCCATTTAATAATTTTTTTATATTTTTTTCTATTTACGCATGAATTTTGGGCCCTTTTTTTAAAATTCGAAAAATCAATTTTTAATAGTTGTTTTGCTGTTTTAATGATGCCATATGATGTGTTAATCATAGTAGAACAGCTTAATGTGCATTTTACAGATTTGGGGTGCCATTTTATATATATTTTTATATTTTTTTCTATTTACGCATGAATTTTGGGCCCTTTTTTTAAAATTCGAAAAATCAATTTTTAATGGTTGTTTTGCTGTTTTAATGATGCCATATGAAATGTTAATCATAATAGAACATGTTAATGTGCATTTTACAGATTTGGGGTGCCATTTAATATTTTTTTAATATTTTTTCTATTTACGCATGAATTTTGGGCCCTTTTTTTAAAATTCGAAAAATCAATTTTTAATAGTTGTTTTGCTGTTTTAATGATGCCATATGATGTGTTAATCATAGTAGAACAGCTTAATGTGCATTTTACAGATTTGGGGTGCCATTTTATATTTTTTTTTATATATTTTTTTTATTTACGCATTTATTTTGGCCTTTTTTTTGAAAATTCGAAAAATCAATTTTTAATGGTTGTTTTGCTGTTTTAATGATTGTATATGATGTGTTAATCATAGTAGAACATGTTAATGTGCATTTTACATATTTGGGGTCCCATTTTATATTTTTTTCTATTTACGCATGAATTTTAGCCCCTTTTTTTAAAATTCGAAAAAACAATTTTTAATGGTTGTTTTGCTGTTTGAATCATGCCATATGATGTGTTAATCATAGTAGAACATTTTAATGTGCATTTTACATTTTTGGGGTGCCATTTTATATTTTTTTTTATATTTTTTTCTATTTACGCATGAATTTTGGCCCCTTTTTTTAAAATTCGAAAAATCAATTTTTAATGGTTGTTTTGCTGTTTTGATGATGCCATATGATGTGTTAATCATAGTAGAACATGTTAATGTGCATTTTACATATTTTGGGTGTCATTTTATATTTTTTTTAGATTTTTTTTCTATTTACGCATGAATTTTGGCCCCTTTTTTTAAAATTTGAAAAATCAATTTTTAATGGTTGTTTTGCTGTTTTAATCATGCCATATGATGTGTTAATCATAGTAGAATATGTTAATGTGCATTTTACATATTTGGGGTGTCATTTTATAAATTTTTCTTTGTATTTTCGAATTAGTGACTTTATATTTTTATTTGCTTATATTGGACAGGTTTTGGAGCTTCTTAGGGTTTAGTTAGAATATAAAATTATCTTTATTAACATAGATCATACACTCATACTCATATCCTAAACCTAAAGAAATGTCTGGGTCTGGCCAACAACAAGTGAGGATATTGGATGGCAACATTGTGAGAGGGTTGGTGGTACTAGGCACCAAATAAAGTGCAAGTATTGTGATAGGATAGTGTCTGGTGGAATTACCCGTCTCAAACAACATTTGGCACATCGAAAGGGTCAAGTTGCGCCATGTGTCAGAGTACCGAGAGAGATAATGCTATTAATGCAAGCTAGTCTGGATGAGTCGAAGGGTAAACGAGCTGCTGTACAAAAGAAGAAAGATGATATTTTAGAAGCAGCTCGACAGGAGGTGTTTGGTCCTGAATATATGGGCGTTCGTGATGAAGATATTATTGATTCTGACGAAGATTCAGATCGGGAATTAACCATAGCTAGGAGAGAGAGCGTGCGTCTAGCTCGTGAAGAGAAAGAACGTCACCGCATGTTTGGCACGCATGGGTCAGTGCGTGATACAGGAGGGGGCAGTGGGAGTGGGAGTGGGACAGGGAGTGCAACTGGAAGTGCAACTGCTTCTGCAGCTGGAACTGAGGGTAGGGGGTAGGTTTGGCGGGTTACGACGTGTATTTGGGAGCCGACGACAGATGTCTTCACGTGATGCCCCTATACATTTGGATGAAGAAGTAAATGAGCCTAGGAGACCCTCTATTGATCCAATCCTGTTTAGGAAAGAATCAACTAAACAAAAGAAGATAAAACAAATGTGGAGTAGAATTTCCGTTGAGAAATTAGGTAGAGCAGCAGCAAAGTTATTTATACATGCCAACATACTTCCTAACGCGGCCAATTCTCCATATTGGCAGGTGGTAATTGATGCAGCAGCAGAAGCAGGTGAAGGAATAAAAGCTCCCACAGCTAAGGAGATTAGGGGGAAATGGACAGATGCAGAGTATGTGGATGTGAAAACATACGTGGCTACCTTTAAACCTGTATGGAAAGCCAGAGGATGCACGATCATGTGCGATGGTTGTACTGGCCCAACCAGACGCTGCATGATCAACTTCATGGTGTACTGCCACTTGGGAACTATATATCACAACTCTTTTCCACCATTATGAGTCGACCTGGCTTGAAAGCCGAGTCTCACCCTTAGCCCTACAAAGTGTTGTGGGTTGATAAGTCCTCCATTTTGATTTCACAACAATGTTGTATCCCCATCCAGTTTGAGTAGTATAAGGATTTATTGTGGTGTGATGTGGTTCCCATGTATGTTGGCCACATCATCTTAGGCAGGCCCTAGTTATTTGACTTGGACATTATAATATTCAGTCACTCAAATATTTGTACATTCATGTTTGAGGGCAAGAAAATTAGATTGAGTCATCTTCCACCCAAGAACATATCGGAAAAGGAAGAGACTGCCAGGAAGGGTGATCCTGGAACTTTGAGGTAATCCAAGCCTAAGTCTCTTCACATCATCAATGCAAAAGAATTCGAAAGAGAGACTAGGGGGGATTTATAGGTGTATGCCCTCGTGACTAGAGAGGCTACCCCCCAGGTTGGTGTAGAGTTGCCTAGTGAGGTGATTTCAGTGATGGAGGAGTTCAATTATGTCTTTCCTGATGACCTCCCGGATGAACTTCCACCTATGAGGGACATTCAACATGCCATTGATCTTGTCCTTAGGTTGACTCTCCCAAACTTTCCTCATTACAAAATGAATCCCATAGAGCATGCGAAACTCAAGAAGGAAGTTGATGAGCTTCTTAAAAAGGGTTCATTCTGGAGAGCACGAATCTATGTTCAATGCCCGCCCTTCTAACGCCCAAGAAGGATGGCACGTGGCATATGTGTGTGAATAGCATAGCCATAAAAAAGATCACCGTTAAGTACTGATTTCCTATACTGCCTCTGGACGATATGTTGGACATGATGACCAATGCCACAATTTTCTTCAAAATAGACCTCAAGAGTGGGTATCATCGGATTTGTATTCACCCAGGGGATGAATGGAAAACTGCTTTGAAGACGAATGATTAGTTGTACAAGTGTCTAGTTATGCATTTTGGGCTAACCGATGCCCCAAGTACATTTATGCGGGTGATGACTCAGGTGTTGAGACCCTTCATGGGGAAGTTTCTAGTTGTGTACTTTGAAAACATCCTTATTTATAACATGACTAAGGAACAACTTCTCCACCATTTGAGGCAAGTGTGTAGGATCCTTAGGGCTGAGAAGTTGTATGCCAACCTTGAGAAGCGTTCGTTTTTGTCTGGTAGTGTCATCTTCTTAGGTTTATCGTGTCATCTAAGGGCATGTTCGTGGATCTTGAGAAGGTTAAGGCTATAGTCAGTTGGCTTGAGTTGCGTAATATTCATGAGGTGAGTAGCTTTTGCTTAGTAATGCAGAGGCATTTTCACATTGGGCTCAAGTGGGGTAGCCTGTGGGATGCGGGGATACACTCGGAGTGGGCGGCCCGTGTGAGGCAGGCCCCAGTCGTGTGAGGCGGCACCCATGTGATGTAGGGCCCATGAAGGGGGTTCGGCCAAGGACCTAACCTATGCGATGTAGGGCCTGGGTTATGAGGTAAAGGAATTAATTCGCCATGCTCTTATCAGTTCGAGCTTTTAGAGCAAGTGGTTAATTGTCCTGCATCAAAGTGGTATCAGAGTGGGAGATCTCGTGTTTGAGACTCATCATCAGAGGTGATTAATGCATGGGCATTTTCACACCGGGCTTGAGTGTGGTAGCTTCTAGGATGGGGGGGCACCTAGGGTGGGTGGCTCGTGTGAGGCAGTACTCATATGATGTAGGACCCACGACCAAGGTGTCCCATATCGGTTACGTATCGGCCGTATCGGCCGATACGTAACGGTATCGGGTAAGGCCGATACGCGTATCGGCCGATACCATTTTTTGTGCCCGTATCGGACCGTTACGGGGGCGTAACGGCCACCCGTAACGGTCAGAAAACGGTCACATTTTTCTCTCTTTTTAAGCACTTTTTTTGCTGTTTTTTCCAAACTTCTTGCTTCCAAACTGTTTTTCACTCCTTCTAATAGTAATTTCGACCAACCTTGGCTAGTTTTTTGGGACAAAAACACATTATATTACGGATTTGGTTGAATCAAAGCTCGGTGGGCCATTTTTCAGAAATTCTTCAAAAATAGGTATTTACTTTCTTTAATATGTTTTTCTGTTTTAATCATGCCATATGATGTGTTAATCATAGTAGAACATGATAATGTACGTTTTACAGATTTGGGGTGCCATTTAATATTTTTTTTATATTTTTTTCTATTTACGCATGATTTTTGGGCCCTTTTTTTAAAATTCAAAAAATCAATTTTTAATAGTTGTTTTGCTGTTTTAATGATGCCATATGATGTGTTAATCATAGTAGAACAGCTTAATGTGCATTTTACAGATTTGGGGTGCCATTTTATATTTTTTTTTATATTTTTTTCTATTTACGCATGATTTTTGGGCCCTTTTTTTAAAATTCGAAAAATCAATTTTTAATAGTTGTTTTGCTGTTTTAATGATGCCATATGATGTGTTAATCATAGTAGAACAACTTAATGTGCATTTTACAGATTTGGGGTGCCATTTTATATTTTTTTTTATATTTTTTTCTATTTACGCATGATTTTTGGGCCCTTTTTTTAAAATTCGAAAAATCAATTTTTAATAGTTTTTTTGCTGTTTTAATGATGCCATATGATGTGTTAATCATAGTAGAACAGCTTAATGTGCATTTTACAGATTTGGGGTGCCATTTTATATTTTTTAAATATTTTTTTCTATTTACGCATGATTTTTGGGCCCTTTTTTTAAAATTCGAAAAATCAATATTTAATGGTTGTTTTGCTGTTTTAATGATGCCATATGATATGTTAATCATAGTAGAACATGTTAACGTGCATTTTACAGATTTGGGGTGCCATTTAATATTTTTTTTTTATATTTTTTTCTATTTACGCATGATTTTTGGGCCCTTTTTTTAAAATTCGAAAAAACAGTTTTTAATGGTTGTTTTGCTGTTTTAATGATGTCATATGATATGTTAATCATAGTAGAACATGTTAACGTGCATTTTACAGATTTGGGGTGCCATTTAATAATTTTTTTATATTTTTTTCTATTTACGCATGATTTTTGGGCCCTTTTTTTAAAATTCGAAAAATCAATTTTTAATGGTTGTTTTGCTGTTTTAATGAGGCCATATGATATGTTAATCATAGTAGAACATGTTAACGTGCATTTTACAGATTTGGGGTGCCATTTAATATTTTTTTATATATTTTTTTCTATTTACGCATGATTTTTGGGCCCTTTTTTTTAAAATTCGAAAAAACAGTTTTTAATGGTTGTTTCGCTGTTTTAATCATGCCATATGATGTGTTAATCATAGTAGAACATTTTAATGTGCATTTTACATATTTGGGGTGCCATTTTATATATTTTTTATATTTTTTTCTATTTACGCAAGAATTTTGGGCCCTTTTTTTAAAATTCGAGAAATCAATTTTTAATAGTTGTTTTGCTGTTTTAATCATTCCATATGATGTGTTAATCATAGTAGAATATGTTAATGTGCATTTTACATATTTGGGGTGTCATTTTATAAATTTTTCTTTGTATTTTCGAATTAGTGACTTTATATTTTTATTTGCTTATATTGGACAGGTTTTGGAGCTTCTTAGGGTTTAGTTAGAACATAAAATTATCTTTATTAACATAGGTCATACACTCATACTCATATCCTAAACCTAAAGAAATGTCTGGGTCTGGCCAACAACAAGTAAGTGAGGATATTGGATGGCAACATTGTGAGAGGGTTGGTGGTACTAGGCACCAAATAAAGTGCAAGTATTGTGATAGGATAGTGTCTGGAGGAATTACCCGTCTCAAACAACATTTGGCACATCGAAAGGGTCAAGTTGCGCCATGTGTCAGAGTACCGAGAGAGATAATGCTATTAATGCAAGCTAGTCTGGATGAGTCGAAGGGTAAACGTGCTGCTGTACAAAAGAAGAGAGATGATAGTTTAGAAGCAGCTCGACAGGAGGTGTTTGGTCCTGAATATATGAGCGTTCGTAATGAAGATATTATTGATTCTGACGAAGATTCAGATCGGGAATTAACCATAGCTAGGAGAGAGAGCGTGCGTCTAGCTCGTGAAGAGGAAGAACGTCACCGCATGTTTGGCACGCATGGGTCAGTGCGTGATACAGGAGGGGGCAGTGGGAGTGGGAGGGGGCAGTGGGAGTGCAACTGGAAGTGCAACTGCTTCTGCAGCTGGGACTGAGGGTAGGGGGGTAGGTTTGGTGGGTTACGACGTATATTTGGGAGCCGACGACAGACATCTTCACGTGATGCCCATATACATTTGGATGAAGAAGTAAATGAGCCTAGGAGACCCTCTATTGATCCAATCCTGTTTAGGAAAGAATCAACTAAACAAAAGAAGATAAAACAAATGTGGAGTAGAACTTCCGTTGAGAAATTAGGTAGAGCAGCAGCAAAGTTATTTATACATGCTAACATACCTCCTAACGCGGCCAATTCTCCATATTGGCAGGTGGTAATTGATGCAGCAGCAGAAGCAGGTGAAGGAATAAAAGCTCCCACGGCTAAGGAGATTAGGGGGAAATGGACAGATGCAGAGTATGTGGATGTGAAAACATACGTGGCTACCTTTAAACCTGTATGGCAAGCCAGAGGATGCACGATCATGTGCGATGGTTGGACTGGCCCAACCAGACGCAGCATGATCAACTTCATGGTGTACTGCCACTTGAGAACTATATATCACAAGTCAATTGATGCCTCAGAAGTAACAAAAAATTCTGATTATATTACTGGACTAATGGATAAAGTTGTGGATGAGATTGGAGAGGAGAACGTAGTTCAGATTGTGACAGATAATGAAGCATCATATAAGCTTGCAGGACATCTGTTGATGAATAAGAGAAAACATCTTTTTTGGTCACCATGTGCTGCCCATTGTATTGATCTTATATTGGAAGATATTGGGAAGAAGAATGTTAAGGAAATGGTCGAAAGGGCAAGGGAAGTAACGACGTTTATTTACAATCATAATCAAGTAGTCGCAATAATGAGAAAGTTCACGAAAGGACGAGAATTGTTGAGGCCTGCGGCGACTAGATTCGCAACAAACTTTATAGCATTAGAGAGTTTATTCCAGCATAGGGGAGAGTTGAGTGAAATGTTCGCTTCCCGACAATGGCTCAACACAAAACATGGGAAGAAGACATCAGGGACACCGGTCGACGTTGTGAACACCATATGGGACAACAAATATTGGAAGAAGGTTAAGGCGATCCTAAAGGTGATGGAGCCACTAATGCGGGTACTCCGTCTTGTTGAAACCGATGAAGCACCTACCATGGGCTTCCTATATGATGCCATGGATAAGGCAAAGCTTGCAATTCAACGTGATTATAGAAGCTGGGAGACTTATTGGAAGATGATCGACAGGAGATGGACAAAACAACTCCATCACGATCTTCATGCAGCAGGTTATTACTTAAATCCTAGGTATAGATATGCCCAATCATTTGTTGCGGATGATGAAGTTCGTGTCGGGCTAAAAAATGTGATAAAGAGATTAGAACCTGACTTAGATCTGCAAATAAAGGCGTTGAATGAATTAGATACATTTGGAAATCGCCTTGGTAGTTTTGGAGATGCTCTTGCACAGCATGCAGTATCTAGGTTGCAACCGGCCGAATGGTGGATTAATTTCGGAGAGAGTACGAAGGCTCTCCAAAAAATTGCAGTAAAAGTTTTGAGCCAGACAACATCTTCCTCTAGCTGTGAAAGGAATTGGAATTGTTTTGCGCTCATTCATTCAAAGAATAGGAATAGATTGCAGACTAGAACATTAGATAGACTTGTCTTCATGCACTACAATATAAAATTAAGAATGCGACGACATCATAGGAGTATTACAGCCGCCGATGACGGAGACTACTGTCCAATAAACTTGGACAATATTTATGATGAGGATGACCCACTTCTACCTTGGTTGGAAACAAGAGAAAAGCAAATTGAAGAGGATAGTGAAGAATTGGAAATTGATGACCCAGAAATACGCAAAGCACAACAAGAGAGTCGTGCAGATGTGTTGGACCCAGTAAGAGGGGCAGCGTTTATGACACGTACGGAAACGCCTCGAGATCAACAAAAGAGTACGAGTAGTGGTAGCGTGTCCATGTCGGATGATGATGATGATGACCCCCCTGCCTCTGGTGCTGGCACTTCTGGTGTTGCTCAACGCCCTATTCAGCCGTCTACAGATCGCGATGCCGATGAACATCGACGAGGTGGTACACGAGGTCGAACCTACGAGTGTACCGAGTCACGATACAGCCAGCTGGAGGGTACATCTAGTGGTGCACCGCGTCCGGGAGGTCCGGAACATCAGCAGGCTCATGGTCTTGGTTATTATGATGGATATTCTTATGGTCAATTGGATTATAATTATGATGGTTATACTGAGCCCGTTCCATCACATTCATGTTGGAGTAGCCCTCCCGATCAATATTCATATGATTATAGATATCCAGATCCAAATCCAAGTTACTCATCACAGCAGACGCACTCTCAATCTCAAGATTCTCAACCGCCTGAGTATGGTTACCAGTATGGCTATTCGACGGGCACTGGTGGATATCCTTACTCAGGGTCAGAGTCGTTACCTAGTCAGGATCAGTCATCCTCTGGTTTCGTTGATCTAGTATTTCCTTCTGGCACTGGATATTATGAATATGCAGAACCTACACCTATTGGACAGCCTCAGCCTGATGGTGACGATGACGATGATGTG
The DNA here is from genome assembly GCA_037074715.1 of Magnolia kwangsiensis. Taxonomy (NCBI): domain Eukaryota; kingdom Viridiplantae; phylum Streptophyta; class Magnoliopsida; order Magnoliales; family Magnoliaceae; genus Magnolia; species Magnolia kwangsiensis. Next base: position 117,420,981 of record CM073572.1, on the reverse strand, counting down.
GAGGTCGAGCAACCACAAAAAAGCAGATTTTCATTTTGGTGGTGACTTGTGATTGTGAGTATATATTTGTATTAAGGTAAGTATTTGCATTTTGCAGCAGACAGCTCACAAGTATTATTGTAAGAAGCCATGCAATTATGCACACACTTGACACTGCCGAACTTGTATTTAAAATAGCTCCCCTGACAACCAATCAAGTAATCCTTAATCAAGTTGCAGGGGAGTATATCAGACACTACTAATTTTTTTTTTTTTAATATTCTTGACTTGAGGATGACAGGTCAGACATGAATCACAGTCACCTGCACACTGCACAGGTATGTTCGAGAAATTCCTCAAAAATAATTGCAAACACACACCTAATGTAAGATATTTACATATTACATTCATTCTAATATATCTATCATTGGTGGTAGATAGTTAGAAAATTAAATATATGAATTTTGTAGTCAAATTCAGGTTATCTGGTTCATAAATTCATCAGACAGTCCGATACAACTTCTCACCAAAGAGTGGACCGTTACGCCCCCATAAACATGTTCCATTTTATAAATGAATGCATATTTGGAATGCTTAGAATATTCCGGATTTAATCCATATTTTTTCATATTTTTTTGGGAAAATTTTTTTTTTGCGCCGTTACGGGCCGTTACGCCCCCGTATCGCCGTTACGCCCCCGTATCCGTATCCGTTTTGGAGGTCACCGATACGCCAACCGATACCGATACGGGACACCTTGCCCACGACGGGGGTTCGGCCGAGGTCTTAACCCATGCAATGTGGGGCCTGGGCTATTAAATAAAGGGATTAATTAGCCATGCTTTATTAGTTCAAGCTTTTAGAGCTAGTGGTTAATTGTCCTGCATCACTTAGCCACCTTTTATAGGCGGTTTATTAGAGGGTTTAATTGCATCATTGCTCCCATTACCGTTTGCATAAAAAATGGGAGTTCAAGTGGACTAAAGTAACCTCTAGGGCATTCAAGGAGATCAAAGTCAAGATAATTGAAGCTCTTGTCATGCGACTTCTGGATTTTTCCAAGGCTTTTGAGGTTGCCTGTGATGTGTCTGGTGTAGGTATAGGTGGAGTGCTTACTCAGGAAAGGCACCATTTTTCTTTCTTTAGTAAGAAGCTAAATGAGGCGAAACAAAAGTATTCTACCTATGACAGAATTCTATGCGGTAGTGTAGTCTTTGCGTCATTGATGACATTATTTATTACCTCATGAGATATTCTTATTCTTTGACCATGAGGCTTTGCGCTATCTCAACTCGCAAAAGAAGTTGAAGCCGACACATGCCAAAGATGTTTTGTAACGGTAACGGTGGTCGTAATGGCCACCACCGTTACCTTTACGATATGGGGCATAACGGCTGTTATGGCCTCGTAATGGCCGTTATGGTCTCTCTTTTTTATTTTTTTATTTATTGAAAAAAATCCCCAAAAACATGTATCTGCCTTGTAATGTTGATTAAAAAGTATGAAAAACTTATATATGTCCCGTAATAGACTATAATGGAGCTATTATGGCCTTTATAGGGGATGTAACGTGCCGTTAATGGCAATTATGGATCATTTTTTTCCATAACGGTTGTTATGGCCGTTACGATCCCGTAACATGTAATGGTTGCCCCTTTACGGCCCCGTAACAGCCTTTACGGCACACCATGTGCCCAAAGGGTCCAATTTTTTTAGGAATACACTTTGTGTTAAAGCACGAGGCCGGGGTTGAGAATAAACCTACCAATACGTTGAGTCATAAGGTTATGTTACTCCAATCCATGAACATCGAAGTAATTGGGTTTGAACGATTAAAGGAAGATTATCCCAGTTTCCTAGACTTTAGAAAAAGTATACGCATTGTTATTAGATGGTCAGTCTAGGAGTAATAGTGAGTTTGTCCTGGTCAGTGAGTTTTTGTTTAGAGGCGATAGATTGTGTACACCCTGTACATCCCTCCGTGACTTTCTTGTTTGGGTGCTTCATGCTGGAGGGATAGATAGTCATTTTGGGCATGATAAGACTATTGCCCTTATAGAGGAGCACTTTTATTTGTCAAGTCTCAGACGAGATGTAGCTAACATTATAGGGCAATGTCAGACTTGTCAGCCGGCAAAGCAAAGGAAGCAAAACATCGGTTTATATATACCTTTGCCAGCCCCCCATGCCCCATGGGTTGATATTAGCATGGATTTCTTGCTTGGGCTCTCCAAGATGATTAAAACGCACGATTCTATTTTTGTAGTTGTGGACCGTTTTTCGAAAATGACTCACTTTCTTCCATGTTCCAAAATATTCGATGCCATTGACATGGCTAAGATATTCTTTGGGGAGGTAGTTCGTTTGTATGGTTTGTCGAAGACCATTGTGTCAGATTGAGATTGTGCGGTTTACGAGTTATTTTTGGAAAACTCTATGGCACATGATGTGAACTAAGTTGCAATTCCCTGCAACATACATTTCTCAGACTGATGGCCAGACGGAAGTTGTCAATCGCAGTTTGGGGAATCTGCTACGATGTTTGGTGGGAGACCATATTAGGACTTGGGATGCAGTTTTGCCCGTAGCCAAGTTTGCATATAACAATTTCATCAATAGGTCCATAGGAATGAGTCCATTTGAGATAATATTTGGGTACAAGCCTAGAGCGCCTATAGATCTCATACCCATGTCCGTCTCACATAGGCCATCTGAGTTCGTAGAAGCATTTGCACGACATATTCATGACTTGCATAGCGAGATCAAGAGACGCATTAATGTTAGTAATCAACATTATAAAATATATGCACATTCACATCGTAGATTTAAGGAGTTTCAGGTGGGTGACTATGTCATTGTCCGCATAAGGCCCGAACGATTCCCATAGGTAATCATGAGGAAATTGCATGCCCATAGTGCTGGTCCATATAAAATTTTGACAAGAGTGGGCCCTAATGCGTATGTGGTGGATATTCCATCTAACATGGGCATTAGTGCAACATTCAACATGGAGGACCTTGTGCCTTGTGACGGACCCACACCTCCATCTTCTAGCCCTCCTGTAGACCTTTCTCATACCCCAGACGATGGTGTCCCCGACCCCGATCCCAGTCCATGGTCTTTACAAGATCCTACTTCCTACTTATCACATTCTCTTCCATCACTACCTAGACGGAAATAATAGATCGAGGATGTTCTGGACCATCAAGCGGTCTCTACCTGCCATGGAGGATATTATAAATACCTTGTGAAGGGGAAAAGTAGGCCAGAGTTAAACGACACTTCGATTACAAAGGCAGAGTTTCAATGCATTGATCTTGACCTCATTGAGCATTACCACAACTTTATTTCACCAGTGGCGAATTCTTCTCAAATGGGGACATTAGAGGACTTACTTGGGTGTTTTTTCTCTTTGTTTTAGGGTTTGTGAGAAACCCTCCCTTCTAATCGAATTGTGGAAGGGTAGAAGCTTGCTTGGTGGTGGATTCCTCCAAGGTGTTTTCTTCCTCATCCTCTTCTCCAACAAGGTACTCCACTTCTTTTCTTTTTGTTCTTCTCCTTCCCTTACATCTCTTCTAAACCCATCAAAACCTTACCCAATCCACCTCCTTTCCATTTTCCCTTGCCCATCCATACGTGGACACGCACGCACGTGCGTCCGTACGGGCTGCCACGTGCGGGCCCCCTTTTGGTACCTTCCCTCATTGATTCCCCTCCAAACCCTACCTAGCCATAGATCCCTAATTCCCAAAAAATCCCACATTTCAATCCCTAAACTCCACAACCCTAACGAAAATCTAATTTTTTTAATTATATTATATTATATTATAAATCCCTTCCCCAAACCCAATTTTATTGGCGTCATTGTTTTCTTACGTGGTTGTTGTACTACCTGCGCTAGAGTGGAAGTTCCTACTTCCAAGTGGGCCACTCTTGTAATACTTTTATATTTTCGTGCACCGCATATGTGATAGCCTAAGTCCTTTGCGTTACAAATCTGAATTTTTTGAATTTAAAATGTGGATATGTTTGGTTTTATATGTTGAATACTGAAATTGGTGTGTATTTGATCTCACATCTTGCATCCTAGGTTAGTTTCACTCATCCTACATCATGTGGATTTAAGAACAAGTAGAGTAGGCATCAAATGATCATAGTCCAAAATGGAAAACTAGTGCAAATAGGGGGTTGAGATTTCAAGGAAGATTGTGCGTCCTAGACATAGCAAAATTGAAGAAGGAAGTGATGGATGAAGCTCATCGGACCAAGTATACAATCTACCCTGAAGGAATCAAGATGTATTAGGATACACATAGATAGTATTGGTGGCAGAATATGAAGAGGGAGATTGCCGAATGTCTTTATGTCTCACATACCCACAAGTCAAGGCCGAGCATTAGAGGTCAGTAGGAGTGCTGCAACCATTATAGATTCCGGTGTGGAAGTGAGAGCATGTCACTAATGAGATTGCCTTGGGCACGTAACAGTCATGGCGCCATCATGATGCCATCTGGGTAATAGTGGACTGATTTACTAAGTCTGTGCTTTTCCTTCTAATGCATGCTATCTCCACCTTGGATGAGTTGGCAAAGTTATATATAGATGAAATCATGAAGTTGCATGGAGTTCCAATGTCAATTGCATGTGATAGGGACTTGAGGTTTACGTCATAGTTCTAGAAAAGTTTTCAAAAGGGTATGGGAGTTACTTTGGACCTCAACACTACTTTTAACCTGCAGACAAATGGGAAAACTAAGGGGGTTGGACCTCAACACTGCTTTTAACCTTCCAGCCTCTAATCCCCATCCTATAGTAAGTAGCCCCACCTATAAAAATCTTTAAAATTTTCTATATTATGGTTTACATTGTTTTGTGATCGGAGTCTAAGTATGACCCAAAATTGAACCATTCGGGGGCTGATCTGATAATTGGGTTATAAGGTCCAACATCAAGCAAATCAAGGCTCTTAAAAATCCTTGAATAATTGCCCATACACCCTACGAATAGCTCGTACAACGGTTGGTTCGTTAGATGGCTAGATTGGACCCGATCTTTTGACAAAAGTAGAAATCGGTAGAAATGAAGTTACTGGGATACTTTGGAACCAAAGTGGGGACCGCCAATCCCTTTTGTGCCATAGATTAATGGTCCAAAAGAGACCAGCAAGTGGGGCCCATGCTGCCTCATTTTGGGCAGCGTGTGGGGCCCACTCGCTGTCCAGTGTTCAGCTGGTTTTGGGCTAGTGATATGAAGGCCCTTGGGGCCATCTTTTGGATTAAAAGTGGGGCCCGCTAATGGCTGCAAGATCCCCCCACAAGTCGATAATATTCTCCTTATAAAATCCTTTTATTTTGATTATTAGTACAGTGTGAAAATTATCGGATAAATGCCTTTGATATTATTCATTTTGTGAGATTAAATTTGCCGATATGTTTTGAGATCCAAATGGGGCCTAGTTGAGCCCATTGTACTGGAAAATTATGGTCCAAAAAAGACCAGCAAGTGGGGCCCACGCTGCCATGTTTTGGGCAGTGTGTGGGGCCCACTTACAGTCCCCTTTGAGGGTTAAAAATGGACCATTTTCAGGCAGCATTGTGGAGGCTCTTCGGGCCACCCTTTTGATCAATAAGTGGGGCCCACTAATGACCCAAAACACTCCAAGCAAAATATAGGTTTTGGTCATTGAAGAAATCAAGTTATTTTGATCCTTGTGGAAAGTGTTAATTTGCGAAGGAAATCTACTTTTGTTTTTAGTTCTTGTAAATGCTTAGATCAATGTGTTTTATCTATATTCTAGTCATAATTATGATCTTTTTGGACCCCAAGATGGACCGGCAATGGCCGACCTTTGGACTCTAGGAAGCAATCAAGAGTAGTACTACTTTTGGACCTCGATCGCCTTTAGTTTTCAAGGATTAGTGTGCACCTTTGGATCTGATTTGTAGATGGCCCAAAATGAATTAATTAGATAGGTCATCTAAGTTGTTAAATCTAGACCTAATCTCACCCCTAAGGCCATATAAAAAAAAATCGAGCATCAACGACTAAGATTGGCCTATCAAAATAGCCTAAATTATGGGTTGATTGGATGCTCAAACCAGGACTATCCAAGCAACCCCTTTGTGCGGTCATCATAAGTTTTGTTGAGCCCTTATGAACAAAGAGTTTCCTTTTGACCTGACCCGTGGTTTAGTTTCTGTCGGGCCTGATTCAAGCCTGTGTGACGATCGACCCTGATTAAAATGATCAACCCAAGTGTAAATAAGACTTAAGAATTTAGAATAAGATCAAACCAGTAATCCCTTGGAATTTATGTGCTAAGGGTGAGCTGTTAGTACGATTAAGTTGGTATAAGATAGACTGTTGGATAAACCCCATTTTGTTTAATAGTTGGTCCATTCTATTTCAACCAAATAAAGCTAGATTTCCTATTAAAATTGTCAGATTCGAATCCTAATTAGGAAGGTTCTATTTTAAAAGTTTCCCAAATAGGAAAGTTCATATTAGGAAAGTTATTTATATAAAATTTTCAAAAATAGAAATGGTAGAACGGAAACATCATAAGAAATACTTTTCCAAATGTTTACCTAAGAATATTTGAAACGAAAAGAAACAAGAGTGCATCAAGCGCTATGGACGTACCGAAGGGTGTTTTACCCACAATTACGAGTCGATCTGGGTGAGTGGTTCTAATTCAAGTAGGCACTGACATCTCATCTTGCATGCATACATCATACAATTATTCTACATCACACAATTATTCTATATTTAGAAAGTCATGATTGGAAATATCTTTTATTAGAAAGTACTATTTTGGAAGGTATACTTGGAGAGTTATGTTTGTAAAATGGCATATGTGATTATGTTACGCATTTATCATAATCATTTATGGATGCTAGATGAGAGGGTGGGGATTGATTCAATGTAGTGAGAACTTATTCTGAGTGATTTAAAATAGAGGGGAGCATTTTGAGGTCCTTGGGGTTGAAAGTCCTCGCTCCTAAGTGGTAACAATGAGGGACTCCCTTCGAATCTAGGTTATAGGTCATGTTGGGCTTGTTTGTACCCTATTTGACCGGATCCTATTTCGGTCAGATTCGTGTGGGTCACATGTGTATGAAGATTAACGATCGAAAGATGGCAATGAGAATGTGCGATCGAATTTCAAGTGAGTGTTATCACGTGTTTTGCACATGACAAGTAATCATTGAGGAGCGACCGAATGATTAAGCTAGCCAGCGGTCGAGTCACCACGAATGCTGAATAGGGGTTAAAGACTCAAGAAAGACTAGATTGTGGGAAGAATCTGGAAGTAGAGCATGGGCAAAAAACGGTTATGGTAACTGTCAGATCATGAGAAGGATCCAAAATGCTTGGATCAAAACTATAAATAGAAGAAAATGTTAACAAGAAAATTGTCCCACACCAACCCAAACAAATCAATTATCTTCAAATTATCTTTCAATTATCTTGTCCTGTTGAATTTACATTCCATAGTGTAATCGCCGCTTCTATTAAGTAATTCCTTTCCTTTAGAGTAATCATTTACTTATTGCACTTGCTTTCTCTAGTATAATCCGTTGCATAAATATAGTAGTCAATAGCCAGAATCTGAATACTCTTTAGCAGTCGAATTTTCAAATTATCACTTTGCATTCTGCTATTCACGCATTAAGAAAGTCCCTTCGTAGGGAAGGCAAGGAGAAACCTGTTATCAGAGGACAAACCCCACCCTCTGACTATCGTTTGATCGTCAAATAGGCGATCGATTTCCTCAGATTTCGGTCATACCCAGTGTCTGCCTACTTTGGCGCTCGGGGTCATTGTTGTTCGGTTTGAATTGGAACCGTAATCCCAATTCTGGCATGCCCGCACACTCGTCACCCATGCTAGGAAGAGGAACGTTGAAATAATGACGAATAAGGATTTGACTTCTGATTGTCCGATGGGAAGTAAGTTGATGTATGACAATTAACCACTTGCTCTAAAAGCTCGAATTGATAGAAGATGACGAATTAATCCCTTTATCTCATAGCCCATGCCCCAAATCCATGGGTTAGGTATTCGGCCGAACCCTCGTGGGCCCCAAATCCATGGGTTCTACCTCACACGGGCCCCAAATCCATGGGTTCCATAGGCCACCCACCTCGAGTGTGCACCTGCATCCCACAGGCCACCCCACTCAAGCTCGGTGTGAAAATGCCCCCACATTATAAGTTTAGACTCATTTGTGTAATCCAAGAAACTAAATTTTAAGGCTCCTAGCTGTCCAACTAGAGAAATGTTAGTATATGGATTGAGAGTGTTTTGCCTGGCCAGTTGTTATAAAATTGGCCCTGGTGTTCACAAAGAAAACTGCACTGAGTACTGTGAAAAATGAGCATGCATTTACATCATGCATCCATTTCTTTTAAATTCTTATATCTTTCGTATTTAAATTCCTGGCTTATCTTTGAAAATCATATAGTTCACTTGTTAAGGAGCTATCTCACTAAGCCGTGGAAAGCTCACCCCTTTAATTGATTGACTTTTAGGATGAAGAAAAAGTCAGGAAGATCAGAGAGTGGCTGGACAAGTGTTTTAGTTTAGATGATTATTCTGATTCTCGGTTCGGACCATGATGGTCTTATTATTGTTGTTATTAGTATTTATCTTTTATTTGATGTCGTGGTTGTGGATTTGGAAAGCACATTATACTAAGTTAAATAAATTTATGACGGTTTCTTATATGTTTGTGATTGAAATGTGAATGTGTATCGTGAATGTGATTGTTAAGGTATTTTTCCCAAGGCTATTATTACCCGTTAACTCGAGTCCAGGGTTAGTTCTAACCATGTTTCCGGAGTTGGGGGCGTGACAATTGAACACAATGAATTGGTCGGATGGCATATACAGATCATTGGAGACCCCACATAGAAACCTACCCTAGCCATCCCCTCCGTACTCTTCCGTCTAGTATGACCCACCTGCCTGAGTTATGGACCGAGCTGATTTTCCGGCCCTTGGCCTAAAAAACAGAAGGTGCAACTAATGCATGGCGTGGATATTTGAAACACATTACAGTGGGCACACCCTGTTGGACGGAATGGGAGGCTTCCATACTGTTGATTGCTTGCAATCATCTTTCCCTCTGTGTGTGTGTGTGTTTGTGCATGTGTGATCTAATTGTGTGTGTGCGTGTGTCATCCAATTAAAGGAAATTAGAAATGGAGCACTATATATTGAGCAGGAAAAAACAAAAAAGAACTAGAAGGGTGAAGCCAAAAAGAAAGAAACAGTAGACTGGTGAAGCCATAATAAAAGAAACACGAGAATGGTGAAGCCAAAAAGAAAGAAACAGTAGACTGGTGAAGCCATAATAAAAGAAACACGAGAATGGTGAAGCCAAAAAGAGAAACTAGAAGGGTGGAGCCAAGAAGCAGAGTGTGGTTCCAATTCCAACAACAGCTATACAACTCCAAGAGCATGAAGTCGATTTCCACCTGTAAGTTTTGAAGGTGATCTGCAATGGTTAGCATCTCTTGGGGGATATCATAAGGAATCTCTAGAGGAAGCCTTTTCGGGTTCTTTAGAGCTTAAAGCATGATGTGGGATGTTGCTGTTTACCTTGAATCCAAAGTTTGTGTGGAGTCGAGAAGAATGTCTGAGAATCATGAGAAGAACATTTTCTATGGCTTGATAATGATTAGTGAAGCTGCATAACTAGTTATTGTAGTGCTGTCATTATAGAAGATCCTTTTCACAGTTACACCTGCCTTACTAGTTTAACCCTGCTGTTGTGCTGCATCCATTGACAGTTATATTTGGCCAAACTAGATGCATGTTTATTTTTTTGGGAGGTCAAACTTGATGGGAGTTGAAGAACCCTGACAAGTGATGACTGGTTAGAGTTGGACACGAATGTTGTATAATAGAAACGAAGAACAGAGTTAGCTCAGTTAACTCGCTCGACTTGACTCGGAAAATCTCAACTCGACTCGGCTTGAAACTGGGTTCGGGCCGAGTCGGGCTGATTTTTGGAGCTGAGCTGGCCCGAGCTCAACTCAGCTCAGCTCGGACCACCACTTGAACTCAACTCGGTGTGGCATTCTTGCGAGCAAGATGACGTACTTACATGGCGTATTTGAGCGCCCTTTGATCAGTTGGTTAGGAAGAAAACGATTTCGGCAAGTTGCCACTCGCGGCCCTTGAAGGCGCCGTGAAACACAGCTTCGGGCTGTCTTTGCATTTGCTTGTGTACTAAGGAACTAGATGGATGGCTAGAATTGTTCCTGGGTTAGAGAATTTGAAGCAGAAGATCTCCCAGTTTCCGTTTCTGCACTGAGAAGATCTCTTCCAGTTTTCGTTTCTGCACCAAGAAGATCTCTCCCAGTTTCCGTTTCTGCACCGAGAAGATCTCTCCCAGTTTCCGTTTCTGCACCGATTCCACATAGGCGCTACTTCCGTGTTATGACTCTCCTTAGGCTCGAGTCGAGTTCGGTAGCAATGACAGGGCTATGTGGGGTCCACTGTTATGTCTTGCAAGATCTAATCCATCCATCAGCTTCTCCATATCATGTTTGTACATGGCCTTAAAAATGGAGCAGATCAAGGACTCTAGTGAGACGCACTCGTCGCTGATCGGTTGAAGATACCCGCCATTGAGATCCTCCTTGTGGTCCCTACACAATGAGCGGCTCAAATCAACTCGGTTCGAAAGTTAGAGCTCCAACTCGGCTTGAACTTGGCCCGAGCTGCTGGCCGAACTGAGCTGAGCTGGCCAATCAGGATCAAGGACTGAGCTGAGCCAAACTCGAGCCGGGGTTGGCTGCTGGCCAAATCGAGCTGAGCTGTGCCAAGCTCGACTCAGTTTGACTCGGCGTCCAGCTCTAGGACTGATTATTCTAACGATGTTATATTTGCATGCCTTGGCTTCTTGTTAATATATGATGGGGTGAGTGACATTTAATGATGAATGATGGAAACTGATTAACCAATCAATGCTCACATTTTGGACCTAATTTAATTAGGCCAAAGAAAATCTTTTCCTTAAACATTTTGTTGCGTCGAGCCTTTTCCATGTTCTCAATCAAGTTACGGAAGGAGATAGTTTGGAGCCTTTCCTCTGATTTTCACTTCTATAAGTTGGTACTAACGTTGAAGCTTTGCTTGATCTGATTATCTTGTGAATCTGTTATTTAGTTGGCCGGCATAACCTCTGCAGGAGAGTTTCTCTCACTGTTTTACAACTTATGTTACCTTGAATTTTGCAAACGTTGCTAATTTATAGGATTGTGGAAATGGGTGTCCTATATTTCAGTTGAAAACATTCATGAAGGCTGCATCCTTCAATTACAACATAATCTTAGTGTGGCACTCTAGATGGTTTAGAAAACAAGCCTGAAACCCCTTATAGAATTAGCTTTGGAAACAAATTTCCGCACTAACCTTGACCAGCTTTCTACAAGTCAAATGTGACTTATTTGAAAACAATAGTTTACGACGGGGCAGCGCTATGCAGCGTGGCCTTGTTGGCATTAAGTGGTGTTGGTAAACATGTATCCATGGGTTCCCTGCTATTTTGTGCCGCCGACTGCTCAAGTGTGACCCCTTTATTTGTATGGTTGCTTCGTGCTTGGTGGTTTGCCTCGCAACTGCCCCTCCATGAACCTGCTGTGCTTGCTCTCTCTTTGGGGTGTGTGCGCCAGAGGTCTCCCATGGCCAATATTGGGTGGAACTCTGCTTGCATGTTGGTGGTGTGAATGTGAGCCAATGCCAAGTCTTGATTCCAAGAGTCTGGTTAAAGAGGAAGTTTGATGTCTGGTGGACAGCTGATTGTAAAGCTTGTGAAAATCTACCATTTAAAAGTGGACTCCAAATTGTTATGACTTATGTGAAAGGCCAAGATCACTGTGATGATAGGATCAATGAATGTACCCTGTGCAGAAAAAAAGGGGCACAAAGTAATGTCTCCATGTGGTCCTGGCAATCAGATCCATAGCATGGATTAACTTCTACCTTAATAATCATTCAGAATAGCACCTGCTGAACTTATTAGGTCACATCTTTCATTGTCGATAATGTTGTTGTTTCTTTACAAGATGTTTGATGCAGGATACATGATTTAATGCTAGCATGCAACATGAAAATTATGAAAGAGTTCATAAAGTAATTCAATTAACAAAATATGCTTACCTACCAAGTAATTAAGAGTAAACAATAGGAAATAAAATCTGATTAACCTAAATCACATGCCCGTATGTTAAGAAATCACATAAATCAATTAAAACTAGGACCGATGGAAGGATAAAACTTCCAATTTAGCATAGGCACGTTCCACACTCAATGGACAAATTTGTAGGTTTTATGATTAGGGTTAAGGAAGGGGAAAATCTGAAATATGGAGAATTAGGGTTCATGGGAATTGGGGATTTTGGAATTAGGATTTTTAGAAATTGGAGAAAATAAGAAATTGAAAATCTAGGGTTTAGAATGTTGTAACAGGAAGAAAAAGAGGAAGATAAGATGAAAAAAAGAAGAAGGATAACCTTTCGAAGAAGAGAGAAGAAGGATGTAAGAAGAAGACTACCTTTCGAAGAAGAGGAAGAGGATGTACCTTAGGGAATCCACCACCAAACACGTCTCTACCCTTTCACAATTTAATTGGAACGTTAAAAAAAATCCTAGAAAACAATGAGGAAAATTCCTTTACGCAAGAGAGTTTCTCTTCTTTTTCTTCTTCTTAATAACACCACTAGGGTTGGAACTTCACCCCTTTGTGCTTTTATAATAAAAAATTTGAATTAAAATCCAACATAATTACAGCTATGCTACTCATTTAAGCGAAGTGGCCCATCATCGAAAATAAGAAAACTAAAACATGTATTATCAATCTCAACTATCAACTAACTCCTAAAAATAACAAAAAACATAAAGAAAGCAAGATAAGAATCCAAGGGGCCCAAATGTAAAAGATCTGGTGGCCTAATGGCCTGATCGACAAGATCCAACAGTTGGATCGACACGTAATAGAAATCCTATGACTAAAATAGTATCCTAAGAAGCCGACATGCATCATCCTAAGGTGGAGTCTTCCTGATGCATGTCCAATGCATGTGAGATCTTCAAAATGGCTCAGCGGGCCCCATCTGGAACTCGTCACCCATCCACAAAGAAAGTTGCGCTGATGTGAGTGGTCATCTCCGTCTTTGGTACATCCGAGTCGGTCCTCTGATGTCCTCATCTATTCCTCTCGGTTGAGGAGATTTCGTCTTTGGCGAAATAAAGCTGCAGTGATGCTTGAGGAGATTCGAGTCTTGTCGCTGAAGCTCTGCCTCTATGATCCACGCACTGTCTGATTTTGGTCTACCCTTCCACTTGACATGGTACTCCTGGTAAACCATCATGTCGTGTGGAAACCACTTCATCTCTTCTCTTCTCATAGGTATGGATGATATGGATAGTAAAGGTTAAGAAGAGGGGTCAGGTAATGGCCATGGATTTTGAGATAGGTCATGGGCATCATCATCAAAGTTCATGTGGGGGTTAGGGGAATGTCCATAAAACGTTACAAGATCTTTCACATTAAACGCGGAGCTGATACCCATGTTAGGTGGAAGAGCTATCAAGTAAGCATTCGAACCGAGTCTTTTCAAGATTTTATATGGTCCCATGCTATGGGCTTGCAATTTTTTTATGGTTCTCTGTGGAAACCTTTTTAGATATATTTTAATCATGACTTCATCACCTATAACAAACTCTTTAAACCTATGGTATGATTCAACAATCGTTTTGTATGTTTCATCACTTATATTGATTCTTTTTCTAATCTCCACATGCAAGTCATGCGTATGTTGTGTGCATGCATATGCAAACTCTGAAGGCCTATGGAACATAGACGTGGGTATCCTAGGTTCATCTACTTGTCTTTCCAAATTCACTTCCTCCCCAGGACTCATTTGATCATGATGAAGGTTTGGTAGAGTCAATGAGTGAATGTCCCGCACGGGTGTAAACTCATCCGGTATGCTCTCTGGAATAACAACACTGGACTCCTCCAATACCGGACTCACCTCAGATGGTAACTCTACACTACCCTTGGGTGTAACCGCAGATGACATTTCCATAATAATCTTAGGTGTGACCTTGCCACGTGTGCATACAACGTCAAATTAGTTTTAGTCTCTCATTCAGACTCTTTGGCATTAATTATAGGAAGAGACTCAAGTTAGAGTTTCGTCACATCTTCAGGACCACATGTCTTGACGCCCTCCTTTTTAGGGATGCTTTTGGGCAGGAGAGACTTTAAGACAGTCTTTTTCCCTCCATACAGAAACGAACACGTATTCGAGCGACCGAATAGTATTGCGTCCATGTCATACAACCAAGGCCTGCCCAAAATGATGTGGCCTATATCCATAGACAAAACATCACACCGCGTGTCCGTATAAGAACAAAACTGGATGTGAATGGGACAACGCTGAGAAACTAAAATTAAAGATGCATCAACCCATGAGACTCGATATGGCTGAGGGTGAGGAATGGCTAGCATACCTAAGCTGTCCACGGTGTGAGTAGATACCATATTGATGCAACTGCCACTATTAATGATCACCTTGCAGTTTTTGCCACCGCACTTGGCATAAGTGTGGAAAATTGAATCCCTGTGCTAATCATCACTTTCTACAATTTGGCTTAAGGCGCGGCTAATAATTGCAAGTGACAAAGTTTCAACTTGATCCCTAACTTGTGATTGGACATCTTCCCAAGTGTTGGGGTTTGCCTGAAGGGAGGCTTCAAGCCAATTGGCACGCGCATTGATCATGGTCAATTGATTTGTGGTTGTCCTATTATGCACTTCAATAGCTGTCAAATGGTTGTTGATAGCGTTAAGGGCCTCGTCAATCTGCTCTAGATTCATAGTGGGATGTAGGTCAAAACCACGTCTTGAACGAGTGAGCATATAGGACTCTCTAAAGGAAACTCTAGGTCTTAGGACAACGTGGTGACAATGATAGTACTAACCTAGAGATCACGCCAGACACACTAACCAGAAAATTCAGCAAATAGTAATCCAAGGGTGCCAAACTAAAAATTCAGCATAGGTGTAATTCGAAAATTACAAGCTGAAAATTCAGCAATGTGACAACCAGAAATTATTATGCTGAAATTTCAGCAATGGAATAAGTGGGGCCACGAACCGAAAAATAAGCAATAAGAGAAACAAAAATTCAGCAATATGATCCTATATGCAATGAATGCTCTACTAATCCTAGATGTGACTCTAACCTAGATGCAACATAAAAATCCTATGCTAAACGTATGTGCTTTGACACCAAATTTGATGCAGGACACATGATTTAATGCTAGCATGCAACATGGAGATGATGAAAGAGTCCATAAAGTAATTCAATTAACAAAATATGCTAACCTACCAAGTAATTAAGAGTAAACAATAGGAAATAAAATCTGATTTAACCTAACTCACATGCCCGCATGCTAAGAAATTACATAAATCAATTAAAACTAAGACCGATGGAAAGATAGAACTTCCAATTTAGCATAGACATGTTCCACAATCAATGAACAAATTTATAGGTTTTATGATTATGGTTAAGGAAGGGGAAAATCTGAAATATGGAGAATTATGGTTCATGGGAATTGGAGATTTTGGAATTAGGGAAAATAGGAAATAGGAAATTAAAGATCTAGGGTTTAGAAGGTTGTAATGAGAAGAAAAAGAGGAAGATAAGAGAAGAAGAAGAAGAATACCTTTTGAAGAAGAGAGGGGAAGGATGTAAGAAGAAGACTACCTTTCGAAGAAGAGAGAGGAAGAATGTACCTTGGAGAATCCACCACCAAACAAGTTTCAACCCTTCCACAATTTAATTGGAAGGGAGTTTTTTTTTTTTTTAATTTTTTAAAATTTTTTAAAAAAACCCTAGAAAGCAATGAGGAAAATTCCGTCACATAAGAGAGTTTCTCTCTTCTTTTTCTTTCTTCTCAATAACACCACTAAGGTTGGAACTCCCCCCCCCCCCCCCCCCCCCCCCCCCGGTGCTTTTATAATAAAAAAATTGAAATTAAAATCCATCATAATTACAACTATGCCACTCGCTTAAGTGAAGTGGCCCATCGTCCAAAATAAGAAAACTAAAATATATATTATCAATCTCAACCATCAAATAACTCCTAAAAATAACAAAAAACATAAAGAAAGCAAGATCAGAATCCAAGGGGCCCAAATGTAAATGATCTGGTCACTTGATGGCCTGATCGACAGAATCCAAGGTCGGATCAACACGAAATGGAAACCCTATGACTAAAATAGTCTCCTAAGCAGCCCACATGCATCATCCCAAGGTGGGGTCTTCCTGATGCACATCCAATGCATGTGGGGTCTTCAAAATGGCCTAGAGGGCCCCATTTGGAACTTGTTACCCATCCACAAAGAAAGCTGTGCTGATGTGAGTGGTCGTCTTCGTCTTTGGTACATCCGAGTAGGTCCTTTGATGTCCCCATCAATGTTGGGTTATCTTTGATGCAGATACTGTTTTTTGATTATGCCAACTTTAGTAGTTTTAGTATGATGTATCTCTTTTATGGTTTTATATATATATATATATATATATATATATATATATATATATATATATATATATATATATATATATATATATATATAAGTTCACCCAAAAAAAAGGGTCCATTTTCTTGAGAATGAGCACTATTTGTTTGGCACTAGAACTGAATAAACATCTATGTGATAATAGAGCCGCATGGACATGATTTGATTGGTAAAGGAACTCGTATCTGCTCATAGTGTTCATGAATTTCATTTCTATGTTTGACCTTCAATAGCTTGGATCCATCACACACCAACTGCATGAATTCTAAAATAATCATTAGCTTGGTTTTTCATCCTGGAATGTGAAATATCTTGTTGTTCACTAAACTTGTTGCTCACCTCACCAACATATCTTGTTGTTCACTAAACTTGTTGCTCACCTCACCTTATCCCTTTCTTTCAGGATTATTTGGTATTAGTTCTCAATTAACATTAATATTTTTTAGCCAATTCATCAATTAAGATGTGTATTTCAGAAACAGCAGATGATGAGAGTATTAGCGTGTTGGAAGTACCTAGCTGGTGCATGAAGGGCAATATGATGTTAGAAGATTTCTTCACCCCAACTGAGATGAAAGATGGACTCACAAACCTTGCTAGAGTCGAAGAGCTGGTTGCTGTTATGCAGAGGCAGAGAGAAAATATTATGAAGAATGTAGGTAATGCATCCAGACAATGGTCAATTGTAGCAAGTACCTTATCAGCAACAGAGAACAATGGTTGCCTTAATCATTTTCTTCAGTTAGACGGGCTTAGGTTTCTCGACCAATGGCTCCAGGAAGCTCAAAAGTGTAGTGGTGGCACAAGTGACAGTTCTGTGGAAGAATCAATCAGTGCAGTGCTAGGAGCACTTGAGAAGCTGCCTCTAGATGAGAGCTTAACTGCTTCAGGAATTGTGGAAACTGTCAAACATCTCCTTGGCAACAGGAGCTTGAAAGTCCAGGAGAGGGCAAGAACTTTGTTTGATAGATGGAATGAGGCTAGGGATAAAGATCCAAATCACCACGATATGGAGACAGGTGGGGCATGTCACGAAGATGATGCCAAGTCCTCAAGTGACATGAAAATAGCTGGAGAGGGTGGATGCTCGAAATCCCCTGGTCTTGAAGTATCTCCTCGCAAAGGTATTGAGGAAGGGAAATTTGTGAGGTAGATCCTGCTGAGAGTAAAATGCAGCATTCAAGTGCTCCAAGAAGTACAGATATTTTCTGGCCAGAGATCATTGATGATGCAAGTGCCCCAAACATCTAACCAAGATCCGCCTCAGATCACATCAAATAGAGTAAGTGCAAATGGGTCTCCAGGAGACGTGAATGCTTTGGGCTCCTCTCTATTGCCAAACACTCTTCAGGAAAGCTCGTCTGTTGCTGACAGATCCTCTGAATGTCTTGGAGAAGGGACAAACTCTGTTGCGTTACACAATTCTTTAGTTCCAACCAATGTAAAAATAGATGATAGGTCTTCTGATGTTTTGGAGACAAAAGATATCTATGATGACATGAAGGAAATGAATATTAAGATGAATATCAAGGAAGGTAGCCTATGCAGAGTCAGCGAGGAAGAAACATGTGCTGTTTCTACTTCTTCCGGAGTAAAAGAAGTTGCTTCTTCATCCTCTTCTCCTGCAAATGCTGAGAAATTGTGTGACAGGACTTCTATCATGTAATATTGATGAAAATGAGGGTGAATCTTGTGCAAGGAACCCTGTGTCAGCTGATCTTCTGCATAGTAATGGTATACTTGGGCCCCAGCATAAGAGTGGGCCATCAAACTATAAAAGAAGCACAATCAAGCGCAAATCTATGGGGCAAGACGGCGAATTTTATGATAAGTTTTGCTGGATTTTGCTAGTTGCAGTAGGTCAGGTCCAGAAACTTCCTCTAAGAGGAAAGACAGTTTGGAGAAAGGCGTCAACAATCACAAGCTGGTTAGCAAGTCAGATTTGAAGGTGAGGAGAAGAAAGGGTCCTGTCATCTGCAGCAACATCTTTAAAGCAGTGATGAATGCCAAAGAATCGAATGAGATGGGCCGTCGGGAAAAATTGGAAATGGAATTCGATTATGGGGTGGATGATGCATTGGAAGTTGCTCGGCAAGTTGCTAAAGAAGTGGAGCGAGAAGTTGTTGATTATATAGAGACTTTCTGCACCTCTTCTTCAGAGAAAAGCTTGGAGGGAGAAACCATGCTGCCTGGTAGCCCTGATTCTGTCAAAATCAAGCAGGATGAACCCATGATGGAACCACTAGTTGAGAATGAATCGTTGAGCGGACATGACCTTGCTGACGACGGATCTTCTGGTGAAGTGAAGCGCTTAAGAATTTCAAACATCATTAGTACTGAACAAGAAGGCTATAGGGATGGCTCAGAATCGCCTCATTCCACTGCTGTCACACAAGAATCAGTTGATAAGATTGACAAAGGCAGATGCAATTTCGACCTGAACGAGGATGCTGAAGAAATTGAATTCCCAGCAGTTCCTGTTACTAATCAGCCGATCACCTCAACTGCAGCCATCCCTGTTTCTTCTGCTTTGGAAGGACCTTCTGGATCAGCTTCTGCTGCTCTGCACTTTGAAAGGGAACTGGGGTGGAAGTGGTCTGCATCAACAAGTTCCTTCCATCCAGCATCCCCTCAAAGAACCTCAGATGGTGAAAATGTGTCTATGATAAAGGCCGGCAGCCACTGTTCAAAGCAGAGACGAGACTTCCTCAAAATCGATCTCAACGTGGCCGAGGGCGACGGAGATGCAGCAGTTGACCTGATATCAGCCAAAAACATCTTACCGTCATCAGGCCTTCCCGACTCATCTGTTGAGGTTAATTCTAGAAAGGCAGACAGGCTATACTTGGACCTTAACCGTCTTGGTGACAATGAGGAGCATGCCCATATCCATCATCAGATTGGAAGGTGGAGGGTCGGTTCCAATACCACCAAAATAGCAATTGCAGCAGATCTCCTGCTTCAGCCTCATCACTGGGACACCCTTCCCTGAGAAACTTTGATTTAAATAACACCCCCTTCATTCTTCGATCCCCGCAGTTCTCATGATCAATCAGCAGAGCCTCAATAAATCATTGTCACAAGATGTGAGAGCCTATGAAAATTTGAAATGGACAATCCCATTGTTTCAGTCATGGGATCGAGAATGGATGTCAATAGAACTCGGTCCTTTCTGGCGAACGAGCAGGGTGTGGAATCTTCCACAGCTGGTCTTACTTTGGCAAGGTTGGGTGGTGGTTCAGGGGCACCTGTGCTGGCTTATGAACCTGCGTCACCTGCAACATTTGGCTACAATGGCCTTGCGATGGGGCTCACCATGCCCCTCCCTCCACAATTTTATGGACCTGGTGGATTCCAACCCATATTTGGACTCAAGAGGAGCCACTATCGTACCACAAGTAATGGGCTCCACAGCTGCCTTTCCCCAGGACTTTTCCAGACCACCTTTTATTATGAACCTAATGAGTTCGCAATCAGGTTTGAGTGGAATCGGCATCTCTAGGCCAGGAATTGATTTGAATTCAGGCATGACATCGGTGGATGGTGAGAGTAGGGGAGTGGGAAGCTTGAGGCAGCTACTCTTTCAAGGTCACAGTGGTCTAGAGGAGCGGATGAAGTCTTCCTG